>CM076584.1:1350822961-1351167845 GCA_034641835.2 Pinus albicaulis | reverse complement strand
ACCAATCTCGAAACTTCAAAAGCAAATTGAAATTACAATGACAAAAGAAAGTAAACTGCTGAAATGGAAAGTGCTGTTAATCTAATGAATCAAAACAAGAAACTAGTGAATATGAAAACTAAACTATTCTTGCTGCCACCTGAACACAAAAGAAACTATGCTTATGGAAATTCAAAATTGCAATGAAAGAAATCTAAACCAGATTACATCAATTCATTTTCTGACCCTTCATCATTAGACCAGCTATGACTTGTGGAAGTAATCATAAACAACTTGTGTAACTGATATTTAATTTGCAGAAAGTAAACTAATACTAAACTATACACACATGATTCAATCCCTCACCATCAGTCCAGCTGTGGCTTTCGGAGGCAATTGAAGATGTCATACATGATTCAATATATTTAAGTTTGCGGAAAAGAAACTAATACTAAACTACACACTTCATCATGCAGCCCCTCACCATCAGTCCAGCTGTGGCTTTCGGAGGAAACTGAAGACGCTATGAGCAGCTTAATATATCTAATTTTGCAGAAAGAAAACTAATACTAAACTACACATTTCATCATGCAGCCCCTCACCATCAGTCCAGCTGTGGCTTTCGGAGGTAGCTGAAGACACTATGAGTAGCTTAATATGTCTAATTTTAACTACTGAATCAGATAAACAAAACTGAAATGCACAAAACAAAACTAAAGTTAAACAAAGACTGTGAAAGAAAACTAGCAGCAGAATAATATCAGTTTCATATCATTAGCAAAAATACTATGAAAATGCCCCGGGGTGTCTACCTAAAACCTGCACAAGAAAACTGATCAGTGTCTTAACAATCATAAAAACATAAAAGACAGGAATGCAATGGAAATTACAGAAATGTATAAACAGAAATAAAACAACTATGAAATATGAACATGTAATGGGTTATGATACAATGACTGCTTAAAGAAATGAAATGAAAAATATATACATTAATACACAGAACCTCGGCTAAGTAGGGCCCTCTACGCAGCTCTGGTATGATCTTCAAACACGAATTAAGTTATGAAACAGAGTTCTTCACATTAAAAAGAAAGTCATTACAGGCTGGTGGTATTACGGCTCAAGGCAGCGTAATCACCATATAACAGAGTACGCACATCAACTTAACAACTATCAACTATCAACTCACATTCACTAACTCTACATGCGTATGCAAACGCTCTTTATAAAGCAATAAAATGTAACTGTTTCCTGAAGTTTATGATAGCAGCCAGCACGTAGACCACTAAGGCCACGGATTTAGGAGTATGGCCATGTTGGGAAACGGATCTATGGAAGGTGGGCGCTTAAATTCAACTCCAGAACTTTGCACACATGTCAATTAACTTCCACAAGCTTGGGAAACGGCCGTATGGATGTTTCTATGCCACGAAACAGAGTCCAGCCGACATAGAACTCCACAGTTGACTTCCACGTGGATGGCTTTGACCGCGGCTTTCCTTGACGAATTTCATTGAACCAATAGGACACGAACCATGTCCTTGTCATTCCTAGCCTGCCCATGTGGCTCGTTTCCTTCGTTGACACCCGTAACATTGATTTCCACAAAATAGCTGCGGAAAGTTGCAGCGGCTGCGGAAAGTGACAAGTTTCCGCAGCTGTATGAACAAAATCTAAATCAAATAGAAAACACACAAAAATAATTAAAAACCATGTTAGATACCCTTTTTGCACATGATATTGACAATTTTGGAGGTTTAGGTGAGTGAAAGAGATATGGAAAAGTGTATGGAAAAGAGACAAATTCGGGACTCAACATACCCCCACTGTGAAGGTGTTGCATGCCCTCATGCAACCAAAATTTTGACACTCTCTGTTCAATTCATGTGCCTTGATACTTCAGCCAACACATCTAACCCCCTTCTCTTCTTCTTTGGTACTGCCATCATTCTGGGTTTCTTCATGAGGCACCCGAATTTGATATTCACAAGTGCTCTGCTCAATTTTTGGCATTTCCTTTTTAGCTTCTTATTTTTCTTTTGCCAAATACCCAAATGTAACATAGTATTGTCATGGATAATCTTGTCCAGCTTGCCTTGCTCTTTGAGTGTTTCATTTTCATTTTTGATATGTCGATTCAAAAGCTCAAGCTCAAAAATCTCCTGTTTTAATGACTGAACCAAGTCATCCTGCAATGTATGAGGCTGAGTAGAAGAGGTGCTTGGACCTGTGGCTGCTTTCTCCAAGGATTCTATATAATCATAGACCTCCTGCTGTTTGGGGTCTACTTCCGGTGTCTTCTTCATTGGACTGTCCTCAAAATGCTGCAAGGGAGAATTATGTTCAAAATTTGGCTGAGGAGAACTTTCATCAATATTTTGCTGAGAATAAGATGGAGTACACTCATTGCCTCATTGGGAGTGAAAGGAGTCAGGTTCACTAACTGACTGAAATGGACTATGGTCAGTTGGAGACTGTTCAGATGTCTCTTCATCCAAATCAATGAAATGAGGACCTTTAATTTGTGTTTTTCTCAGTTTTCCCTTAAGCCTGCTACTTCTCCTCACATGCTGTGGTACACTACCCTTTTGTTCTTGTTTTCCTGTTTTTGCTTTCTTAGATAGAGATGACTGTTTTTGAAGAAAAATTAATCTCTCAGACAGAATTTGGTGATCTTCTTTTTCAGAAGAAGAGGTTTTATGGACAGCCTCAAAAATTTCTTTCCCTTTTGATATTATTGGCTTCTTAATTTTGATTTCCTTCTTCTTCCTTTTTACCAATCTCTCTTCCCTATCATTTTTCTTCATAGTAATAGTAGAAGTATCTTGGATTTCATCTACTGTTCTTTTCCTTCTACTTCTTTTCGCTGTGCTAGCTGCGGGAACTTCCTGTGTAGGAGCAACTTGGGTTTCAACATCCATTTTCTTTCTTCTACTCCTTCTAATTGGATTACCTTCAGGAATTTCCTGAGGTTCTTCAAAGAATTTTCTTACTAAGAATTGTTCCCAAGTATCTTCTCTTTCTTTTAGTTCCTTTTCAATCAAAATTTTTATAAGCCCATGATGATATAAATGAGGCTCTACATCTCCTAGGTGTTTTTGCACAGTCACAGCCATTTTCTTCAAGCTATTGAATAGGAAATAAGGAAGATTGAGAGTTTGGCTTTCAAGGAAATTCATCAATATCCTAGTATGATACATGTACATAGAGCCAAAGCGGCCTTCACATGTGATAAATTTCTGAACAATGAGTAATAAAGTGGCCCATTCATCTTTTATTGCATGCACTGGGATTCCTCTTTTGAAAACAGTGATATCCATACCTTGATTTCGGAGGATTGTTCTCCATGCCTCATCACCGATACTTTTGTTTTTGAACCACCGTTCTCCTTCCTGAAGAAGCTCTGTTGCTGCTGCTATTGATGCTTCATTAACCAAAAATTTGAGGTCTCCCACTTCTGCTTCCGAGCCATCAAATGATCTTGCAAACGCTTTGGTAATTTCTCTGTGGTAACCCCGGAATTTCTGAATAAAACGCAACCATTTAGCTTTTCTCAACATCTCTTTTGCTTGTGGAAATCCCTCTATGAACTTCGGTCCTTCCGGCTCTGCCCTTAATAATTTTCCCATTTTACTTCTCTGTGCTTCACAGCTTGCCTCTGTGAGGGTTTTAAGCGGAAGTGGAACGATGGAATACACGGAGTCGAGCACAATGCCGTGGGGATGTTATCACAAAACGGAAATGAGCACCATACACAAAATGGAATAAGACTGTGGGTGAATATACGGGAATGAGAGTGAATAAAAGGAACGGAATGGAGTGAAACAGGGAATGAGAATGAGTAGAGTGAGGTTTTGTAACACGACAGAGAAACGACAAAGAAGTTAACAAAGTGTAATGCATTCGGCCGCATTTTGAATTTTTGGTGGTTGTGTCATAAATATGAACACGTTTCAATCAATGATTATGGAGTTATGCGGCTTGTAAGAGTCCTTTGTCAACTCAAATACGTATCATTATCTTCGGTGGGCTATTTGAACATGAGTAAGAGTCGGAATTTCAATAATGAAGTCGTTTGTGAATAAATGCAAGAGGATAACATAGAGATCGTGGAGGGTTACGGACTGTCAATAGAATCATTGCGCGTTATGGGTAGAGCTCATAGTTTAAAATTACATAAAAATGTGTCTTTTATACTATTTGAAATAAACTTTATTCATACCTTTGGAATCCTTGCTCTTGCCCTTGGTCTTCAACTGATTGATCTTCATTAGTGTCTTGAATGTCCCATTGATCCTCTCCCGCATTTTATTTCATGATTTTATGAAAACAACAACTAACTGTACATTCTTTTTGAAAACAGAGTAGTAGCAGCTGCGGAATCTGCTTCTGGCTGCGGAACCTGGAGTCAGCTGCGGAAACAGCTGTCAGCTGCGGAAACTGACACAGCTATTACTTGGCTGAAATAGAAATGAACAAATGACAAATGACCAGATGGAAATGGTCATAAAAATATTTTTATTGATGGAATGGATGAGATGAAGTGAAATGAAGTGAAATGAAATGAAATGAAATGAAGTGAAGTGAAGTGAAATGGAGTGGGTGGTGAGATAAAATAAAAGACAGAATTTTTTTTGGAAAATATAGAGTGTCAGGTGTCCCTGATTTTCACCCCATATTTTCTGTATAAGACTGCCAATCGATGATTGGTTTTCAGGCTTATACCATTTTTTTTTTCTTCTCTTTTTTTTTCTTTTTTTTTTTCTTCTTTTTTTTTTTTTTTTTTTTTTTTTAACTTGAAAAACAAAAACTAGCTTGGTAGAGAAGAAGGATTCTTCTGTAACAGCCTGATTGCAGAACTTTCTTGAAACAATTTGACAAAATCCTCTTTAGAGAGTGGCTTATGATAAACTTTCAATCTATGGCCATTCACTAAAAGAGGAGTTTGAAACTCATCAATGGTCTTGATTCTTACAGCTCCATTGTTAAAGACCTTGTCAATCTCATATGGCCCAAGCCAATGAGTCTGAAATTTCCCTTGAAAGTCTTTGAACTTGGAGTCAAATAACAATGCCCAATATCCTTCTTGAAACTTCTTCTCTTTGATATATTTGTCATGCCACTTAGTTCTTTGATATTGAACTAGATCGGTTCTTAGAATTGCTTCTTGTCTGATCTCATCTAGCTCATTCAATTGCTCCATTCTATGCTTTTGAGCTTCTGATAATTCCATTCCCAACTGAACTGCTATCTTGAAGGTCTTGACTTGGAACTCAATGGGGAACAAGACTTCTTTCCCATAAACAAGTTCATAGGGAGAATGTCCTGTTGTATTCCTCCATGTAGTTCTGTAGGCCCACAAGTCTTCTGGAAGCCTATCTGCCCAATCTCTTCTATGTAGATGAATAGTTTTGGTGATGATACTTTCAAGAACTTTGTTTGTGGACTCCACTTGACCATTTGCTTTTGGATGGTAAGGAGTAGATTTTCTGTGCTTGATTTTGTATTCTTCCATCAACTTCTCCACCAAGTTTGATGTGAATTGGCTCCCTTGTTCTGTTACAATTTCTCTTGGAACACCAAAGCGAGTAAAAATATCCTCATAAAGAAAATGAACAACTGAATTTTCAGTAGCAGATACTAATGCTTTAGCTTCTACCCATTTAGTAACATAATCAGTGCAAACCAATATATACTTCTTTTGCTTCGATGGTGGATTAATCGGTCCAATGAAATCTAATGCCCATTTTTCAAAGGGTTCAATGAGTACCCGTGTTTGCAATGGCATTTCATTTGAAAGGGTAGGTTTCCCTACTCTTTGGCAGCTATCACACCTTTTGACATATTGTTTTGCATCTTTGAAGAGAGAAGGCCAATAATATCCCAAGGAAAGGATTTTATAGGCCGTACTTTTGTCCGCAAAGTGTCCGCCGCATGGTTCATCATGACATGCCTTAAGAATATCAGGCATTTCATCTTCCCTGACACATCTTCTGATCACAAGATCTGGCCCTGTTTTAAACAATTCGTTAGAAATCCATGAATATCTTGAACTCTCCCGAATAATTTTTCGTTTTTCTCTTGGAAATAAATGTGAAGGTAGTTTCCCTGTAACCAAATAGTTAGCAATATCTGCATACCAAGGGGTCTTAATAGTTACTGCAAACAAATATTCATCAGGAAACTTATCTTCTACAGGAGAATCTTCTTTAGTATTCTGAATCCTAGACAAGAAATCAGCTACCGTATTCTGTTTTCCTGGTCTATCCAACACAGTAATATTGAATTCTTGCAAAAGTAAAAGCCATCTTGTCACTCTGCCATTAGTAACAGGTTTGTTCATTAAATATATAATTGCAGAATGGTCAGTATGAATAAAAGTTTCATAGCCTGTTATGTAATGTCTAAACTTATTAATTGCATGAACAATAGCTAAGAACTCTTTTTCAGTCACAGTATAGTTCAATTCTGTGGGAGTCAAATTTTTACTGGTGTAATAAATGGCATAAGGAATTAAATCTTTTTGACCCAACACAGCTCCAAGAGCTGTATCTGAAGCATCTGTAGAAATATGGAAAGGAAGTTTCCCATTTGGTCCTCTCAAGATAGGTGCTTCAGATATTCTTGTTTTCAAAGTTTCAAAAGCAGATTGACAATCAGGATCCCATTTAAATTCACAGTCTTTTGTAAGCAACTTGAAGAGTGGAGATGCTATTTTAGTGAAGTTCTCTATAAATCTTCTATAGTAACCAGTAAATCCTAGAAAACTTCTAACATCTCTTTGACAATTTGGAATAGGCAACTTGGAGATGACTTCAACTTTTGATCTATCAAACTTAATCCCATCTCCTGAAATATGATGTCCTAAAACAATCCCTTCAGTAAACATCATAAAGCATTTTTCATGGCTTAATGAAAGGTTTGTTTCTTTACATCTTATAAGAACTTTTTTCCAAATTTTCTAATGCCTCTTCAAATGAATTACCATAAACTGTAAAATCATCCATATAAACCTCTACACAATCATGGATTAGATCAGAGAAAATTCCTAGTACTGCTCTTTGGAATGTTGCAGGTGCATTACATAACCCAAAAGGAAGCACTCGGTAGGCAAAAGTTCCCCATGGACAAGTAAATGTGGTCTTATCTTGATCTTCAGGTGCTACCTGAATTTGATTATAGCCACTAAAACCATCCAAAATGAAAAGTACTTTTTACCTGCTAATGTATCTAATACCTGATCAATAAAAGGCAAAGGAAAGTGATCCTTCAAAGTTGCTTTGTTCAACTCCCTGTAATCAATGCATACTCTCCATTTACCATTCTTTTTAGGTACTATAACCAAAGGAGAAACCCATCGGCTATCTGAAATTGGATAAATGAAGTTTATATTGAGAAGTTTTTGGAGCTCTTCTTTCACTATCTCCCTAAGATTTGGATTCATCCTTCTTTGAGGTTGTCTGATTGGTCTACTGTTTTCCTCAATATAGATATGATGGATGCAAGTCTTAGGATCAATACCCTTCATGTCAGTATACTCCCATGCAAATGCAATAGAATGTTTTTGCAAGATTCTGGTTAGTTCTTCTTGTTGTGACTTCTCCAGATGTTTATTGATATTCAATGTCTTTTCTGGAAAAATCTCAAAAACAGAATTACCAAATTCTTCCATAGAGTAAAGAGACATTTGTCTTGATGATAAATATTCTATGTCGGATTCCAACTGAAATTGTGTGGGGTCATATTCTGAAGTTACTTCAAAATTTTCTAATGTGTTCAGAATTTGACTATCCTCACTAATCTCAGAAATGGTAAAGACAGGTTGTATAGTGTTCTCATCATTGACCCATTCATTGTCTCCTATTTTTGTAATTGCTCTTGCGGGAGGATACAAATTGAATTTCTTTGTCGAATTACCATTAGAAATGTACATGTCTCCAGATCTACAACTAATAAAAGCATCAGCTGTGGCCAACCAAGGTCTTCCTAAGATAATTGGATGTCCTCCTAGATTGCTTTTGGGAGTCAAAATCATAAAGTCTACTGGATATTCCCAAGAATATAAGGAGACTGAAATATCTTCTAATACACCATCTGGTTTAATAACTGATCGATCTGCAAGTTGCAATAAAGTAGGTGTAAAAAGAAGGTTAGGAAGTTTTAACTGTTCCATAGTCTGTCTACTCATAATGTTGATAGCAGCCCCTAAGTCAATCAATGTGTTTGGAATTTCTATCCCATTTATATGTGTCTTGACAATTGGACTTCCAGGATCTACATACTTCTGCATGGCAATTTTTCCCATCATAATGTCTGCAATCTTTCCTACCAGGTGGATTCTTCTTGTCTCCTTTAGCTTTCTTCCTGGTCTTTTGAAACTCAACTCCTTTATGGTTTTTGCTAGAATAGGAATTTCTCGAATGGCTTGTAGCAATGGAATCTTGATACAAACATTCTTCAATTCATCTAGAAAGTCATAGTTAGGCAACAAAATTTGTTTTTCCACCCTCTTATCAATTTGTAGTCTTTCCGGAAAAGGAGGTGTAGATGAAGATACAAGTTGCTCAACTATAGGAGTTGTGGATGCTAGCTTTTCTTTTTCTTTTTGAATTTTTGAATTTTGAAGAGATTCTTCCTCAGAACCCTTATTGACTTGAAGAGAGTCCTCCTCAGAGGTATCTTGCTCTTGAATTTCTATAGAAGGTTTTTCTAAAACTCTACCAGATCTGAGTTGTACATCGTTGAGAGGAACAATCATATAGGTAGGAAATTGTTGTCCTTCTACCATATAAGTAGTTTGAGGATTCTTATTGTTAGGATTTGGCAATGGCTGAGCTGGAAGCTGATTTGTCTTTTGTTGGTATAGGAGCATGAGTTGAGGATTTGTATTTTGTTGAGAAGGTTGATGTTGTGGAAATGGCAATGAAAGTTGTTGTGGATTTTGGCTTGGAAATTGTGGAGCTTGTTGGTTTTGAAAAGATGGAGGATATTGATAAAATTGAGCAAATCTCCCATAAGGATTTTGCATCCCTTGTACCCATGGCTGATATGAGTTTTGATTTTGGGGCCAAGGTTGTTGCCAAGGAGTCCAATTTGGTGGGGTTTGAAGATTCATAGGGTTATTAAACCCTTGAGATTGTTGTCCCTGCCAAGGTCTCCTTGCGACAAAACAGAGAGATTCTATTGAATTTGGATCTTCTTGAAAAACAGTTTTGAGTCCAGGGATTGAAGGACAATCCTTGATTTCATGATTTTCTGAGCAAATCATACATGTTTCTACAACTTTTGCATCCAAGGGACATTCCCTTAAAGCATGTTTCTTTCTACATTTCGGACAAAAGATGGCTAAAGCATCTGCTTCTGCTTTCTGCTTGTTTTGGATTTTAAGGGTGTCTAGTTGTTCACTAAGACCCCCTAAGATATCAGTTTTAAACTCATCAAGCATATTACCAATCTCTGCCCTACTTACTGATCCAGTTGCAGATTTGTTAGCCCTAATAAGAGAAGAATCCCTAGGCCCTTTTCCAGCTTTAGATCTTCCCCTTGAGAATTGGATACATAGTTCTGTTATATCATGAAATGGGAGTTGAGAAATGTCTCCTTTACCCATCATGTTTAAAATGTCTATCCATTCATCTCTAATGGCTTTTAATAGGAGGGCTTTCGAGGTTTCATTATCTAAGTTTCTCATCTTTGCTCTTTTCAAGTTGTATTGAAATCTTTCAATTAAGTCTTCCAAATTTTCATCTTCTTTTTGCATCATTTTGAATACCTCATCCTTGTGATTGGTGGGCATACAATAATCCAAGTATCTATCCAAAAATGTTTGTTTCATATCATTCCAAGTCCCGATAGATTGAGTGGCTAATCCCATGAACCATTTCAAAGCAGATCCCTTCAAGGTTGAAGGAAATAGTTTGAGTTTTTGAGAATCTTCCATATAGTCATAAGTTCGGCACACTACTTCAAACTCAAATAGAAATGTTTCAGGATCTTCACTTCGTAATCCATAAAAGTTAGGGAGAACAGATGGTGAAATATTTTTCATTGTTGCATGAGTTTCCTCATCAACTATAGGGAATCCAAGAAAATCGTCCCTATTTCTACCATTATTTCCTTCACCATTGTTATCTTCATTATCTCCTCCTCCTCTACCTCCACCTCTATTTATTACTTCTTCTTCCATGATAGCTTCTTTAGAGTCCTTATAGTCCTCTAGTTCTTCTATCAAGGAAGGATGAGAGAAAGTTTCCTTGTTTTCTAAGTAGACTTTAGTAGGTGGTGTAGGATAATCCTCTAATTCAGCTGTTCTTTGGCTTCCAAAAATCTTAAGGCTAGGGGTAGATGATGGTGAATCTGGTCTATGCCTTGAAGAAGATGGGGTTGTAAAAATCGAACTCTTGGCTTTAGCTATAAACCTTCCCCTAGAATCCCTTGCTCTATGCATGTCATTTTTTTAGTTTTTTTTTAACAAAAGTTGGGCTAATAATTCTCTTTCTGATCTTCCAGATCACACTAGGTGCAAGAAGAGAGCATACTTAAGAAATTACTAAACCAATAACTCTCTTTTCTGATCCTTCAGATCACACTAGGTGCAAGAGGAGAGCATACTTCAAGAAGTTATCAAGTTTTCCCTTCTTTTATGATTTTATGTTTTTTTTTTTAAGAAATTGGCTACCTATTTACACTTCCCCGGCAACGGCGCCAAAATGTTTGGTCAATTTAGTGTGTCCTAAATTGCTGCATTTAATTTGTCAATCCGGGAATCGTAAGCTGATGAAGTGCGGCGCACTATATGTGCAAGATAACCTCTTTCTTATATTTTTGTCGTTTATGGTCTTTCTAAGGTGAAATGGAAATTCTAAAGTGAGAAACAAGCTTGGTTATAATTTTTCAAGGAAGTGATATCCCCTATAATGATTTACCAATCTCGAAACTTCAAAAGCAAATTGAAATTACAATGACAAAAGAAAGTAAACTGCTGAAATGGAAAGTGCAGTTAATCTAATGAATCAAAACAAGAAACTAGTGAATATGAAAACTAAACTATTCTTGCTGCCAACTGAACACAAAAGAAACTACGCTTATGGAAATTCAAAATTGCAATGAAAGAAATCTAAATCAGATTACATCAATTCATTTTCTGACCTTTCATCATTAGACCAGCTATGACTTGCGGAAGTAATCATAAACAACTTGTGTAACTGATATTTAATTTTGCAGAAAGTAAACTAATACTAAACCATACACACATGATTCAATCCCTCGCCATCAGTCCAGCTGTGGCTTTCGGAGGCAATTGAAGATGTCACACATGATTCAATATATTTAAGTTTGCGGAAAAGAAACTAATACTAAACTACACACTTCATCATGCAGCCCCTCACCATCAGTCCAGCTGTGGCTTTCGGAGGAAACTGAAGACGCTATGAGCAGCTTAATATATCTAATTTTGCAGAAAGGAAACTAATACTAAACTACACATCTCACCATGCAGCCCCTCACCATCAGTCCAGCTGTGGCTTTCGGAGGTAGCTGAAGACACTATGAGTAGCTTAATATGTCTAATTTTAACTACTGAATCAGATAAACAAAACTGAAATCCACAAAACAAAACTGAAGTTAAACAAAGACTGTGAAAGAAAACTAGCAGCAGAATAATATCAGTTTCATATCATTAGCGAAAATACTATGAAAATGCCCCTGGGTGTCTACCTAAAACCTGCACAAGAAAACTGATCAGTATTTTAACAATCATAAAAACATAAAAGACAGGAATGCAATGGAAATTACAGAAATGTATGAACAGAAATAAAACAACTATGAAATATGAACATGTAATGAGTTATGATACAATGACTGCTTAAAGAAATGAAATGAAAAATATATACATTAATACACAGAACCTCGGCTGAGCAGGGGCCCTCTACGCAGCTCTGGCATGATCTTCAAACACGAATTAAGTTATGAAACAGAGTTTTTCACATTAAAAAGAAAGTCATTACAGGCTGGTGGTATTACGGCTCAAGGCAGCGTAATCACCACATAACAGAGTACGCACATCAACTTAACAGATATATCAACTAACAACTATCAACTCACATTTACTAACTCTACGTGCGTATGCAAACGCTCTTTATAAAGCAATAAAATGTAACTGTCTCCTGAAGTTTATGATAGCAGCCAGCACGTAGACCACTAAGGCCACGGATGTAGGAGTATGGCCATGTTGGGAAACGGATCTATGGAAGGTGGGCGCTTAAATTCAACTCCAGAACTTTGCACAGATGTCAATTAACTTCCACAAGCTTGGGAACCGGCCGTATGGATGTTTCTATGCCACGAAACAGAGTCCAGCCGACATAGAACTCCACAGTTGACTTCCACGTGGATGGCTTTGACCGCGGCTTTCCTTGACGAATTTCATTGAACCAATAGGACACGAACCATGTCCTTGTCATTCCTAGCCTGCCCATGTGGCTCGTTTCTTTCGTTGACACCTGTAACATTGATTTCCACAAAATAGCTGCGGAAAGTTGCAGCGGCTGTGGAAAGTGACAAGTTTCCTCTTTAATGTCTTGAGCACGGATTCTTGTACACAGCCAAGAATTGTTTCTCAAGGAACAACAGGAGAAATCCATCCTGCTTCATCTGCCCAACACAAATGGATTCTCATAGCCACTGACTACTTCACAAAATGGATAGAGACCATCCCTTCTAGGAATGCCACAGATTCTGTCATTATGAAATTTCTTGAAGACCATATCCTGTCTAGATTTGGCTGTCCTAGAAAGATTATTACTGATAATGCTGCTGCTTTTGGTTCCAGAAGGATGATTGATTTTTGTCACAGGTATCAGATTGCACTTGGTCATTCTACTGCTTATTACCCTCAAGGTAATGGGTTAGCTTAATCATCAAATAAAATTTTGGTGACTATCATCAAGAATATGCTGGAGGAAAATAAAAAATCATGGCATAAAAAGTTGGTGCATGCTCTGTGGGCAGACAGATTGACCACAAAGAAATCCATTGGAATATCCCCTTACCAACTTGTTTATGGAACAGATGCAGTATTTTCTACCAGTCTGGGTGTACCAGTGATAAAATTATTCCAACAAATACAGTCAGAAGAAGACAGCATGATAAGGAGGATCAATGAGACAATACATCTCCAGCAGACAAGAGAAGAGGTTTACAACAGAGCTCAAAAGGTGCAAGAAAATATAAAGAAGTTTTTTGACAAAATAACAAAGGCTTGTGATTTTAGCATTAGAGATAAGGTACTCAGATGGGACTCCAGAAGAGAGGAGAAGGGCAAACATGGCAAGTTTGATAGTTTGTGTCAAGGCCCTTACATCATTAAGTCCACCATCGGTCCTAATGCCTATTTTCTGCAAGAGCTAGATGGCACAGATCTGTTTGGGGGTCCTGTCAATGGCAGGGTCCTTAAACACTACTACTGTTGAGTTTGATTTTAAATCTTTCATTCCCATTGTAAATCCCATTTGTTTTGTTTCAGTTTCATAATATATATATATATATATATATATATATATATATATATATATACAAAAACAATAAAAGATAGAAAAAGAGGGCAGATTGTAAAATAATAAAGGTATAGCCCCATATCAAAAAAGAGAAACTAATCCTGAAAGTGTGCAAGCTCAAATGCCACTCCTAAAAAAAAACACACTCCTAGTTAGTCAAACAGTCTAATCTTGGCTAACTAGTTTTAAATTTACTGCTGATAGAATAGTGAATTTGATTTGCCAAACTGTTTAATCTTGGCTTATCAGTAGATAGGTTAGGATAGAAATAAAAGGTTCAAACATGCTCAAAACCTGAACCTAAAGTTTCCAAGCAAGAGATGACTCAAATATGTTTTATTTTTCTGAGTCATAAAGATGTAAATCTGGTTCTAATCAGCTCAAAATCTGAACTAGAAAGAAAGAAAGAACAACTCAAACAAATTCAAAACAGAGCTGTAAAATATGGAGCAACTGCTTTGAAATTTCAGATCTTAAAACCTTCAGTTTTTGTTTAAATTCCTGCAAAATAATGTCTATGTGAAGTTTGTTTTCTATGCCATAGATCACAACAAGTCAAACAGTTTAATCTTGACTTGACTGTTTTTTCAATTTCTGTTTTAGAATTTAGAGAATGAGATCTGTTGGACAGTTTAATCCCAATGGATAAGTAGATTAGGTAGATAATTATCTGAGCTCAAATGTTTAATCTGAGTTCAGGGAGAAATAAGGAGTAGAATTAGATTAGATTTCTTGATTTCAAAAGAATAAATGTTGTAAAGAGTTTGCCAATCCAAGTGCACTCTAAATGAAGAAAAAATGTTAGATCAGTAGGACTGGGTAGGGAGAAAATTTGTGTTGATGAAGATCCATTGTTTTTTCAATGCTACTAATATGTTTTCAGAA
The DNA here is from genome assembly GCA_034641835.2 of Pinus albicaulis. Lineage (NCBI taxonomy): Eukaryota > Viridiplantae > Streptophyta > Pinopsida > Pinales > Pinaceae > Pinus > Pinus albicaulis. The sequence goes on along the minus strand of CM076584.1, from coordinate 1,351,153,428 downwards.
ATATCATCCCAGCAAGGAAGGGCAGCCCAATGGAACAGGCACAGATCAACATCCCAGAGAACTTAATGGATGAGGCAACTGATCAGCCTCCCAAAATGCAGGTCTGAAGTTCTTGATGCCTTCAAGAAGGCACCATCCCCAAGTGGAGCCACTGTTGGCCACCTATAAAATTTGTTCTACCAAAAGGTGGCCAAAACATGGTTCAGTCTTCAAGAAACAATTTCCTGGTCAAATGTTATCTCTTGAAGCCTGTGGAAGATCTCATGTTCATATCTCAAGGTTTTCACTGTTATTTCTCAGAAACTCAAAATTCTGCTAAAAATTCCATGAGAAAGACTGCTCCAAAATCCCTGTCTATTCTTTTCCTCCTCTCTGAAAATAACCTTCATTTGTTTCCCTTTATTCTCCATAAAACTCCTTTGTTTTCCATTTTCCTCATTTTTCCCTTCATAAAATTGCCTTTGCAGGTTTTTAAACTCCTTTTGAACTCTGTCGAAACCCTCAGAAACCTTTGAAAACCACTGAAAATCTGTGTAAAAACCCATTTATGTATTAAGGGTTTAAGCCCCTTAGGCTGAGTTTCCAAACCACTTTCCCCATATTCCCTTGTCATAAAAACCAAGCGCCGAACTATTATAGCGCTAATCGCATCGGAAAGATTCAAGTATTCATGTCTTTTGTGCCATTTCAAAACTCCGAATGTGATCAGCCCCTTTGTTATATAAAGCCTTGGGCCCATTATGTTCCATATATCCAAAGGCCCCGCAATCGGGCGCCCGACCATTTCTTATATAAATATTTCTGCCCCGATCCATTAAAAACCTTTCTTCTTAAACTTTGGGTTTTTCATGAAGTGTAAAGGTTTCCGCTGGTACAAAGTTGAAAAGATATTGACCGTTGATCTTAAAGCTGATCAATGGCCTGCGTAGAATCGAAAAGTTTCAATCGCATCCCCTTTTCCACGCCCCCCGATTGCGATTTCTCCAATCAAATCCTAGTCGTCCATCTCCCTGTTGATCAGACGGACAACGCTCAATCGCATCGCAAGTTTCAATCGCATCCCCTTTTCCGCGCCCCCGATTGCGATTGCTCCGATCAAATCCTAGCCGTCCATCTCCCTGTTGATCGGACGGACAGTGCTCAATTGCATCACAAGTTTCAATCGCATCCCCTTTTCCGCGCCCTCGATTGTGATTGCTCCGATCAAATCCTAGCCGTCCATCTCCCTGTTGATCGGACAGACAACGCTCAATCGCATCGCAAAGTTTCAATCACATCCCCTTTGTGTGACCCGCCGATTACGATCCTCCGATTAAATCTGGACCGTCCACGTGTCCGGATCGGACGACCCAGATCTTTTCCCACATTACTCCATCGCCCTCCGCCTCTACCAAAGGGTTTTTAAAACCGATCCCCACTGTTGATCATCGCGCGATCGATGGTTCTGTTTAATTCTTCCTCCCGCGTCATTTAAAACTCCTCTCGGTTAATCTCCACCATTGGATGATGCCATCCGGTGGTCCTGCTCTCTTCCTACGCCTCTGAAGTAGTTAACCCAAAAAAAAACGCAGGATTTCTTAATTTTTTTTTGTGTTTTGCAGGGTTTGAAGGTTTCTTCGTTATTTTCAAAAAAATGCAGAAGCCGAGGGTGACGATCCTCCAGATTCTGATCAATCAATTAAAAATCGTTCACAGGGTTTAAATTTACATTTGATCAATGAACTCATGGCCCATTGATGCCATTCGACCCTGTACAGCCCTGCACACCAGAAAATTCAGTTAAATTGGGCACCGTTAAAGAGTATCAGTGTCGAAGACAAAATATACAAGAAACAGGACGTTTCAAGACCAAAACATAGATTTCAAGTTAATTAAAGGTGTTTTGGGAACGACGAAGACATCTGTCAAGCTGAGAAAGCCTCCACCGTCATAAAAAGAGGCTAATTGAACCCTCCATAGCTCCAAAGGACACCAGCAGCCTTGCAGAAATTAAAGATCGCTGAACAGTTAATGCAAATCAAAGAATCTTACCTCTAATTGTCGGCAAAACCATTCTGAAAGTTGAAGAACAGTCAGGAAGCAGGTATTTTCAATCATTTGGCCTTGAATGACACAAATAGAGTTATGAAGTAGAGTTATAAATGATTATATTCCCACCTTATGCCTTTCCTGGTTCCCAAAGGCCAGGAACTGCATTAATTGCATAATTGATAATACTTGACCCCTGGGAAATCCTCCCACCTCTTCATTCTTCTATAAATATCGCTATAGAAGATGAGAAAATGTTGGTCTCGGGACATCTGAATGCATGTAATAGTTATTCTAAAGCTATTGATGCCCTGTCTTCTAACTGAAAAAATACACAAGCTGATATGAGAATTTCAAAGCTGTAGAGACCCACCGGGCTTGCTGATTGTAACTGGTTTGAACATCAATACAAGCTGCTAATTCATGGAATCCTCAATTATGTCGATGGTGATGTGCTCCTTACTGTTAATTTTTATTTTGCTTAATGTTTTCACTCTGTTCACTTTCTCTGATAAAGAGCAGCAAACATAGAGTTAGGATATATCCTCCATGGTACCCTACTCTTACTGAAAGCTTTATTTCTATGTTTTCTTTATTTGGATGTTATCTTTGAAGAGTATATTAATGCAGATTAGTTTAAAATTACTTCCCTGATCTAGATTGCTCTTTAAAACGAGCCTTCTCTGTGTTTTCCTTAGAGTATATTAATGCAGGTTAGTTTAAAAGTACTTCCCTGATCTAGATTGCTCTTTGTGATTATCATCTATGTTTCCTTATTGAATATGCTGAAAGCAGGCTAGTTTGAAAGCACTTACCTGATCTTAAGCAGTTCGAACTATTTTTTAAATGTTTTTGATTGAAAGTACTTCAATGCAGGCTAGTTTAAAAGCACTTACCTGATCAACAGAAATACTTTTATGTTTCCCCTTAAGTACACGTTGAAAGCAAGATAGTTTAAAAGTACTTACTTGATCTTAGACTGTGCTTTGTTCTTCATTTTGTTTGGTCTTTCACTTCCTATATGTTTCGTTCCATAAAATCGCTTTAAAATATCCTTTGATATAAGTAACTTGCCCCATGGATCCTTCTTGAATCTTTCTGTCCAATTAAATCCTCCTATGACTCCATAGCCCAATGGGTTAAAGTTGTCTTTGCCCTTTTCTGTCAGCTGAATTATTCCTTCCTTTGCAGACATCTTCACCCTTTATTTTGAACTGCCTTTCATCTTCATCATGTCTTTGCCCAACCAAAAACAAACAAATCAAACCCATGCTCTTCATAACTAGCCTAATATCACAATCTCAGCCTTTGAAGATCACATCTTTTTCACTCATTTATAGAGAGATCCCTCTCTGGATTCAGGAGGGCTAGATCCTTGAATCCCAAAGTGGTATGATGTTACCTCTGCAGTTGGAATTTTGCCAATATTTCTAATTACAGGGTCCTAACATGAAGCATTAGTGAATTCAGTAGTGATTGAAAATCATTCAAGAATTTCTCAATCAAGATTCAGAAGAAAAAATTTATATTGTAACACAACCATAAATAAGGTGTTTTAGATAACACATCTTACCCTTCACTTTCCGTTTTACAATCAGATTAAGTAATACACAGTAAGGAAAAACAATGGAAACAAATGTCACAAAAGGAAAAACATCACCACTAACATATAGCACAATTATCCTGTGAATGGTCTTCTTTATTGATGTATCAGCAACTCTAAAAATTTAGAGTGCTCAATAGTAAATATTACAATGATCAGAGTCCAACCCCTGATATTTATAATGCATGAAGTATTTAAACCAAATCTACAAAATAATGTCGTATCAAAACATGCAATATTTATTAATTACAACATAACAGTATTTGACCACGTGATCTAAAAAGGTGGAGTCGTTTGAAGGTATCAAGACATATGGCATTTTTGTCTGGGAAACCGTTGTTGTATGATTTAACTGTTTGCTGCACATCTAACTATTTTCTGTGTTGGTCGTTGTGCTGGATGTAGCTACTCTTCACTCCTCCCGATACTCACACAACTTCTCCCATCGATCCTCATCTGGAATTTTTATCTTCAAGGCCCTCCGATAAATCTCATCTACCTTCGTGTATCTAGCAAAGGTGGGTTTGACCACGAAGATATGATTTATCTCATGTTGTATAAATATGTCGTTACTTATAACTTCGAGAAAAGCTCTCCCTATCATAGTATTTTTCATGTTTGAATGCTTTGTTGTATCCTTTGCAATTTCTTTGAGCTTCATCACATAATCATCCCTGGTTATTAGTTTGTCATTGATAACAAACAAAGAGGGTAGGCCCCTCTTAGTTAATGGCTCAATCCTATTGAAAAACCTGCTGATTGCAATTTCCAACCCATGACACTTTCCCTCCAGCTATTGAGCCAAATTCCTTTTTGTAAGGATTTTCTTCACCTCCAGGATTGTTTCTATTATGTCCTATATTCCCAGATCATCAAGTTCATACCTGTTTTTGGAATTTAGAAACTCAATAATTTTTTTAGCTGTATCAGGCATATCTCTCAGTTCTTCATTCATCTCAGAAACAACTTTATTAAATTTCTCAATCAATTCATTTTGCTCAAAAATAATTTGGATGAGTGGCCAAATTTCATTCATGTCTTCAGTGATGTTGGTCCATTTTATTTCCTTAACTCAACCGACCATGTTTCCAATAGAGGTTTCTCGTAGATATTCCTATAAACTTTCCATCATCTTTTGATTTCTCTGTGATTCTGTCACATGGGCTATCTTAGTCCTTACTATTTGATCTTGAAAGATTTTGTTTTGAGGCTGCAATATTTTAATTTCCTCTGTTTGTAATGACATATTTTCCACTGTTTTTCTAGCTGATATTCAACCTCTCTTGTGCTATCTATTGAAGTTGTTGATGCGGGGATGGCTGTAAGGGGTACAACCTCTAAAGGAAAAAGAGTTTTTTTTGCAGCTTTCTCTTTTTCTTTCACCATTTTATCCATCTCAACCTCCATCTTTTTCAGTTGTGCAGTTTGTTCCATGATGAGTTTCATCATATCTAATTTATGGGACTCTTTCTCCTCTATTTATTTTGTGAGTGAGTCTTCTGTGGCTGACATCCTTAGCTGCTTCTTTAATGCTAATATATCTGCATTCTTTTTCTTTATTATTTCTTCAACAACCTATATATTGGAGGGGTCATACCCTATATTTATAACCAGATCCTCCAAGGATTTTATCCTTGTATCCTTGGACATAGAGGAGATCTTCTCCATTTTAAGCTGAGATTGCACATTTTCTAAAGATACCTGCAATTCAAATAAATTCATGGCTATGTTGGTTAATGTGGAAGAGATCATTTCACTTGTCTATTTGTGCATTTCAATTTGGTCAATGGGATGAATGTCTGTGATGCTGAATTCGAAATAAGTCTTCTTGTAGTCTGCTAAAATCTGGGGATTTGAATTTTGTGCTTCTAGGAATGCCATGTGCATTTTCCCATTCTTTGAATCAAAGGCAGATAATAATCTACTCTTTGAGCTAGAGGTTTGCTTCCAAGACTAGGTGTAGGTGCTATTCTTCAGGATTTAATTCCTCAGTTTTATTTCCCTAAAGGTATCAAATGTTGTCTTCTATTTTTCTCCTGCATCAGCACTTGATGTAGATGTCTGAAGAGCTTGCTACTAATTTATCACAATAGTTGATATTGTAGGAGAAGAGATAGGTTGTCCACCTAGTGGATAAGATCTTGGAGTATCTATAATGTTGATGATGGTCTCCTGCTCCGTGTCTTTTCTTGATCAATATACATGCGGGTCCTGGATCTTTTCCTATACTTCATTTTCATTTCTTTATTGGAAGTATAAGTCACTGAAGGTGACTGATCTTCTCCTGCAAAGTATTCTCTGCCAATTCTGTCTAATTCCTGAATTGTTCTATTTCTAGCCTTTGTGTATTAATGTAGGGTGTATACTTTTTTTCCACCCTCAATTTAGAAATGACACCAAATGGGTCATAAGACCATGTAAAACTGGGAGAAAACTTCATTTCTTTCAATATTTTGTCAGCTTCCTCTCATGCTACCATGCTGTTGAATATAAATGGCCCAATTTTGGACTTGATCCTAAATTGTGATTTTTTCTTTGCTGAGACAAAATGCACTTCATCCGCATTCAATATTTTTTTGATATATTCTAGGGCAAAAATACTCATTGAGAGGAAATTTGGTAACTTGTAGGGAGGCAATTCACACCCATATACTCTTAGCTCTGTATAATTTTGGTATAAATACCAGCCTTCTATTCTGGCCTGATCTGAAAGCTACATGATTATTATAATATCTTCACTTATTCTGGGCTCAACAATGCCATTTAGAATACTCATGGTTGGATGTAGAAACAACTCAATGAGCTTCTTGTAGCTATATTCTTATTTCTCTTTCATTAGTAGGGTAGTCCATAAAATGAAAAACTGTGGTTTTCCATCTTTATCCATATTTCTCATAGAAAATTGAAACCTTTCTGATTGAAAATACAAGAACATGTAAACAATAACAGAAGTATACTTAAATACTCCTTCAGTATGAAATTTCACAAACTGATCGTGGATGATATCAACTAAGAATTGGCTAAAATCAAACAGGATAGAGGGCTTGGAATCTATGGACAGTATAGTCAAGAAACGCAGGATAACCTCATCTACCCATTGGTTAGAATAATACTCGAGGAGATATGATAGGACTATGGCTATTTTCTTGGTTCTTTCAGGGAATAAGGATGAGGAATATGTGGGGTTTTTCTTGGGTAAAGGAGTATTTTCAGTCAATAATAACTCAAGGGTTTTGGCTCTCTCAGAAAAATTTATCTTTTGATATAGGTCTATGAGGGCTTCTCGGGAAAATGGTGTTGTGTTTTTAGTTGAGGGTCCCTGGATCATTTGAATGATGGATTGGGCATTAATTGTGAACAAGACTTCATTAGTGGGACCAATAACAGCTCTCTGGTTCAGGATATAACTAGCACAACATATTTTGATGAATTCTGGGGCACTGTGGTTTTCGGGAATGTGTAGTAAGGTAAGTTTGTGTCCCACAGGCTAATGTCATCAACCCCATCTATCAACTTATCTTCTAACCAATATTAAACATTGAAAAGGTCAAACTCATAGAGTGTCTCGTGGATTTTAAAATCTTTGTCTTCTAGGATAACATGATCCAGGTCAATAGGAGGATGAATCATAGGATTGAAGGGTTCATGATCTTTCTTCTTGGGTGACATGAATGGTTCAAGTTGCAAAATTGATTAAATTTTCTGATGGTGTAGGTTTGTAGAGTGCAGAGGCGAGATTGGAGCTAGGAAGACGACAAAACAAGGGAAAACACTGGGATTGTTGTGTTTAACCTGTCAAATTTAAAATACCGGTAGCAGAAATGATAATCATAGAGCACAGTAAAATTTGAAAAATGTGGGAGGAATGAATTTTATAGTTTTCCCTGATTTCCCATTGTCCATGGTGTGGGTCTGTTAGTTAACTGTTAATCTCATTTAATTATGAAATAGACTGATTTGGGTGGGAGTGAAGTTGATTGGATGGAAAATGGGTGGATGTGGTGGCGCGATGTGATAGGAGGAGGGATGTTTTATGGTAGCGGAGGTGGTTTTATGGTAGCATAGAATACCGCTTTATGAGGGGGTAGCGCGCGGTAAGCAAATTTGGTGAGGGGGGGTGTGAACTTTCCTACGCCTACCACATATGCTGTGGGTCCTATTCCAATATTGTTGACTTCGGACCCCCCCCCGACAATAAAGTTCAGATGGTGCTGTAATATTCCTACTTTAGCAAGCAGCTAAGAGGAATATTAATTTTTGATTTTTACACTTAGTAGCTGAATAAATGGGGGAGGAGACCCATACTTAACTAGAATTAGCATAAAAACCCTCTTGGTGTGGAAGGGGATCACTATAGTAGCTGTATTTTACACCCTCATGTGTGAAAAGGGACTTTTTCTTGTGGACAAAGTCAAGTTTGACTAAGTCAACATGCATGCATGAAGAAGAGGAGATCATCAATGTAACCCGTTCAGTGTGAACAAGGATTAGCATAGACAAAAATTTGTGAGCTAGATTGAAGGCACTTAAGTGTGAAAAGGGATGAAGCAAATTGAAGAGGTCAACCTTGACCAAATCAAATAGTGTAGTATGGAGGAGTGGCCTTGATGAAGGTACATCGTAATTTTGGAGGGAGATTTCTCATGTGGAGTTGGAAACCCTAATGGGTGGGACCCAAGGTGGGGAGGCTCACAAAGTTTATAAGGAAGAGGATGGCAACCATTTGGGGTTAGCTTGGATATTATTCATTTTAGTCTATTTAGACTTTTTGGAATCCTCTTGCTGTTTAGTAGAGCTATAATGTTGTTTAGCACAAGGATCTCTTGTTTAGGAATCCTTCTCCTTTCTTGAGAGGCCTCTTGAAGGAGTATTGTACTATAGTTTTCCACATTCAGGCTTGAGGCCAAGCATCCTCCTTCAGCCACAACATCATTTCTGCAGAGTATAGTGTTGTGTTGTAGGGTGTTGCAGTGGAAAGTCCCCAACACCACTTTCTAAGCTTATCTTTCAGAGGAGGGAGCTTCCCTTTCTTTGCAAGATCTGTAAACAAGGTTTTTGGGCATATTGTACATCTTGGCATGTGGCCAAAGCATTCTTCATCATCTACTACACATTCCTTTGTAGGAACTACCTTATTTTTCACAGTGTTGCAGTAGCAGGGTTTGAACCCTTGCTTGTGAGCTTATTCCTTGGAAAAAGGGCCAACCCTTCCCCTGGAAAGCTTTGTACATCATCTTCCTTATATTTATTGTATATTCTTAGCTACATATATATAGAGCTATAGTATAATGTGTTTTCCAGATCTAGATCTGCAGATCTGCTCTTTTATACATTGTATTTTCATGAAGCCCTTGCTGGGTTGTCCTTATTTTGTATAAAAAGGAAGAGATCTCCATTTTTATTAGCCATTGGATGATTTTAAAATCTATATCTGATGTTTCTCATTATTTTCTGCATAAACCCTCATTTAAATAATGTTTTTGTATGCTTCATCAATTTCTGTTAAGCAAAGTCATGGGGTTTTGGCTTATTTGAGTTGTATTGGTTTGGGGAGACCTGTTTAACTTGGCTAGAAGCATTTGTTTTTGCTCCAATTTTGGATGTGAGTTTTATATTGTATTTTCTAAGGGATCCAAGTCCCATTTATCATAGATATAGCATTATTTTCTGAAGACAGTCGTTTTATGCCCTGTATTGTTGCATTTCCCCACTTTGGAAGGAGTGTATAGGTAATATTCTTGTTGCCGATCATTCATTTGCTGGTAAGATGTTCCTTTACATCTTATGAGCTGATTTACACTGCTATGTGCATGGATTTCTGAAGCTCCAACTTTAGATATTCTTCAAATATTCTTATCGTTGTAGAAATTCCCTATTCTGGGATATTACAGTGGTATCAAAGTATCATCTTTGGGTCAGCCTGTGAGTCCTAGCTATTAGAAGGAGAAAGATCAGAATTATGGAGAGGATGATTTTACTCTCATCACTTTTTAGATCTAGAAAGAACCTCTCCTCGGAGGTTAAGCTGATGAAGGAGAAGAGATGCCAAGAAACTCCTAGAGGGTTTCAAGAAGAGGAAGGACCATGCACTTCCTATTCTCATGAAGAAGAAGACAAGAATCATGGGAGACACTTGGAAAATAAGATTCTAAGTGAATACATTGTTGAGTACAAGACTCAACCTAGAGCCTTCAAGGAGACTCTATCCTTCCCTCAGTTCATTCAACTGGAGGAAGAAAGGAGACCTTGCAACACAAGAAGAATGAAGGGAAATAGGTTTCTATTGTCTACTTTTGAAGGATCATATTTAGAAAGGACTTGGACAAGAATACTTGCAACATTCTTCCTACTACATCCAGTGGTAGAGAGAGAAGCAGTAGAGATTGCAGTGCTACACATGAAGGGCAAGGCAAGCACTTGGTGGTTCAGTCACATAAGTCATGCAAGAGTATCTACTCTTGTAGATTTCACTTAGAGTGTGATCAAGAGATTTGATGAAGAACAATCAGAGAGGGAGGAGCCCTCACCACCTCTTAAGGAGAATTATATCAACACTGTCACAACCTTCTAAGAGGAGCAACCTTCAACATCAGCAGTTGAGGGAGCCAACACAATGGAATAAAGAACTCTTGCAACCATGCAAGGTGTTCCCAAAGCCCAAAAAGATATGATTGCATTTCCACTTTCTATTATTGCAGCAAATCTTTCAGAATATTGTGGAAATCTGCTATTGTATGACCCAGTATCATCACTTACTGCTAATCTAGAGCAGCAAGTTTGCACTGCGCTGTCTAAAAGCAGCAGTGAAGAAATAAGGATCCATTCCTCATGGAAACATTCAGATGCCAACTTCATTCAGGAAGCCATGGAGGAAGAGATGTCAAAGGGTATATATCTTGAGATGAGAAATTTTTTCTCCTCTCTAGATGACACTCTCAATATGCATGCCACAACTCAAAGAGAGACTTCTACTTGCAGCAGATCCAAGACCTCATTGGTGGGGAAGAGGTCTCATCAGGAGATCCCATTGGAGGTGCAATTCAACATTTCATGAAGTGCAAAGTTCTTCAATGATTTGAGGAGGTTGGTGTCCTACCATGGGAGGATACCAAGTATTTATAGAATGAGATCCATCACCCACATTGGGATGAGTGGATGGCAGTATGGAGCAAGAGGTTTCCAAACCCCTTGCAGATCTATGATACAGGCCAGTAAGAAGCATGGTTGCGCTAGTTGTTTTTGGGTGATTTTGGTCACTACCCAAAAATTTCTATTTGTTTATCTCATGCCTTAAGTCTCAATAATAGGATGCATAAGAAGAAGGCATGGTTGTTGTGGCTATTAAGAAGGGAGTTTGGACATCATATGTCAAATATTATGTCCATATATTTTCCTTTGTTTGAGATATGTCTCATGTGCTTACATGTATTTATGTTTGAGATGTATTTCATGTATGTACATTGTTTCGGAAGGAAGGATAACTTCCCCATGATGAATGAGGGAGCTAGTTTATACTCTGTTGATGAGACAAATCACATATCCATCATTTTATTATTGCTCCATGATCTGGATTTGGATAATGAAAGAAGGCAGCAAGAGTCATTGTTGCTATGGCTATTATTGAGAGAGTATGGGTTGAAATTTCTCCATACTCATCATAAGGTTTTAGGAGGAATGTATGGCACATTCAAGGTGCAAAGAGGCTACCCTTCAGCATTGGAGGACAAGGAGAGGCTTCCACCTAAGAGGGAGAACTTCTCACATAGCAGCATATTGGTGGATGGTTTTGGAATGTGGGATGTCGAAGAGAGAAGTCATAGAATGACAAGAGCCTTAACACTAAGGCTAACAACGCTGTCACTTGGTAGTAAGTATCTTTTGATGGGGTATTCCAGGGGGAATATGCATCCTTCCATTTTTCAGATTTTCATGAGGAGATTCTCATGGGAGGGCTCATCCATGGACCTCACTTTTAGTTTCATCATTATGCATGGTAAAAGATACATTTCTATACTTACTGATTGTTCCTTTGAGTATCTGTATCCTTTCACAATTCATGGACAGTGCATTGCTCTACATAAGAGAAGATTATTCTTGGGTTACATGGTTGTTGAGTCTCAAATATGCATCTTTCTTATACACCTTTCCAAACCTTTTTCATTCACCTAGACCTTCTCAGTCACAAATATCATTGCATATTAATTGTAAAAGAGATTTTAAAATGGTTTTTAACTATGTTTTGTGTCTGCTGTTTGATTTAGATTTTTGCTCATTTAGCTGTGGAATCTTGTCACTTTCCGCAGCTGCTGCAACTTTCCGCAGCCATTTTGTCAAAGTCTATGTTGCAGGTGTCTTCAGGCAAATCGGGCCACATGGGCAAGTTCAAAATGACGTGGACATGGATTGTGTCCTATTGGCTCGGTCGAATTCATCTAAGAAGGCTGTGGTCAAAGGTGGCCAAGTGGTGGTCAACCGTAGAGTCCCACGGTGACAGAACTCTGTTTCTCATCACGTGGAGATTTACGTGGCCGTTTCTAAAACACGGGAGGCACATCAACACCTGTAAACGGCTTCATAAGCCGAATCCAACATCCACTCTCCATAGATTTAATCTTCATGGCGGCCATGATGCTAGATCTTTGGACGTGATGGTTCACGTGTCTTCTACCAGCGCAGACTTTAGGGAATTAGTTATATCTCCCTCTGTTATAAATAATGCGTTCTCATATGCATAATAGTTAGATCTTCTGAAGCTCTGTAATGTAATTGTGTCGCAATTGTGTTGTGACATTGTTTCTCTATTATGACCGAATTTTAATATATGAGAAGACCTAGTTCAAAAGTGTAATTCGTATTTGAAAGCTCCTTCCCGAGGTCTGTGCAGAGGGCCCCTGCACACGCTGAGGTTTTGTGTTTTACTGTATAGTTTCATGCTTCATTTCTTTATTTTCATTGTGTTAGACTCCTATACCAATAGGTGTCATTTTTCATGATTGTCTTGATTGAACTATGGAATATGTTCAAACCTTTTTCTTGAGCAAAGGTGTTCCATATTCTTGAAAAGCCAAAAAATCAAAAAAATTTAAAAAATGTAAAAAGGGTATACCTTAAAAGAAAAATCAAAGGGTAAAAAGAATAAATTGGTCAAAAAAATGAAAGAAATGAACCCCAAGCAAAAAATAGACCAGGAAAGTGTGCAAGTCCAAATGGCACTACTATTTCATTTTCTGTAATAAGTAATTGTGTGCAGCTTGTTAAACTTTTGCCACAATTTATGAAGAGTCAAACCGTTTAAACTTGACTCATTCATTTTTCAATTTCATGTTGTAGAATAGAGAATAAATATCTGGCCAAACAGTTTAATCTTGGAAGATAAGTAGATAGGTAGAGTTAATAAAATGTGCTCAACAGTTTAATCTGAGCCCTTGGATGTAACAAGTGTAGAAATAGATAGATTTTCCATGTAAAAGGAAAATAAGATTGATAAGGGTTTGCCAGTTTAAGTGCACCCTAATAAAGAAGAGAAAATGGTAGAGAAAGTAGATAGGGTAGGTAGATGGCATTGCAAATTCTCATGTGATGAATGATGGCTTTAAAATGTTTGTAATCTTTTACTTTCATCACCAAGTGCAAAGGCAGAACACCACATTGGCATAATTTCAGAAAACAGCAAGGTCAAAATCATTAACTTCCCATCTCATTTTTTCCCTAACATTTTACTAATTTCCCATAAGTACTAAGGAATTTGAATATTAAAGGGGCTCAAGGCATTTCCTTGACTTTTGGAGGGACCAGACCCTCAGCCCAATGATTGGAGAAAACCTTAGTATTTAAAAATATTCATAATCATACTCATTCACCTTTCACAAATTTTTTCCTAAGTAAAATCCCATTTTACTTAGGAAAATCCTTCAATATTTCACGAAAAGCCCTCAAAGTCACTTTTTATTCTAAGTCTAAGTGATGAAAGGATTATAATGCTATTTGCTTGTAAATCTTCACTTCCTTGGTTATATTTAAGTGTTTTGAGTTTACATTGTCCCTAGGTCATATTAACTCTAATTTATGTATTAACTCCCATAAAAATTACCTTTTCCTTTTATATATAAATCCTTTGTACTAATACCCCCAAAACCCTTATATTACACTTTTTAGCCAAAGTATTAAGTCCTAATACATTCAAATAAAAACCCACCTTATATGCCCTTTGGCTAAAAAATAACATTATTTTTATTCCCGCCCCTATGGTAAAAAAGTCATATTGATTTAATTACCATATATTAAAAAATATATGAAAAAGGTTTAAACATGTGTTTTATATGTTTAAAATGAAAAAATAAATAAAACCCGAAGTCTTTAAACCATTTGTAACCCTGACCCTTTATACACCAACAACATTAATTAATCACCTGGATTAATTAATAATCTTGTCAACCGCCAATGAAAAGCCTCCCGAAATAATTAAAACAGATATTAAATACGTCGGGCCCACTCATTAACACCCCCGCCAACTTCACGTCCCGTCAACCATTAGACCGATCTGCCCAAGATCGACGGCTCCCATTCATTCCACTGCCCATCCATCGTCCGAATGTTAACTCGCGAAATGGAAGTGGTTTCCAAACAGTGCTCTGACCATGTGTCGACCGCTCAATGGAATCGCTGCCAATTCGTGAAATACCGCCTGCTCCCAAAAGCGGTGCAGAATATGCCGCTTACCGCCCATCCCCGTGACTCACCTCCCGTACGTGCTGACATCATCCAATAAAACAATAAAAAATCCCTCCACCCATTGAATTTGCAAATAAACAAAAGAACTCGCGTCTTTTTCATTATCTCGTGTACAGTGAACGACCACAGTCCCATGCAATGAAATTCCAAAAACCAACTGTTGAAACCTGCCGACCATTACTTTGCTAAAGAGAATCGAAAGTCAAGGATTCCAGTGTTCTTCCACCTCAACCAGTACCTGTTCAAATCACTGTTCATTCAAAGCTTACCCGCCAATATCAACTATTTACCCGTTTAAACACAAACACCCTAGTGTTGCTCATTTTCACCTGATTGTGCAGTAAAACACTTTGTAACCCAGCTGCACCACATGAGGCCTCTGTTGACCAATTCAAGCATGGTTTACCTTCCAAAAATCATTCTAGATTCACTCCACAGACATCTCAAAATCAAATGAAAACTTTTCGACCTCCCCTGCAAACCAATGCTTTCTTAACAATTCGTTTTTTTTTACAGGTGATCAGAAGACCACATCCTTGGATAAACAGTCTTAATACTAGTCATAAGACTTGTTTACTCCAAGAGTGTTATCAAATCTATTCAAACAAAGATGGAAGATAAAACATACAATTGAAAGACAAGCAAAGGAAACAGGACATTAAACGATTTACTGTTGAAATAGATAGTAAAAACCTAAACCACACATTGAAGGCAAAAGGACATAGTAAAGAATGGTTAGAGAGCATAATAGTTAAAGAGTATCGGTGGTTAAAGTGTATCAGGTAAAAGTTAGAGTGAAAGTTAAAATGAAGTTACAGAGCAGTCAAAGGTAAAACAGTAAAAGTAATTACAGAGGCAGTAAAATGGTAAAAAGAGATGAAAATACTTTCACCAAAACTGAATTTTATCTAAAGTGAAAGTAAAACAGTCAAAGGAACAAAAAAGTGAAAAGATGAAAAATACAACAAGAAGGAACATTTTTGCAGAAATTGCATATTTTAGTTATAATTTTGCAGAAACTATTGTGATCAATCCAAGATGAATTTTGAAAAATTGAAGGAGGTTCATGTTTTTAAGAGGGCCATCTACAACAACCTCTCTCACTGTTCTAACAGCCATTATGGTTTTGGAAATATTAAACAATGTTGGAAAGCACTTTTTGCAGAAAATGCCTGTTAAGTCATCATTTTTCAAAGAATATTGTGGCCAATAAGAAATACATATTAAAATATTGAAGGAGGTTTTTGTTCCTAAGAGACCCATCTACAAAAACATATCTCAGTTTTTGGACATTGATTTCAGACTGAGAGATACATGCACATCTTTAGAGGCTATTGTTCAGACTCTGTAAAACTCTGTTTTACACATCGTTTTGCAGAGCCTATTGCGTATAGCTGGAGAGGAATTTTAGGAAAGTGAAAGAGGTTTATCTCAAAAACAAATTTATCTACAATAACCTCTTTCACTTTTTACATATCTATTACGGATTGAGAAATAAAAAGATATCATTGGACCCCAAGTTTGCAGAATTGTTGGAGCAGATTGCACAAAGAAAGGAAGCAGTTAGTGACTTGGATGCCTCATCATCAGCTAAGAGTTGGATCAAATTCGAATTCTCCTCTTTGTCATCACCTATCCATACAAAATAGTGCCAAATAGATGAATTAGTTTGAGTGTCATTTACTTAAGTTCTATTTATGTAAAATAGTTGGAGAGATTTGTGAACCAATTTTGATATTTTTTCAAGATATTTTAGTTTAGAATTTGTATAAATACTTCACTCTTGGAAGTATTTTGGGTGGATTCTAATACTTGGCTGTGACATTGATGTTTTTGGAATAAAAAGTGTTTTGGAGAAATTTATTTGTGGCTTACTGGATGACAATTTGAAGCTCAGGACTTTTTGCAGGATTCATGTGTCGGACTGCAGTTCAATAAGTCTTTCTACCCCATGTCTTAAGTTTTATATCAGTTTTATAATATCATTATGTCCATTTCTGAATAATTTACATAAAGGATTGAATCAGAATTTACTTAATTGTACTCTGATTTCAGATGTGATTGTTCTTAATGTTTTCCTCTAAATTGGTTATAAACACGAATTCTTAAATGCTCTTGCTTTGCTAATTTAAACATTCTTGATTACTATAATAAAGAATTCTTCATTGCTCTTTGTTTGTAGTCATCTCATTTCTTTCTTTTGAACATGGTGAAAGATTCTTAACTGCCTTTCATCCCTTCAAAATCATCCCATCCACTTTAAATTTTAAGGATTGTTCTCTGTCTAGCTACCTTGCCCTGTAAAGCCATCTTGTGTGTAGAATAGAAATCCAGTAAAGCCATCCTTTGACTCCATAGCCCAATGGACTGAAAACTTTCAACCTTGCCCTTAGTTTGTGGATTCCACCATTCTTCAAAACAAACTCTTGGATCTATAACTAGCCTAAAACCTTCTAAGAACAAAGATAAATTATAAAGAGAGAGCCCTCTCTGGATGCAGATTGGCTAGATTCTGCATCTGAAGGTTGGTTTGTGGTTACCTCGGGTATACTTTCCTTTTCTTACAACTTCAAGGAAAACCTGAGTGATAACATAGTGGCGACCATACTGGGGATATGAATCATTTTATTGATACTATTGTTTGATTTATAAGCTATAGACAGAGTCTGAAGATCAGCCAGGTAGCCTTTGAAATGCTTTTGCTCTGCAACTGCATAGTAAACAAATGTTGCTTCAGTCTATCTCTGGTTTAGCTTATAAACTGAACTTTGGATTCAAAACATTCAATCAGACTCTCTAGTTAAATAAATCTTTGAGAAAATTTTAATTAAAAATCTTAAATTTCTTAAAGAAATCATAGAAGTTGTTTTGAAAATTCATAAAAAAATAAAATAATCATAAAATATTCAAAATTTGGTTTCCTGAAGAACTAACTTTTTCTTCAGAATTGTTTTACAGATTTAGATCTGATCTATGATGGTGGACAGGGATCAGACACACAAAGGTTAAAATCATCCACCTGGCGACTCCAAATCCATTTCACAGTCAAGACTCCACTGGAGGAATGAACCTGGAAGAACAATATGGAAAGATCAGGCTTTCAACTTGGATCTTAATCCAAGACATTATGTTCTTTCTCGTTAAGAATGGTTTTCAATATGTATTGTATTTTATATAAGGATCTAACTTGGTTGTACAGATAAAGTGGCTTTTCATTATGGTTGATTTTCAAGATGATTCAAGAATAAAACGAAGATATGCTCCCATGAGCAGAGATCACATACCCGGATTTCCACACAAACTACCGAAGGTAAATAGGGGTGAAAATCTGCCCATGTTTCAAGATGAGAATATTCATGATCCTTTACTACATCTCATTAAATTTCATATACACTCATCAAGATTGAAGGGTGATTGGCATGAGGATTGCCTCATGAAGATATTCATGGGAACCTTAGAAGGAAAAGCAAGGGAATGGTATGAAGCTCTCAAACCTGCAAGTTTGTTTTCTCTAAAAGATTTTCATAAGGTATTTTATGAGCATTACAAAGAATATTTTCCATCTTTATCATTAGCTGAAAATTGTTGTGATCAAGCTAAAGATCTTATAAATTACCTTAAAAATATTGATGAAGATTTTGGAAATTGGTTTCCTGAAAATTTATTAGAAGAAGTCCAAAACTTTCATTCTCAAGTTAAATGTCATAATAATCAAGAGGAGTTAAACAAAGATGAAATAAATCGGGAGATAAATCAAGATCCACAAAACCCGTCTGTATTAACAAATGATGTTTCATTTAATGTTTTGAATGGAGTTAAAGAAAATAATCAACCTCATGATCAATTTTTAGATAAGAGAAAAAGCAATTGTCATTCCAATCTAAGAATTCAGAGATTCCCACCCCCCTTACCGAAGAAGAAATCAATTTGCTTCTAAACATGCAACCATCCTCAAAATATTTACATAATGAAGAAATTGTTTCTACTTCTTCTAATGTTGATGAATGTACAAAAGTTTTTATCCATAAAGGGACAGAAGAACAAGTTGATGCTCATGTTATTCTACTTTCCCAAAAAGGCCCATTGCTTGATAGTACTCCTATTGAGCAAAATAATGACTTTCAAAAAGAATGCAACCAATCTAATCAAGACATATTGGGATTGTTGGAAGAGAAATATGCTGATCCAATGTTTATAATTGATGACATTCCTTCTTCTGAATATTTGCCTAAATATGATCAGTATGATGATAATTATGTTCTCCCAATTCAAAATAATTTCCTAGAACAATCACTAGCTATTTTGAGGGATGAGATATTAGAACTTCAGCTTGATGAGGATTTTATAAGAGCTTTCTTTCTTCTCTTGAAATCAAGAAAATGTTCTCCTCAAGTTGAAAAATGGCTTCTTGATATAATTTCTGAAAATTATGAAAATGAAATCAAACTTTTGCATTCTCAAATTCAGTCATACAATTTCCGAAATCCTAAAGAATTCTTTGAAAATCTTCCTTCTCCAAAGCAAGAGGAAATTGTACTATCTTTTGACTGCATATTGAAGATGATTATTCTTTCAAACACAAGACTGAAGAAATAAGTTCATGGTCTAATATTCATAATTCAATTGAACAATTAGTCATTGAAGGCCTAGAAGTAAATAACATACATCATGCTTTTATTGATCCTATATCAAATTATATGGAGAAATTTTTTACCTTAAATCTGCAAACATGTTTTATCTATGAAGATCATATACATCAAAAGTGGCCTTTACACATCATATCATTTATTATAAAGGCCCATGGTCATAACATACTTCCAATTTTGATCACAAGCAATCAGGTTATCCATTTATTGTTACATCTACTTGATTGGCTTCATTGGAATTTTTGTATTACCTGATTCAATAAGATTTTTAGTAGATTAGAGTAGGTAAATGAGTACTAATAAGCTCAAAATTTTGAGAATTTTTTTTGTTTTCAATTTTCAGTTAGTTTTTCATTAAGTTAGTTTGAAAATTTTTGTGTGTTGTTTTAGTTTTAGATCAGATTTCAAGTTGCAGAAAAAAGACTATATTCAATTCAAAGATTTTCAACCACAACAAATTCATGTTTGGGATTGGAACAAGGCAGAAAATTCCTAACTGGGCAACAAATTTTTAAGTTTTGAGTGGATAGTAACTTACTGGAGTTGAAGCCCGAAGTGAAGGCCCTAAGCTTCGGAAGTTTTACTATCATATATACAATAAAGCTACCAGAATAAGGAGATTACATGGTTTAGTTTGAAGACATTTTGAGGCAACTGACCTGCTGTTCTTGACTTTTCACAAGGAAAAGCCATCCCCAAGTGGAGCCACTGTTAGACTCCTATACCAATAGGTGTCATTTTTCATGATTGTCTTGATTGAACTATGGAATATGTTCAAACCTTTTTCTTGAGAAAAGGTGTTCCATATTCTTGAAAAACCAAAAAATAAAAAAATTTAAAAAATGTAAAGAGAGTATACCCTAAAAGAAAAATCAAAGGGTAAAAAGAATAAATTGGTCAAAAAATGAAAGAAATGAACCCCAAGAAAAAAATAGACCAGGAAAGTGTGCAAGTCCAAATGCCACTACTATTTCATTTTCTGTAATAAGTAATTGTGTGCAGCTTGTTAAACTTTTGCCACAATTTATGAAGAGTCAAACTGTTTAAACTTGACTCATTCATTTTTCAATTTCATGCTGTAGAATAGAGAATAAATATCTGGCCAAACAGTTTAATCTTGGCAGATAAGTAGATAGGTAGAGTTAATAAAAGGTGCTCAACAGTTTAATCTGAGCCCTTGGATGTAACAAGTGTAGAAATAGATAGATTTTCCATGTAAAAGGAAAAGAAGATTGATAAGGGTTTGCCAATTTAAGTGCACCCTAATAAAGAAGATAAAATGGTAGAGAAAGTAGATAGGGTAGGTAGATGGCATTGCAAATTCTCATGTGATGAATGATGGCTTTAAAATGTTTGTAATCTTTTACTTTCATCACCAAGTGCAAAGGCAGAACACCACATTGGCATAATTTCATAAAATAGCAAGGTCAAAATCATTAACTTCCCATCTCATTTTTTCCCTAAAATTTTACTAATTTCCCATAAGTACTAAGGAATTTGAAGATTAAAGGGGCTCAAGGCATTTCCTTGACTTTTGGAGGGACCAGACCCTCAGCCCAATGATTGGAGAAAACCTTAGTATTTAAAAATATTCATAATCATACTCATTCACCTTTCACAAATTTTTTCCTAAGTAAAATCCCATTTTACTTAGGAAAATCCTTCAATATTTCACGAAAAGCCCTCAAAGTCACTTTTTATTCTAAGTCTAAGTGATGAAAGGATTATAATGCTATTTTCTTGTAAATCTTCACTTCCTTGGTTATATTTAAGTGTTTTGAGTTTACATTGTCCCTAGGTCATATTAACTCTAATTTATGTATTAACTCCCATAAAAATTACCTTTTCCTTTTATATATAAATCCTTTGTACTAATACCCCCAAAACCCTTATATTAAATTTTTTAGCCAAAGTATTAAGTCCTAATACATTCAAATAAAAACCCACCTTATATGCCCTTTGGCTAAAAAATAACATTATTTTTATTCCCGCCCCTATGGTAAAAAAGTCATATTGATTTAATTACCATATATTAAAAAATATATGAAAAAGGTTTAAACATGTGTTTTATATGTTTAAAACGAAAAAATAAATAAAACCCGAAGTCTTTAAACCATTTGTAACCCCAACCCTTTATAAACCAATGAGATTAATTAATCTCCTGGATTAATTAATAATCTTGTCAACCACCAATGAAAAGCCTCCCGAAATAATTAAAACAAATATCAAATACGTCGGGCCCACTCATTAACACCCCCGCCAACTTCACGTCCCGTCAACTGTTGGACCGATTCGCCCAAGATCGACGGCTTTCATTCATTCTACTGCCCATCCATCATCCGAATGTTAACTCGCGAAATGGAAGCGGTTTCCAAACAGTGCTCTGACCACGTGTCGATCGCTCAATGGAATCGCTGCCAATTCGTGAAATACCGCCTGCTCCCAAAAGTGGTGCGGAATATACCGCTTACCGCCCATCCCCGTGACTCACCTCCCATACGTGCTGACGTCATCCAATAAAACAATAAAAAATCCCACCACCCATTGACTTTGTGAATAAACAAAAGAACTCGCGTCTTTTTCATTATCTCGTGTACAATGAACGACCACAGTGCCATGCAATGAAATTCCAAAAACCAACTGTTGAAACCTGCCGACCGTTACTCTGCTAAAGAGAATCGAAAGTCAAGGATTCCAGTGTTCTTCCACCTCAAACAGTACCTTTTCAAATCACTGTTCATTCAAAGCTTACCCACCAATATCAACTGTTTACCCATTTAAACACAAACACCCTAGTGTTGCTCATTTTCACCTGATTGTGTAGTAAAACCCTTTGTAACCCAGCTGCACCACCTGAGGCCTCTGTTGACCAATTCAAGCATGGTTTACCTTCCAAAAATCATTCTAGATTCACTCCACAGACATCTCAAAATCAAATGAAAACTTTTCGACCTCCCCTACAAACCAATGCTTTCTTAACAATTTGTTTTGTTTTACAGGTGATCAGAAGACCACATCCTTGGATAAACAGTCTTAATACTAGTCATAAGACTTGTTTACTCCAAGAGTGTTATCAAATCTATTCAAACAAAGATGGAAGATAAAACATACAATTGAAAGACAAGCAAAGGAAACATGACATTAAATGATTTACTGTTGAAATAGATAGTAAAAACCAAACTACACATTGAAGGCAAAAGGACACAGTAAAGAATGGTTAGAGAGCATAACAGTTAAAGAGTATCGGTGGTTAAAGTGTATCAGGTAAAAGTCAGAGTGAAAGTTAAAATGAAGTTACAGAGCAGTCAAAGGTAAAATAGTAAAAGTAATTACAGAGGCAGTAAAATGGTAAAAAGAGATGAAAATACTTTCACCAACACTGAAGTTTATCTAAAGTGAAAGTAAAACAGTCAAAGGAACAAAAAAGTGAAAAGATGAAAAATACAACAAGAAGGAACATTTTTGCAGAAATTGCATATTTTAGTCATAGTTTTGCAGAAACTATTGTGATCAATCCAAGATGAATTTTGAAAAATTTAAGAAGGTTTATGTTTTTAAGAGGGCCATCTACAACAACCTCTCTCACTTTTCTAACAGCCATTATGGTTTTGGAAATATTAAACAATGTTGGAAAGCACTTTTTGCAGAAAATGCCTGTTAAGTCATCATTTTTCAAAGAATATTGTGGCCAATAAGAAATACATCTTACAAAACTGAAGGAGGATTTTGTTCCTAAGAGACCCATCTACAAAAGCCTATCTCAGTTTGTGGACATTGATTTCAGACTGAGAGATACATGTACATCTTTAGAGGTTATTTTTCAGACTCTGAAAAACTCTGTTTTACACATCGTTTTGCAGAGCCTATTGTGCACAGCTGGAGAGGAATTTTAGGAAAGTGAAAGAGGTTTATCTCACCAACATATTTATCTACAATAAAAGCTTTCACTTTTTACATATCTATTATGGATTAAGAAATATAAAGGTATCATTGGACCCAAATTTGCAGAATTGTTCGAGCAGAATTGCACAAAGAAAGGAATTAGTTAGTGACTTGGATGCCTCATCATCAACTAAGAGTTGGATCAAATTCGAATTCTCCTCTTTGTCATCACATATCCATACAAAATAGTGCCAAATAGATGCATTAGTTTGAGTGTCATTTACTTAAGTTCTATTTATGTAAAATAGTTGGAGAGATTTGTGAACCAATTTTGATATTTTTTCAAGATATTTTAGTTTAGAATTTGTATAAATACTTCACTCTTGGAAGTATTGAGGGTGGATTCTATTATTTGGCTGTGACATTGAAGTTTTTGGAATAAAAAGTGTTTTGGAGAAATTTATTTGTGGCATACTGGATGACAATTTGAAGCTCAGGACTTTTTGCAGGATTCATGTGTCGGACTGCAGTTCAATAAGTCTTTCTACCCCATGCCTTAAGTTTTATATCCGTTTATAATATCATCGTGTCCATTTCTGAATAGTTAACATAAAGGATTGAATCAGAATTTACTTAATTGTACTCTGATTTCAGATGTGATTATTCTTAATGTTTTCCTCTAAATTGGTTATAAGCACGAATTCTTAATTTCTCTTGCTTTGGTAATTTAAACACTCTTGATTACAATAATAAAGAATTCTTCATTGCTCTTTGTTTGTAGTCATTTCATTTCTTTCTTTTGAACATGGTGAAAGATTCTTAGCTGCCTTTCATCCCTTCAAAATCATCCCATCCACTTTAAATTTTAAGCATTGTTCTCTGTCTGGCTATCTTGCCCTACAAAGCCATCTTGTATGTAGAATAGAAATCCAGTAAAGCCATCCTTTGACTCCATAGCCCAATGGACTGAAAATATTCAACCTTGCCCCTAGTTTATGGATTCCACCATTTTTCAAACAAACTCTTGGATCTATAACTAGCCTAAAACTTTCTAAGAACAAAGATAAATCATAAAGAGAGAGCCCTCTCTGGATGCAGATTGGCTAGATTCTGCATCTGAAGGTTGGTTTGTGGTTACCTCGAGTATACTTTCCTTTTCCACAACTTCAAGGAAAACCTGAGTGATAACACATTGTGAAATATTCATTCATGTATATATAGATTACATCTTTCATGGTATTTACATTTCATCTCTGTCCATAATCCTTCATGCTTTACATTTTACTTCTGTCCATCATATTTTATGTTTTATGTTGTTGTTAACTGATTAGTGTTCTTGTTTCAGATTACAATAGGCAACCTGGGCATTTGCACATATTTTTATAATGACTAAGGACATGGAATCAATATTGTCCTTCTGCTGATTTCTTTTTTTTCTTAGTTTTTATTTAATTTCAGCACTGTTTTGTTTATTTCAGTCTTGCACATTTTCTTTAGTAGTTAGATTAGATATTAAATTTCTCATGTCATTTTCAGTTACCTCCAAAAGCCATAGCGAGACTAATGGTGAGGGATTGAAGTATGAATGTGTAGTTTGATATTAGTTTACTTTTCTGCAAGTTAGATATTAAACTGTTCATGTCATTTTCAGTTACTTCCGAAAGCCATAGCGAGACTAATGGTGAAGGATTGAAGTATGAATGTATAGTTTGATATTAGTTTAATTTTCTGCAAGATAGATATTAAATTGCTCATGTCATTTTCAGTTACCTCCGAAAGCCATAGCGAGACTAATGGTGAGGGATTGAAGTATGAGTGTGTAATTTGATATTAGTTTATTTTTCTGCAATTTAGATATCAGATTGCTCAAGTTGTTTATGATTACCTCCGAAATCCATAGTGAGACTAATGGTGAGGGGTCAGAATATGAGTTGATGTAATTTGATTTGAGTTTTACTTTACTTGCAATATTTTCTTTGAGTAACAGTTCCTTTTGTGTTTAGACAACAGCAAGGGTAATGGTTTTCATGATCAATAGTTCACTGTTTGTTTAACTAGGATAGTAGCACATTTTCATTTCCTTTTAGGAACTAATTTTCTCATTGTATGTTTCAAAATCCTTTTTAAGTTTGAAGTTTGGTAAATCATTATAAAGGACATCATTTCCTTTAACAATCATAACCATACTTGCCTTTTAGAATTTTCAGTAGGAAACCAATCAAGATAAAAAAGAAAAACCAAAAACAACAAAAAATTAAGAGATAGGTTATCTTGCACATATAGTGTGCCACACTTCGTCAGCTTACGAATCTCGAATTGAAAAATTAAAGTAGAAATTTATGACACACTAAATTGACCAAACATTTTGGCGCCGTTGCCGGGGAAGAGTAACTAGGTAGCCAATTTCCTAAAAAAAAAACAATAAAAAGAAGGGAAAACTTGATAACTTCTTGAAGTATGCTCTCCTCTTGCACCTAGTGTGATCTGGAGGATCAGAAAAAAGAGTTATTGGTTCGATAATTTCTTAAGTATGCTCTCTTCTTGCACCTAGTGTGACCTGGAAGATCAGAAAGAGAATTATTAGCCCAACTTAAAAAAATAATAAAAATGACATGCATAGAGCAAGAGATTCTAGGGGAAGGTTTATAGCTAAAGCCAAAAGTTCGATTTTCACAACTCCATCTTCTTCAAGGCATAGAAAAGATTCACCACCATCTACCCCTAGCCTTAAGATTTTTGGAATTCAAGGAACAACTAAATTAGAGGATTCTCCTATACCACCTACTAAATCTCATTTATAAAAAGGATCCTTTCTTTACTTCTACAAGAGAGTATCTTGTAATCAAAGAAGTAGAGTCACCTGAAGAAGAAAAGGAAAAGACTCCCTTTCATCCTCCCTTGATAAAATAACTAGAGGACTTTGAGGACTCTAAAGAAACTATCATGGCAGAGAAAATAATAGATGGATTTGGAGGTAGAGGAGGAAAAAACAATGGAGACAACAATGGTGAAGGTAATGATGGAAGAAATAGGGAAGGATACAACTTGTTTGGATTCCCTATAGTTGATGAGGAAACTCATACAACAATGAAAAACATCTCACCATCTGTCCTCCCCAACTTTTATGGATTGCGAAGTGAGGATCCTGAAACATTTCTGTTTGAGTTTGAAGTCATGTGCCGAACCTATGACTATATGGAAGACTCTCAAAAACTCAAACTGTTTCCTTCAACATTGAAGGGAGCTGCTTTGAAATGGTTCATGGGATTAACCACTCAATCTATTAGGACTTGGAATGATATGAAACAAACATTTTTGGATAGATACTTGGACTATTGTATGCCCACCAATCACAATGATGAGGTATTCAAAATGATGCAAAAAGAAGATGAAAATTTGGAAGACTTACTTGAAAGATTTCAATACAAACTTCCAAACCCAACCACAACTTTCATTTCCATTTCCACAACAACACCTCAGCAAACTACAACCTCAACTCATGCAGATATTATGATGGGAAAAAATTACCATGCAGAAGTATGTAGATCCAGGAAGTCCAATTGTCAAGACACATATAAATGGGATAGAAATTCCAAACACATTGATTGACTTAGGGGCTGCTATCAACATTATGAGTGGACAGACTATGGACCAGCTAAAACTTCCTAACCTTCTTTTTACACCTACTTTACTGCAACTTGCAGATCGATCAATTATTAAACCAGATGGTGTATTAGAAGACATTTTAGTCTCCTTAGATTCTTGGGAATATCCAGTAGATTTTATGATTTTGACTCCCAAGAGTAATCTTGGAGGACATCCACTAGGAAGACCTTGGCTAGCCACAGCTGATGCTTTCATTAGTTGTAGATCTGGGGATATGTACATTTATAATGGTAATTCGACAAAGAAATTCAATTTGTATCCTCCAGCAAAAGAAATCACAGAAGTAGGAGACAATGAATGGGTTGATGATGAGGATATTATACAACCTGTTCTTACCATTTCTGAAATCAGTGAGGATAGTCAAATTCTGAACACATTAGAAAATTTTGAGACATCTTCAGAATATGACCCCACACAATTTCAATTGGAATCTGACATAGAATATTTATCATCAAGACAAATGTCTCTTTACTCTATGGAAGAGTTCGGTAGTTCTACTATTGAGATTTTTCCAGGAAAAACATTGAATATCAACAAAAAATTGGAAAAGTCACAACAAGAAGAACTAACCAAAATCTTGCAAAAACATTCTACTGCATTTGCATGGGAGTATACTGACATGAAAGGTATTGATCCTAAGACTTGCATCCATCATATCTATATTGAGGAAAACAGTAGACCAATCAGACAACCTCAAAGAAGGATGAATCCAAATCTTAGGGAGATAGTGTAAGAAGAGCTCCAAAAATTACTCAATGTAAAATTCATTTATCCAATTTCAGATAGCCGATGGGTTTCCCCTTTGGTTATAGTACCTAAAAAGAATGGTAAATGGAGGGTATGCATTGATTATAGAGAATTGAACAAAGAAACTTTGAAGGATCACTTTCCTTTTCCTTTATCGATCAGGTATTAGATACATTAGCAAGTAAAAAGTACTTTTCATTCTTGGATGGTTTTAGTGGCTATAATCAAATTCAGGTAGCACCTGAAGATCAAGATAAGACCACATTCACCTGTCCATGGGGAACTTTTGCCTATCGAGTACTTCCTTTTGGGTTATGTAATGCACCCGCAACATTCCAAAGAGCAGTACTAGGAATTTTTTCTGATCTAATCCATGATTGTGTAGAGGTTTATATGGATGATTTTACAGTTTATGGTAATTCATTTAAAGAGGCATTAGAAAATTTGGAAAAAGTTTTTATAAGATGTAAAGAAACAAACCTTTCATTAAGCCATGAAAAATGCTTTATGATGTTTACTGAAGGTATTGTTTTGGGGCATCATATTTCAGGATATGGGATTAAAGCTTATAGATCAAAAGTTGAAGTCATCTCCAAGTTGCCTATTCCAAATTGTCAAAGAGATGTTAGAAGTTTTCTAGGATATGCTGGTTACTATAGAAGATTTATAGAAAACTTCACTAAAATAGCATCTCCACTCTTCAAATTTCTTACAAAAGACTGTGAATTTAAATGGGATCCTGATTGTCAATCAGCCTTTGAAACTTTGAAAACAAGAATATCTGAAGCACCTACCTTGAGAGGACCAAATTGGAAACTCCCTTTCCATATTTCTACGGATGCTTCAGATACAGCTCTGGGAGCTGTGTTGGGTCAAAAAGATTTAGTTCCTTATGCCATTTATTATACCAGTAAAAATTTGACTCCCACAGAGTTAAACTATACTGTGACTGAAAAAGAGTTTTTAGCTGTTGTTCATGCAATCAATAAGTTTAGACATTATATAACAAGCTATGAAACTTTTATTCATACTGACCATTCTGCAATTAGATATTTAATGAACAAACCTGTTACTAATGGCAGAGTGACAAGATGGCTCTTACTTTTGCAAGAATTCAATATTAATGTGTTGGATAGACCAGGAAAACAAAATACTGTAGTTGATTTCTTGTCTAGGATTCAGAATACTAAAGAAGATTCTCCTGTAGAGGATAAGTTTCCTGATGAATACTTGTTTGCAGTAACTATTAAGACTCCTTGGTATACATATATTGCTAACTATTTGGTTACAGGGAAACTGCCTTCACATTTATTTCCAAGTGAAAAACGAAAAATTATTCAAGAGAGTTCAAAATATTCATGGATTTCTAACGAATTGTTTAAAACAGGGCCAGATCTTGTGATCAGAAGATGTGTCAGGGAAGATGAAATGCCTGATATTCTTAAGACATGTCATGATGAACCATGCGGCGGACACTTTGCAGACAAAAGGACGGCCTATAAAATCCTCTCTTTAGGATATTATTGGCCTTCCCTCTTCAAAGATACAAAACAATATGTCAAAAGGTGTGACAGCTGCCAAAGAGTAGGGAAACCTACCCTTTCAAATGAAATTCCATTGCAACCACAGGTACTCATCGAACCCTTTAAAAAATGGGCTTTAGATTTCATTGGACCTATTAATCCACCATCTAAGCAAAAGAAGTATATATTGGTTTGTACTGATTATGTTACTAAATGGGTGGAAGCCAAAGCATTAGTGTCTGCTACTGAAAATTCAGTTGTTAATTTTCTTTATGAGGATATTTTTACTTGCTTTGGTGTTCCAAGAGAAATTGTGACAGATCAGGGAAGCCAATTCACATCCAACTTGGTGGAGAAGCTGATGGAAGAATAAAAAATCAAGCATAGAAGATCTACTCCTTACCATCCGCAAGCAAATGGTCAAGTGGAGTCTACAAACAAAGTTCTTGAAAGTATCATCACCAAAACTGTTCATCTACATAGAAGAGATTGGGCAGAAAGGCTTTCTGAAGCCTTGTGGGCCTACAAAACTACATGGAGAAATACAACAGGACATTCTCCCTATGAACTTTTTTATGGAAAAGAAGTCCTGCTCCCCATTGAGTTCCAAGTCAAGACCTTCAAGATAGCAGTTCAGCTGGGGATGGATTTATCAGAAGCTCAAAAGCATAGAATGGAGTAGTTGAATGAGCTAGATGAGATCATACAAGAGGCAATTCTAAGAACTGATCTAGTTCAATATCAAAGAGCTAAAATGGCATGACAAATACATCAAAGAAAAGAAGTTTCAAGAAGGAGATTGGGAATTGTTATTTGATTCCAAGTTTAAAGATTTTAAAGGAAAATTTCAGACTCATTGGCTTGGGCCATATGAGATTGACAAGATCTTTAGCAATGGAGTGGTAAGAATCAAGACCATTGATGAATTTCAAACTCCTCTTATTGTGAATGGCCACAGATTAAAGTTCCATCATAAGCCACTCTCAAAAGAGGAATTTGTCAAAATGTTTCAAGAAAAATCTGCAATCAGGCTGGTACAGAAGAATTCTTCTTCTCCACCAGCCTAGCCTTTGTTCATTTCAGTTTTAAAAAAAAAAAAAAATTGTTGTATAAGCCTGAAAACCAATCATTGATTGGCAGTCTTATACAGAAAATGTAGGGTGAAAATCAGGGACACCTGACACCCTATATTTTCCAAAAAAAAATCTCTCTTTCATAAGTTTTGTGACCACCCACTTCATTCCACTTCATTTCACTCCACTTCATTCCATTTCACTTCATTTCATTTACTTCATTTCATTTCATTTTTTTCATGACCATTTTCATTCAGTCAATTATCATCCATCTATTTCCATTCACCCAAATAATAGTTGTGTCAGTTTCCGTAGCTGACATTTGTTTCCGCAGTTGACACCAGTTTCTGCAGCTAGAAGTAGATTCTGCAGCTACCACTCTATTTTTCAAAAAGAATGTACAGTCAGATGTATTTTCACAATCAAGAAATCAAATGCAGGTATGAAGACATATTATGAAGACAGGGGGCATTCAAGACATCAAATGAGAAGCAACTAATTGAAGAACAAGGAAAAATGGCAAGAATTCCAAGGTATGAGTAAAAATTTATTTCAAATAGCATTTAAAACACATTTTTACATAGTTATGAACCATAGCTCCATTATGTGCAATGATTGTGTTGACAAACTCCGTAACCATTCCACGATCTCTATATGATCCACCCATAATCCTTGCATTCATTTTCAAACGGTCCATAATCGAGCCTCCGATCTTCACTCATACTCCGATACTCCACCTGTGATGATGAAACGTGGTTGATTTGACTACGGCTTCTTTCAGCCGCATGAAATCCATAGACGTTGTATAAACATGCTTACATTTACTCTGTAGCCACCAAATTTTAAATACTTCCGGATGTGTTATACTCCTCCTATTGTTCTATTGATCTCACAGTCGCATTTCCACCGTGCTCACGTAACCCTTCTCTGTTCCGCTTCACCCCATTTGTTCTCTATTACGCTACAGTCTGTATACCCATTCTCTGATATCTGCCTACAGTCATTGTGCTCATTTCCACTCATTTAGCCGTCTTACCTCCGTTGAACCCTCCTCACGCAGACAATTTTTAAAAGAGCAGAAATAAGGATGGGTCAGTTGTTGAGAACAGAACCAGAAGGAACTAAATTCATGGAAGGATACCTGCAAGTCAGGGATATATTGAAAAAGGAAAAGTGGCTTCGGTTCATCCAAAAGTTTAGAGGCTACCATACAGAGGTGACAAAATCTTTTGCAAGGTCTTTCAATGGCCTAGAGGTAGAAATTGGGGACCTTAAATTCACGGTGAATGAGGCATCCATAGCAGCTGCCATAGAACTTCCTCAAGAAGGTGAACGATGGTTCAAGAACAAAAGCATTAGTGATGAAGCCTGGAGAATGATCCCGCGTAACCCAGGTATGGATGTAACTATTTTTAAAAAGGGAATTCCTGTTCATGCTTTGAAAGAGAAGTGGGCTACTTTGCTGCTAGTTATTCAAAAAATTATCACCTGTGAGGGTCGTTTTGGGTCAATGTATATGTATCATACCAGGTTGCTGATGAATTTTCTAGACAACCAGACCCTCAATCTGCCATACTTTTTATTAAATAGTTTGAAGAAGATTTCTGTGGCTGTTCAGAAGCATTTATGGGACGTGGAGCCACATTTGTATCACCATGGTCTTGTGAAAATTCTGATTGAAAAACAGTTAAAAGAGAAAAAGGACACATGGGAACAATTTTTGATTAGAAATTTCTTTGAAGAACCCCAAGAAATTCCTGAAGGCAGTACATCAAGAAGGAGTAGGAGGAAGAGAACAAATGATGAAACTCAAAACACTCCTACTACTACAATTGAAAGAACTAGTGGAGAAGGGAGACTGTCAAAGAAGAGGAAGGAAGAAACCAAAGGTAAAAAGCCAATAACATCAAAAGAGAGAAAAAGTATTGAGGCTATGCATCAAACCCCTTCCTCCAAAGAAGATCATCAAGTGTTATCTGAGAGACTAGTTCATCTTCAGGAATAGTCATCTATGGCCAAAAAGAGGGGAAAAGAAAAACAAAAAGGAAAAGATAGTGGTCCACAGCGTGTAAGAAGAAGTTCCAGACTTAAAGGGAAGTTGAGGAAAACACAAATGAAGGGACCCCATTTCATTGATTTGGGAGAAGAAACATCTGAAAAATCCCCAGCTGGCCATATTCCATCTCATTCTCAGTCAGACATTGAACATAGTTCATTTCATTCTCAGTCAGATATTGAACATAGTCCATCTCATTCTCAGCCAGACGTTGACATGAGCCCTTTTCAGCCAGATTTTGAAGCCAATTCTCCTCCACGGCATTTTGGGGGCAGCCCAATAAAAACAACACCTGAGATAGACCCAAAGCAGCAAGAAGTATATGATTATATGGAGTATTTAGAAAGGGCAGCCACTGGTCCCAAAACTTCATCCACTCAGCCTCACACAGCAAAAGAAGATCTCATCCAATCATTGAAACAAGAAGTCTTTGAATTGGAGGTTTTAAATAGACACATTAAAAATGAAAATGAGGCATTGAAGGAACAAAGCAAATTGAACAAGATCATTCATGACAATACCATGCTACATCTGGGACTATGGCAGAAAAAGAACAGAAAATTGAAGAAGAAATGCCAGAAGTTAAGTAGAGCATTGGTTAATATCAAATTCAGATGCTTGATGAAGAAGCCCAGGATGTTAGCAGCACCAAGGAAGAGGAGGAGAGGACTGGATGTATTAGCTGAAGTGTCAAGGCAAATGAATTGAAGAAGGATTATCCAAATTTTGGTTGCATGAGGACATGCAACACCTTCACAGTGGGGGTATGTTGAGTCTCAAATCTGCATCTTTCTTATACACCTTTCCAAACCTTTTTCATTCACCTGGACCTTCTCAATCACAAATATCATTGCACATTAATTGTAAAAGAGCTTTTAAAATGGTTTTTAACCATGTTTTGTGTCTACTGTTTGATTTAGATTTTTGCTCATTTAGCTACGGAATCTTGTCACTTTCCGCAGCTACTGCAACTTTCCGCAGCCATTTTGTCAAAGTCTATGTTGCAGGTGTCTTCAGGAAAATCGGGCCACATGGGTAAGTTCAAAATGAAGTGGAAATGGATCGTGTCCTATTGGCTCGGTCGAATTCATCTAAGAAGGCTGTGGTCAAAGGTGGCCAAGTGGTGGTCAACCGTAGAGTCCCACGGTGACAGAACTCTGTTTCTCATCACGTGGAGATTTGCGTGGCCGTTTATAAAACACAGGAGGCACATCAACACCTGTAAACGGCTTCATAAGCCGAATCCAACATCCACTCTCCATAGATTTAATCCTCACAACGGCCATGATGCTAGATCTCTGGACGTGATGGTTCACGTGTCTTCTACCAGCGCAGACTTTAGGGAATTAGTTATATCTCCCTCTGTTATAAATAATGCATTCTCATACGCATAATAGTTAGATCTTCTGAAGCTCTGTAATGTAATTGTGTCGCCATTGTGTTGTGACATTGTTTCTCTGTTATGACCGCATATATATATGAGAAGACCTTGTTCAAAAGCGTAATTCGTATTTGAAAGCTGCTTCCCGAGGTCTGTGCAGAGGGCGCCTGCACATGCTGAGGTTTTGTGTATTACTATATAGTTTCATGCTTCATTTATTTATGTTCATTGTGCCATAGTGATTCATGTATATATAGATTACATCTTTCATGGTATTTACATTTCATCTCTGTCCATAATCCTTCATGCTTTACATTTTACTTCTGTCCATAATCTTTTATGTTTTATGTTGTTGTTAACTGATCAGTGTTCTTGTTTCAGATTACAATAGGCAGCCCGGGCATTTGCACATCTTTTTATAATGACTAATGACATGGAATCAATATTGTCCTTCTGCTAATTTCTTTTTTTCTTAGTTTTTGTTTAATTCCAGCACTGTTTTGTTTATTTCAGTCTTGCACATTTGCTTTAGTAGTTAGATTAGATATTAAATTGCTCATGTCATTTTCGGTTACCTCTGAAAGCCATAGCGAGACTAATGGTGAGGGATTGAAGTATGAATGTGTAGTTTGATATTAGTTTACTTTTCTGCAAGTTAGATATTAAACTGTTCATGTCATTTTCAGTTACTTTCGAAATCCATAGCGAGACTAATGGTGAGAGATTGAAGTATGAATGTATAGTTTGATATTAGTTTACTTTTCTGCAAGATAGATATTAAATTGATCATGTCATTTTCAGTTACGTCCGAAAGCCATAGCGAGACTAATGGTGAGGGATTGAAGTATGAATGTGTAATTTGATATTATTTTATTTCTCTGCAATTTAGATATCAGATTGCTCAAGTTGTCTATGATTACCTCCGAAAGCCATAGCGAGACTAATGGTGAGGGGTCAGAATATGAGTTGATGTAATTTGATTTTAGTTTTACTTTACTTGCAATCTTTTATTTGAGTAACAGTTCCTTTTGTGTTTAGACAACAGCAAGGGTAATGGTTTTCATGATCAATAGTTAACTATTTGTTTAACTAGGATAGTAGCACATTTTCATTTCCTTTTAGGAACTAATTTTCTCATTGTATGTTTCAAAATCATTTTTAAGTTTGAAGTTTGGTAAATCATTATAAAGGACATCATTGCCTTGAAAAATCATAACCATACTTGCCTTTTAGAATTTTCATTAGGAAGCCAATCAAGATAAAAAAAAAAACCAAAAACGACAAAAAAGTAAGAGACAGGTTATCTTGCACATATAGTGCACCACACTTCGTCGGCTTATGAATCCCAGATTGACAAATTAATGTAGTAATTTAGGACACACTAAATTGACCAAACAATGGTCACTTTAGGGCCAACCTTTGTAATCATAATAACCCATCTATGCATGACCTTGGGAAAGTGTCTTGTCATTTTGATCATGTAAAGCTGACATATATTGTTGCTTACTATCACATAGTAGATGAGCACTCATGCACAGCTAGTACTTTGTTGGAGGAAAACTTTCCACATGATATTATCAAGCAGCAGTTGGGAAAACTACGCTGTATCCACTTGATAAACCATTGGTATCATGTAACCTTCAACATTTTTCTGATTTGGATGCCAAATGGTGATGATGTGCCATTCATTTTGGATGGGATGATTTGGGCTAGCTTGATTCATGACATGGTAGAGAGGATATTTGGATACCTCTACTTCTTCTTGCCACTTGATGGCAACCTTATTTCAGCCACAAATCAACATGTTCTCTATACTTACTATGAGTGGAGAGAAAGACAACGTGGGGTACGCCATTTTGTCTACCATGTTCAGTTATTCAGCCCACCCACATTGCAGGAGTTAAGGGTGGAGCAGATCTTCATGAGTTGCCATGTTTGAGGGTGACTCATATTGTATGGATGATAGCTTGGGATGGAGGTTTTACATGGGAATGAT
Source organism: Pinus albicaulis (assembly GCA_034641835.2). NCBI lineage: Eukaryota > Viridiplantae > Streptophyta > Pinopsida > Pinales > Pinaceae > Pinus > Pinus albicaulis. The sequence continues at coordinate 1,351,118,096 of CM076584.1, read as the reverse complement.
AGTTCCCAAACACATTTTAGACTCCATGCCTTGGGAAGAATTTTTTCAGTTCTATCCTTGCACTTGCTTGAGGACAAGAAACATTTGGGAGGGGAGGACTGTAATATTCCTACTTTAGCAAGCAGCTAAGTGGAATATTAATTTTTTATTTTTGCACTTAGTAGATGAATAAATGTGGGAGGAGACCCATACTTAACTAGAATCGGCATAAAAAACCTCTTGGTGTGGAAGGGGATCATTATAGTAGTTGGATTTCACACCCTCATGTGTGAAAAGGGACTTTTGCTTGTGGAAAAAGTCAAGTTTGACTAAGTCAACATGCATGCTTGAAGAAGAGAAGATCATCAATGTAACTAGTTCAGTGTGAACAAGGATCAGCATAGACAAACATTTGTGAGCTGGATTGAAGGCACTTGAGTGTGAAAAGGGATGAAGCAGATTGAAGAGGTCAACCTTGACCAAATCAAATAGCACAGTATGGAGGAGTGGCCTTGATGAAGGTACAACGTAATTTTGGAGGGAGATTGCTCATGTGGAATTGGAAACCCTAATGGGTGGGACGCAAGGTGAGGAGGCTCAAAAATTTTATAAGGAAGAGAATGACAACCATTTGGGGTTAGCTTGGATATTATTCATTTTGGTCTGTTTAGACTGTTTGGCATCCTCTTGCTGTTTAGCAGAGCTGCAGTGCTGTTTAGCACAAGGATCTCCTGTTTAGGAATCCTTATCCTTTCTTGAGAGGCCTCTTGAAGGAGTATTGTACTTTATTTTTCCACATTCAGGCTTAAGGCCAAGCATCCAAATTTAGCCATAGTGTTATTTCTATAGAGTATAGTGCTGTGTTGCAGGGTGTTGCAGTGGAAAGTCCCCAACACCACTTTCTGAGCTTATCTTTCAGAGGATGGAGCTTCCCTTTCTTTGCAAGATATGTAAAGAAGGTTTCTAAGCATCTTGTACATCTTGGCATGTGGCCAAAGAATTCTCCATCATCTACTGTGCAGTCCTTTGCAGGAACTGTGTTATTTTTCATAGTGTTGCAGTAGCAGGGTTTGAACCCTTGCTTGTGAGCTTATTCCTTGGAGGAAGGGCCAACCCTTCTCCCAGAAAGATTTGTAATCATCTTCCTTATATTTCTTATACATTTTCAGCTGCATATATACAGAGCTGTAGTATACTACATTTTCCAGATCTTGATCTGCAAATATGCTCTTTTATACATTGTATTTTCATGAAGCCCTTGTCGGGTTGTCCTTATTTTTTATAAAAAGGAAGAGATCTCCACTTTTATTAACCATTGGATGATTTTACACTCTAGATCTGTTGTTTCTCATTATTTTCTGCATAAAACCTCATTAAAATAATGTTGTTGTATGCTTTAGTAATTTTTGTTAAGCAAAGTCATGGGGTGTGGGCTTATTTGAGCTGCATTGGTTTGGGGAGACCTGTTTAACTTGGCTAGAAGCATTTTTTTTTTGCTCCAATTCTAGATGTGAGTTTTATATTGTATTTTCTAAGGGATCCAAGTCCCATTTCTCACAGATATAGCGTTATTTTCTGAAGATAGCCATTTTATGTCCTATATTGCTGCATTTCCCCACTTTGGAAGGAGTGTATAGGTCATATTCTTGCTGCCGATCATTCATTTTCTGGTCAGATGTTCCTTTAAATCTTATGAGCTGATTTACACTACTATGTGCATGGATTTATGAAGCTCCAACTTTAGAATATCTTCATATATTCTTATTGTTGTAGAAATTCCCTATTTTGGGATATTACAGGTGCGGAGGGGATGAAGATGAATATCAGTCAATGGATTAAGATGGATGGGTTGAGATGAAGAGAAAAGTGGCGGGGTGTTAATAATATGTGACGGGATGGATGGTGGGGTCGGTAAATGATTAATGTATGAAAAGAATTATATTGAGGGTGAAAACTTAGGGAAATAGAAAAATGAAAGAATAATGCCTGAACACCTTTCGAATGAATAAAATTTTAAACTTATGATATAAAAAATGTATCCTTTTGCATTCTCCAACATATAAAATGTCTTCGCTGTGCAACTTAGGATAAATTTTTCATGTCTTTTCCCAAAATCATTTTCTTTTTCTACCTACCCTTTCTTCTAATCTAACATTTTTTCATCTTTTCTTTTGTAGGGTGCATTTGAACTATTGATTCAGATTATACTGTTGAATAAATTTCATTTCTACCTAGCTACTGACTTACGAAGATTAAAATATTTGGTAGGTCTTTATTCACTATCCTATTTGACAGAAATTCAAACTTGTTCAATCATGCTTAAACTGTATGAATTGAACAAACTAACTTATCAATAGTGGCATTTTGACTTTCAGCACTTTCAATATTATTCTTTTTGTGGGGTTTCTTTTTCTTTTCTTTCATTCTTTTCAAATTTTTATTTTTCTACATACCCTATTTTATTTTTCATTTTTAATTTGGAAATCATTTGAATATTGAGATTCATGTACAATATGAAGTTAAAACTATAAAATACTCAATCACCTTGAGATCCTATAATTATAGGACCCTAATAGTGGCTCTAGCTGGGGATGGAACTTCTCCAAGTGAAGTGTCAAGAACATAAGATCAGTAGCCTTGAGTACTCCATTTCTACAAAATCTTCTTCTGATTCATTTTTCTGTTTTATGATAGCTCATCAAACCAGGCTTAGGGCCTTCTCTGCAGGCTTCAACCTTTGTTAATAAGTTACCCAATCACAAACTGTAAAAACTATGATATTTAAAATGATGAAGGATAAAAATATATTCTTAAGAGAAGTAATGATTCAACATCTTGACATTGACATGACCTCAGGTATCTCTGTTCCATCTAGCTCTTTAAGGAAATATTCATTATTTCCCCTGAATGCATCAATAATGTATGGTCCTTACCAAAGGTTTTCAAATTTTCCATGTTTACATTTGTCTTCTCTTCTAGAATCCCATTTCAACACTTTGTCTCATAGATTGAAATCATCATCTTTTGTTCTTCTCGCAAAGATATTCTTAATATTTTCCTAAACCACTTGGGTCCTATTATAAACATCATCTCTAGAATGTTGTAATTGAATAGTTTGATTGATCCTTCTCTATACATAATTTGGTTCAACTTGTATTTCTTGAATGATATTCATGACTGGAACTCCTAAAGAGGATGGAAAAACTACATCCATTCCATAGACCAATTGGTATGGAGACATTCCAATTGATTTTTTATTAGTAACTTTGTCAGCCCAAAGTGCATTGACCAAATTGTTATGCCAAGATTTCTTGTTGTCTTCTAATATTTTTCTGATAATATTTACCAAAATTTTATTTGAGGATTCAGCTAAACCATTATCTTGAGGGTAATAAGCTATTGAATGTCCAAAATTAATGTGGTACTTATGACAAAAATAAACCATTCTCTTGGACTAAAGGCTGCAACATTATCTGTGATGACTTTTATAGGATAGCCAAATCTAGAAAGGATATTAGTTTCAAGGAATTTAACAATGACAAAATCAGTTGCGTGTCTGGAAGGAGTGGCATATATCCATTTGGTAAAGTAGTCAGTGGCAGTAAGGATCCACTTATGCTGGGCAGAGGAGGGAGGGTGAATTTCACCAATGAAATATAATCCCCATTGTTGGAAAGGGCTTTCAACAGAGATAGGCTTTAATGGCAAGGGAAACAATTTTATCTTTCCTTCAAATATTTGGCATTTATGATAGGTAGTTACCATCTTGGGTATGTTAGGGAATAGATTTGGCCAATAAAAACTAGAACTAAGGATTTTATTTGCAGTGGTTTTCTAATAAAGATGTCCACCACAGTCACTTACATGGAAATCCTGCATAAATTTTTCCACGTCATCCTTTAACAAAAATTTGAGTAAAATACCCCCATCATCTTTCTAGTATAAGACATTTTCTAGAATTCAAAATTTAACTACTTTCAACGTCAGAAATCTTGCTTTTTGTTTTTGTTAGACCAAGAGGAGCATTCAAGTTGAATAAAACATATAGGAGGTCTGCATACTAGGGTGAATTTAGAAATGCTTCATCAATTTGTGGAGTCACCTGTTCCTCTTGATCATCTGATGAATAAACCATATTGATATATAGTGCTTGAAAATTGGACTCAACCATCAGTTTGGCCAATCCATGTCCTTTGATCAATTTGGTGGGCTTATGTAATATTCCCAATTTTCCACAACATAATTGGAATATGAGAGTTCTTAATTTTAATACTTAATTAAGTAAATAATAGGGTGGAGGGACCCAAAAACCCCATAGATGAATAAAATCCACTTTTTTTGTGTGAATGTGGATAATTTAGATCTAGATATACATTATGGAGTAGTGGAGAAACTTCTTAAGGAAGGAAGAGTGGAGATCATGAATCTTTAATGTAAAATCATGAGGATCTTGGAGGAGGTCAACGAAGATCATAGTGCATTTAAAGTAAGATCATAAAGCACTTATGATGAGATAGTGGAGGAAGTAGTGCATCTAATGCACACATGATGGAGAGAGTGGGAATTAAATGAAACATGATGGAGATCATGGAGAGACAACATAGTATTCATGGAGGCTAGTGGCCACATGTACAACACAATTATGAGATGGGCCAGGCTTATGGAAGGCTCACAATATATATAATGAATATTAAGGCACAATAGAGGGTGAGATTTGTATTATTATATTTTTGATATGTGTAGATCTAGATTTTTCATGTGACATTTCTATGCACGGTTATGTTGTTTAGCTAAGTCTACAATGTTGTTTAGCACATGGGTGTTTCCAAGCGAAAATCCCACCCTTACCCACGGGGGACTTCCACTGCCTATTATGGTAAGGTTTTTATTGAGATCTATTCATCATCAGGAATTGGTGCCACATTCAACCACACTCATATGCACTTCCAGCTACAAGAATAACACAATTCTTTCTCAAGGGTTTGAGAGGTGGTGGTTGTTTCTAGCATTTCAGCTAGGAAACCGATGGAGGATTCATCCTTTCACCTTGTGCTTCATGTTCAGCCTTCCAGGAGCCATATATTCATATTCGACATTCAGGCCAACATTTAATATCTCCATGCAGCAGCAGTCCCCTCAAGGATTTTGTAGTCCAGTCTTGTAGATCCATTACAGGAGGGAAGATTCTAGTATTTCAGCTGGAAATCTCATGAGGGACCATTCCTTCACCTTGGGAATATTATTTCCATCATTATTGAGCTACATTGTAGCATCCAGTATCAGGCTAGAGAGCCTCCATCCTTGACAACGCAGTTTTTGGCAAAAATTGTGTAGCAGCATCTACAATCAGTGGAGAAGGATAGAGGAGCTAGATCTTGAGCTTCGAACTTGAGGATCTAGTGAAGGGATCAACCCTTTAAGAATAGATCTGATTGTATGTCATATTGCAACCATATATTCTTTAGATCTTGCTTCAGATATACATACCCAACAGTTATATGTGAAAGCCCTAAGAGGGTTATTTTCTTAAATTGATATATCTGGAAAAAAATTTTTGGGTTACCTTAGGTATCCATCATAGAGCCCGAATCAAAATATTTTCTAGCAGTTGTTGCCTGACATTTGCAATAGGGAAAACACAGTATTATCCTCTAGCATTCAGCAGTTATGTAATCCCTCTTATGGGAGGACTTTAGTGTCATTCTAGGCTATCTCTTTGGCTTAAGTGTCTCATATTTTGAGCATTGTTCTATTGTTTATATACCTCCAATATAATAAAATGGCCCAGCTATTTCTGTCTATTTGATGGTGTCTTTAGATTATTTGTTTACTTAGTTTAAGTTCATCTATTGTGTTTTAGTATCACTACATTCTCCCTTTTGGGATATTACAGTGGTATCAAAGCATGATATTTGGCTAAGCTTGTGGGCACTTAATATTTAACATCATAAGAAGAAACTGATATTAGAGATCTAAAAATGTCAGAGGGTTTTAGTTTTCCACTCTTCTCTATAGATATCTGCAAGATATATCCAAAGAGGTCAAACAAATGAAGAGAGAAAGGCAAAAGGAGTTTCCAAGAAGATTTAATGAAGGGGAAGGTCCAAGCACTTCCTATTAGCAACAAAAGAAACCAACAATGCATAGATCTCCACAAAATTCTATTAGATCCCCTTTCTTTGAGAAGGAAGGTGAATGGTGTGAATATGAGGGATAATTGGGGTATGAGACCCTAATTAAATATTTTTCTGAGTAAAAATCATAGCCAAGAGCACTCAAGGAGAATCTAACTCTCCAACTGTTCTTGCAACTCAAAGAAGAGAGGAGATCTCAAAGCAGCAATAGAAGAAAGATGCATATATTATTCTTTCCTACATTTGATGGATCTTCCAAAAGCACATTGATGGCTTGGAGGGAAGAACTAGCTAAATTATTTCTGCAATATCCTGTAGCAAAAAGAGAGGCTGTGGAGATTGCAGCACTGCACCTAGAGGGTGAAGCCAAAGATTGGTGGTTCAGTCATTTTTCACACATGAAAGTATAGGCTTTTGCATATTTCATTCAAAGACTGAAGAAGAAGTTTGGTAGAAAGAAACCAGAGACATCTCACATAGAGACATCTCCCATTATTGAGGAGATAGTACATGAAGATCCAAAAGAAGATGTCCTCATTATAACTCAGGAGGAGGAACCTCTACCACCAACATCATCTAAACATGTACTTACATCAGGAGGAAGAGCACTTGCATATTTTCAATATGGTATTAAGCTCTTTACATTTGGAGCCCCATGCATGATTTGTGATATGCATGAGGAGGAGGAGGCAGATACTTGCGCTGGTATAGTAGAAGAGCAACCATCATCAGCACCTGTAGGTTGGAGAGACCATTGCACTGGTGGAAGGAACTCTTGTAGATGTGCAAGATGTTCCTGAGATTAATCTTATCCAAGGCTTGCATACACTTTCATCTCATATTATTTCAGTACCTCATATTGAGATTTGTGAGACCATGCCATCAGGGCAATTGCATAACCAAGGATTATAGCACCTTGCTGATTTGGAGCAGAAAATTATCACTTCATAGAGGACCCTTGACTTGATCAAGGAGAAGATGTATTGCTATCCCAATTTTTCATGGTTGAGCTACACCAAACACTTTGTGTTGAAGTGTGGAATTTAAGAATATGGGAGGATCACAATCCTATTCAGTAAAGTGCCAGACAATTGTTTTAGCATTGTATGTGGCCATGTGAAAACACATATATCACCATGCAGATCTAAAATGCTATCACTTAGTAGCAGTGATGATGAGAGGGCCCCATTATTCTTGGATCATTATGAAGGTAGCTTCACTTATGAAGCACTGGAGGGACAAATGATAGAAGGTAGACACCTTATGATGGAGATAATTCCCCATTATCAAGAGAGTTTCCTTAATGAGCACCTCACAACTCAAAGAGGAATTTCTACCTTCAACATGTATGGAGCCTTATGGGTTCTATTGGGCCATTGATGAGAGGATCTCATGGGGAGACCTTAAAGGAGGTGCAATTCAACATTTCATGGAGTGCAAAGCTATTCAGATGGAGGAGATTGGTGTTCTACCTTCAAGGGATACCAGTCTTGATCATGACATGCTTCAACATCCATAATGGGATGGATGGATGAGGAGGATGAAAAAGAGGTTTCCAACCTTCTTGCAGATCTATGATACTAGGCAACAAGAAGCATGGATGTGCTGGTTGTTGTTGGGTGAGTATGGTTACTACCCAACATCTCACATTTGTGTGGTCCATGCTAAGTACATCACTGATGATATGCAACAATAGGAGGCATGGTTACGCTGGTTGTTAATGAGAGAGTTTGGCCATTGCATGATATATCTTATGTCCATGTATTTGATTTTGTTTGGGGTATATCTCATGTTCATGAATGTATTTTTTGTTTGGGATGTATCTTGTATTCATGCATGTACTTTGGTTTTGGACATGGCATAACTCTCACATGATGTGGTATCAAGGAGATTATTTGTATTGTTCTCATGAGACATTCCACATGTCCATTAGTATGTTGTTTCTCCATGACATGGATCATGATGATGTAAGATGGCAACAATAATACTTGTTGCTTTGGTTACTATTGGGAGAGTATGGGCTGATTTCTCCCCATACATTGCATGATGTTGATGGAGGATGGAAAAAGGAGGCCTTACTGCGTTGGCTTCTGTTGGGGGATTATGGTCATTGTACTTGGTATAATGATGATGTGATGGGGTAGTAAGAGGCATTGCTACGGTGACTTATCTTGAGAGAATATAGCCACCACATTTGGTACAATGATGACATTGCTACGGTGGCTTCTATTGAGAGAGTATGGCTCTCATCTTATATTGATGTTGATGTGGCATGGCAGCAAGAAGCATTGTTGTGGTGACTTCTTTTGAGAGAGTATGGCTCTCTTACTTGTTTTCATGATGATCTAGCATGGAAGTAGAAGGCTTTGCTATGGTGGTTGTTATTGGGAGAATATGGTTTGACATTGTACATGTTCATCCATATGTCTCTACTTCTTATTTTGCACTATGTTGATGTGATGCTTAGATCCGACAAGGCAAACATGGCTAATGATGAGAGCATTACGAGATGCAATCTACTATATGTAGCATGGGTTGGAGAGATATTTCATGAGTTGGGACTTTCCACTTTGGGAAGAAACCACTTCATTTCCTGTACTCATGTATAGAGGAGATATTTGGACATCATATGGTTTCCACTTGGAGATTCATTGATGAGGAGAGGCATCTAACTCTTCAGTTGGAGGCCGTTCTAGACATTCTAGAGAGGAAGCTTTGGAGCTGAGCATGCATTACAAATTGTGGTAGATGGGGCAGCCTTCCATATGAGGATGCCATTTGGAGGGAGGATGTTTTATATAACACCCAATTTTGCAGTTTCTTGAGGACAAGCAACATTTTGGTAGGGAGGATTGTAATATTCCCAATATTCCACAAGATAATTGGAATATTAGAGTTCTTAATTTTCATACTTAATTAAGTAAATAAGAGGGTGGAGGGACCCGCAAACCCCATAGATGAATAAAATCCATTTTTGATGTGTGAATGTGGATAATTTAGATATAGATTTACATTATGGAGTAGTGGATAAGCTTCTTAAATGAAGGAAGAGTGGAGATCATGGATCTTTAATGTAAAATCATGAGGATCTTGGAGTAGGTAAAATAAGATCATAATGCATTCAAAGTAAGATCATAAAGCACTTATGATGAGATAGTGGAGGAAGTGGTGCATCTAATTCACACATGATGGAGAGAGTAGGAATTAAATGCAGACATGATGGAGATCATGGAGAGACAACACAGTATTCATGGAGGCTATTGGCCACATGTACAACACATTTATGAGATGGGCCAGGGCTATGGAAGGCTCACAATATATATAATGAAGATGAAGACACAATAGAAGGCAGGTTTTGTATTATTATATTTTTGATCTGTTTAGATCTAGATTTGTCATGTGACATTTCTATGCATGCTTATGTTGTTTAGCTAAGTTTGTAGTGCTATTTAGCACATGGGTGTTTTCGAGTGAAAATCACACCCTTACCCATGGGGGACTTCGAGTGCCTACTATGGGAAGGTTTCTATTGAGATCTATTCATCATCAGGCATTGGTGCCACATTCAGCCAAACTCATATGCACTTCCAGCTACAAGAATAATGCAATTACTTCTCAAGGGTTTGAGAGGTGGTGGTTGTTTCTAGCATTTTAGCTAGGAAATTGGTGGAGGATTCATCCTTTCACCTTGTGCTTCATGTTCAGCCTTCCAAGGGTTGTATATTCATATCCGAAATTCAAGCCAACATTTCATACCTCCATGCAACAATAGTCCCCTCAAGGATTGCATAGTCTAGTCTGGTAGATCCATTGAAGGAGGGAAGTTTCTAGTATTTTAGCAGGAAATCCTGTGAGGGATCATTCCTTCACCTTGGGCATATTATTTCCATGATTCTTGAGCTAAATTGTAGCATACAACATTAGGCTAGAGAGCCTCCATCCTTGACAATAATTGTGTATAAGCAGTTGTAATCAGTGGAGAAGGATAGAGGAGCTAGATCTTGAGCTTCTAGCTTGAGGATCTATTGAAGGGATCAACCCTTCAAGCATAGATCTGATTGTATGTCATATTGTAGCCATATATTCTTTATATCTTGCTTCAGATTTTCATACCCAATAGTTATATGTGCAAGCCCTAAGAGGGTGATTTTCTTATATTGATAGATCTGGAAAATCCTTTCTGGGTTATCTTGGGTATCCATCATAGAGTCCGGATCTCAATTTTCAGCACCATCAGAGCTTCGGAACTGCCGGATCTACATTGCCATATTTTCCAGCATTTGTCGCACCTGACATTTCGAGAAGGGACAATGCAGTATTTTCCTCTATAATTCAACATTTACGCAGTCCCTCTTGTGGGAGGACTTCAAGGTCATTCTAGGCCATCATTTGGGCTTGAGTGTCTCATGTTTTGAGCACTGTTGTACTGTTTATCCACCTCCAATATAATAAAATGGCTCAAATATTTCTGTCTATTTGATGGTGTCTTTAGATTATTTGTTTACTTAGTTGCAATTCATTTATTATGTTTTAGTATTATTGAATTCTCCTTTTTGGAATATTATAGGTTGATTTCTAAGTTGTATTCTAGAATGATGGAAATCCATTTGCCTCGCTTTCCATCAGGTCCATTCTACATTAAAATGTCTATGACCACTTAATTAGGCACATAAAAAATAATATGGGAATGTAAAATATATACTCTAAAATCCTTTAATGCTTTAACCAGTGCAAAGGCCTATTTTCCCATAATGTTGTATTTCAAAGAGGCATCCCTTAAAGCTTTGATAAAGAATGCAGTGGGCTGTTCAAATACTTCACTATTTTTCTGCAATAGGACAACTGCAATAGTATGTTCAGAGGTAAAAGAAAAAAAATACGAAATATTTGGTAAAATCTGGGCTAATTAGCACTGGAGTTTTTGTTAATGCATGTTTGACTAAATCAAAATATTGTTTGGCTTGAATAGTCCATTTGTTTTCTAATTTTTTTTTAAGCATGTTGGTTATGTTTCAAAGGAGTTCTGCGAGGTTAGGAATGAATCTTCTTAGGAAATCGATTCTACCAATAAAATACTGAAGTTCTTTGAGGTTTCTTTGGTGACTGATTTTAAGTATACCTTCAATCCTACTCGGATCAATTCTATTACCATCCTTAGAAATAATATGACCAAGAAGCTTTCCTTATTCATGAACAAAGAGTGTTTTCTTAGTATTTGATAAAATTCCAAACCTTCTACATTTTTCAAAGACTCTTCTTAAATGTGTCAAGTGTTCCTTATCATTTTTGTTTTTCTTCTTAGTTAGAAGAATAAGAGGGTAGGGAGACCCATAAATCTCCTTAGTAGGAATAAAATCACTCCAAATGTGAATGGAGGTCATCTAAGTAGCTGGATTGAATACCCTTATGTGTGAAAAGGGGATGGAGCATGTAGATTGGGTCAACTTTGACCAAATCAACAACGCTGGTATGGAGGAGTGGACATTAATTGAGGGACAACGCAGTTTTGGAGGGAGATTCCATGCATGGAGATAGTGGCTTTAATGAGTGGGTCCCAAGGTGGGAAAGCTCACCGAGCATATAAGGAAGGGTATGGTAGCCATAGAAGGTATTATTTGATTATTTTTTTTTTTTATGGTATGTATGACTTGCTGCTCTCTTCAACTGTTTAGCAGAGACTGCAGTGCTATTTAGCACAAGGGTATTCTTGAGTGCAAATCCCACCATCATCCCCAGGGGACTTCAAGCGCCCACTCAGGAGAGGTGATTGATTTGCATTTCCACATTTCAACATCAAGCCAAAGCTTCAGTCTTATTATACAACGCATTTTATTCCATATTTGTGTTGTGTTGCAGGGAAGAAGTTGTGGAGGGTTTGCAGGGCCATTTTATGAGCTTGTGTTTTAGTGGAGAGGTAGCCTTTCCATTGGGGGGCTAGAAAGGAGGGTCCTTGGGAATTATTTCATCATTTTGCACTAGGCCAAGCTACCACCAACCCCTACAATGCAGTTTCAATCCATGACATCATAATTTTAGAGATCAGTTGCAGGGGTGGTTTCAGTGCATGTTTTTGGGAGTTAGATATTTAGTGGAGGGGCCAGCCTTCCATCTGTAGAGCCTATTGGAGGAGAGCCACATATTTCTAGATCAGCTTCAACCATATCTTCCCAACCATTTTTCTACAGTGAATCTTCAACCCTAGGGTTGCATTTCACTAATGTATTTTGATTTATTTCTGGAAACCCTCTTGGGTTGTTTAGGAAGAGTGATATAGAGCCTTGATCTTTATGTGTAGCATCTCTTGAGGCATATATCAGTTGTTATATATCATTGTATGATTTCATTAGCAATTATTCTCATTAGGAATGCGTTGTAGCAGCTCTTCGGTATTTTGTATAGTAGCATCATCTCACTTGTGAGAGGGCTTATTCATTGGAGGCTTGTTTGCTCCTATTGCATGATTTGTGCCTCAGTTTATTATGCTTATTTTCTGCTGATATGATTAATAAAATGGCTCCCTATTGGTCTCCTATGTTTATGTAATGATTTTTGTTGCTATTTCCATTTGTGTATTCAATATTGCCGCTTTTTCTATTTAGGAATATTAGAGTGGTATAAAATCATAATCTTGGCTCAGCCTGTGCATCTAAGCCAATATGTCATCAGAATAAGGAGATCCTATCATAGATAGAGAGAAGAGGTATCTCAAAAGAAGAAATCAGAGATATGATTATAAAGATGATAGAGAAAACAAAGGCAAAACTCCCTTATCAGGAGGAGATGAGGAGAAGGAGCATCCCAAGCTTCTTCTTCAAACCATGCAAGATATTACAAGAGAAATCAAGGAGATGAGGATGTATAGACACAAACAATACCCTAAAGGGTTTCTACATGGAGAAGGCTCTGGCATTTCTCATCACTGGAGTGATCAACCAATGAAGCAACAGGTTTCCCAACACTCTACAATGCCTACATTTTTAGCAGTGAGAAATGAAGGGTTTCAAGAACAAGAAACTCTTGAAGACTACTTTTGATTAGGTGATCATGTCCTAAGTTGAAAAAATGCTCAAAAATGGAATTTCTCAGAATTGGTTGAAACCTGAACAAACAGATAGCCCTTGTTTCTGCGATTCTGGCACCGTGAACGACACTCAAATTCGACATCATATGTGAAAGTTATGCAGGTTTGAAGTTTACAGTATCCTTCAAAAATCCAGTTTGACCAAGGTTGACTTTGAATTTGAATAAATTAAAAAAATAATACTCTAAAGAATATTCCAAGAATATTCCCTAGAATATTCCTTGGAATATTCCATAGGAGCGAATGAACGTTCGACAAGTGTCAGTATCTAATTTGAAGAATGGTTGACTGTGCAATTATTAGGCCAATCATGGGTTACCATGTGGCAGGCCGGGAGGCCGCCACGTGGCCCCAGGCCATGGAAAGTTTGACATGTTAAAAATTTTTGTGAGTCCACAGGTTTGAACCCCAGACCTCCCACCAACTAACACATGTGCCTACCGTTAGGCCACAAGGGTGGTTCTTATTAAACATTGGAATCCACGTATATTTGAAGTTTAAATGTGTTTGAGCCGGAGGCAAAAGGGGCTAGCTCGGAGTTCAGATGATTGGGTGCTGAGAACCCTGGCCTAAGGGCCTTGACCGATGGGAACATATGGTTAAAAAAAAACCATTTTTATTAAACATCCATCTATTATTCCATGTAAACACGCCAAGTGGTAAAACTTTAATGCCACAATTTTAAACAATAAAGGCAAGCGGTTAAGTCAGAGGTTTTTGTGGACCGGTCACATGCGCCTATCTCCAACATTTAACTTAACTACTAGTGGTTCCACCCTATTTGGGGCACATTCCACCAAAACTAGAGTTTTCCCCATTTTTAGTTAGCTTAATTGCAGTTAGCCCAAATTTAGTGGGGTTTTTACTTGACATTGGGCAGAATCTTGTTTTAATCATAACTTCTTCAATATTGGACTAATTTGGACGAAATTTTGGTCAATTTTGGGTATTCTGATCATTATGGAGAGTTTGGGATAGGTTGTAGAGACAATATAGGTGCTCTTTAGCCACTTTTTCTTCAGTGAAGCTTGGAGAGCCATTAGGGCCATGAGGGAAATGGAGCTGTATTGAGCTATACTTCACTGTTTGAGGTGAAATAAAAGTCATTCTTAGCTTATTTATGCCTTATGAATTCATTTTCATATTTTTTTTTTCATGTTTATGCCTTTTTCTCACTGTAAAACCAATTTTAGAATCATAATATAGCAAGGACATGCCCATTGGGAGCCTCAGACCTGACAGATGTAGCCAGGAGGGGTGAACTGCCTCATCATGTTGTTGTGTTGTTATGGTGAAGTTATGTTGCTATGTATTTCAGAATTAAGATGTTAAACAATAATTTTAATTAACATTCCCTCACACATAAACTCAAAAACAGTTACCAAAAACACTTTGTTTAACTTGCAAGACATTACAAACACTTTACACACTTAATTAAATGGAAATGAATACTTTGAAAAACAGATAAAAATAGTTTCATTTTCAGATCAGATGGCATCGGAGCCAGGTTTTGAGTATTAAGAGCTTAAGGATTTGAGCCTTAGGAGCTAGAGTTTTACTCAACATTTGTTTTTTACAAAGATATAGTTGATTGTTTGCAAGTTTTGATGCTTACTAGGCTTAAACTCAAGAGAGGTGAAGGACACTTGTTTAGTGCAAAAGGTAATCCACAACCAAGAAGGGCTAGAGAGCCACCTCCAAGAGCTATAGAAGCAGCTTCAAGCATGTCTTCAAGAGAAGGAGAAGCTCCTGAAGACATTGATCCCAAAGAAGAAGAACAGGTATTTCGAAAAGCTTTCCTAGACATGAAAGAGATGGTAAGGATACTCTACCAAGAAAGGAATGATCGGATTGTTGGAGAAGGGTATAAAAACCAGAAAGAAGGAGAGGTTTATTTAGGAGGAAATAAAAGTGATGATAATTCAAAGAAAGGACACAGAGGAAATGGTGATCCACCATCCCCATATTCATCCTCTTCCTCTACATCGTCATCCTCAACTTCGGTGAATCAATCTCACAAGTCTAAAACCACTGGTAAAAGTCCATTTTTAAAGCTTGATGTTAAATTTGAGTTGCCTATGTTTAACGGTGAAGTCAATGCAGAGAAACTTGATAATTGGATAAGACAGTTGGAATTTTACTTGAGGATACAAAACCTTCATGAAGATGACACCATGATTCAGTTAGCCTCTTTAAGAATGGAAGGAGCAACATTGGTATGGTGGGAAGCCAAGACCAAGAATGAAATTAAAAACCATGGTAAGATTACTTTATCATGGGCTAAATTTATTTCCGCAATTAAGCAGCAATTTTATCGATTAGCTCATTTACAAAAGGCTATCATGAATTGGAAAACTTTTAGACAACTTAAAGGACAAAGTGTTCAAGATTACACTTAAGAGTTTAGAAGAAGGGCTTTGTTGTTAGGAATTGATTTGCATATTCAAGATACCTTCCTAAAATATATAGGTGGTTTACACACTTATCTTATACATATTATCCTTATGTTCAATCCTACTAGTCTAGACGAAGTTTGTGTTTAAGCTATGCATTTAGAGGCTAGAGGGAAACAATATTTTTATGGGAATATGGATAGTGAATTTAAAGGAAAAGGGAGGAAAAGAAATGCAAACTCTAGGAAAGAAAAAGAAAAGTTCTTTTGTAAAAATTGTTCCAAGATAGGCCATGATGAAGACCATTGCTAGAAGCTTCATCCGGAGCTAAAGCTAGAAAAATTTAAAAACAAAGATAATGCCAAAGAAAAGGGAAAAACTATTGCAACTATTGAACAAGACTTAGGGTATAAATCAGGTGATGAAACTAAAAGCATAGCTATGGTACTAAAGAACACAAAGGGGAAAGAGATTGTTAAGGAAACAAATCCTAGTTCTATCACTTTAAACTGTCACATAGAAGCTCAAAATGAAAAGAGGAGGATAGAGCTATTTCATATAAGGATAATCTAAAAACACAAAAATATATACACACTATTTGACAGTGGGTCACAAGCTAATCTAATCTCAGAAGACTTAGTCAAGAAGCTGAAACTTGAGACCATATCTCATCCAAAGCCATATCCACTTGGATGGATTTTCAAGGATGTTAATTTGCAAGTCTCAAGAAAGTGCATGTTGCGCTTAGCCATAACAACTCATTATGTTGATTGGGTTGAATTAGATGTGCTAGCTCTTGACATTACAGGTGTTATGTTGGGTAGTCCGTATTTATATGACAGAAAAGTGATATTCCATCGCCATGAGAACAAGTATCATCTATTCATGGAAGGAAAAGAGTTTATTGTGAGAGCACATCAGAAGAAGATATAATCTTCTTTAGTCCATGCAGGGAAATTGAAATGGCTTGTCAATGCAAGTCAAAATTTGAATTTGTTGATGGTTAAGCAAAAAGATTTTGTACATAATCCTTTTCATGTTATTGCTGATATAAATGATGATATGTTTCAGCTTGAAATTAGGTCATCTCTGGAAGATGACAAGAGGTTGTAGAAAGTGCCTTTGGTGTCGATCAGTCAAAAAATGAAGTGTTAGTGCAAAGTGGTGCAAGAATCCAAAAGATGGAAAGGCATGGAAGAAAAGAGGACACAAATTTCATCATGGGTCAATGCTGGTTTCAGAATGGTAGGCTGGTATGGCAAGAAAAATTGGTCGGGATTCGACGCAAGTACATGGATCAATTTTCAAAAATTAGCCATGAGGACAGTTGGCAAGGTGAATCTCATTTTTAGTCTCCTTTGAAGTTTGACCATTGTAGAAACAATATGTATTTTTCATAGTTTTTATTCTGCAAATTTCAAAAATTTGCATCATGACTCAGTCAAAGTTAGCTATGGTTGGTCAATAGATTCTGTTAGCCCCCTGTGAATTTTTGACAGGCAAAATAGGGGGCTAAATTGTTTCTGAGCCTTCAATGAATGCATCTCCCTTGGATACACATCATCCTTGAAGTCTCCTGTGCCTTTTGCCTTTGATAATCGCCTCTGCTGTTTTCCATTATAAAGCCTCTCTGATTTTCAAAAGTTGTGCTCCAAGGGACCTATTTTTACCCCTTGTATCCCTGCAAATGTCCCATTTCCCCCTTTTTCCCCCTTTCTCAAAGTCCCCTGTCCATCCCAAATTTCCTCCCTAAACTTCTAAATCATTCCCATGCCCTTCTTAAACCTCGCATACACCCTTGGTTTAGTTTAATAAACCCTTTCCCTCTCTATCGTTACCATTATTTGGCCTCAAATGCTTTAAAATGAGCCAAAAGCCCACTTTCTACCTTATAATAGGGCGTAGCCCCTTTTCCGCCAACCCCTCGACCTTTTCTCCACATAACCGCGGTGCTAGAACCTGGCACTAGCCCAAAGAGCGCTCATCACAGATACGTATCAGGCTCGTTCATAACCGTTGATCTGTATAGATCGGACGGTCGGCGCGTCTCCTGCAGCGTTCACCATTTGCCATGTTCACCGCTTAGATCGCATCTCCACTGTTCATTTACCCGCCAGATCGACGGTTCGGAGTGTACCCACCCCTGTGGACCCCGCCGCGAACTATGCCAAATCCAGCTAGTTTCTATCGCACCACCTTTCGGAGGAAGGTAGTATTTCCCGATCGGCCAGCGATTCCATACATTGTTCGACACGTGGCTCCTGTACGATTTCAAAACCGCTATCTCATCGCACGTTATCGTTCGGTACAGGATGCGTAGCGATATCGCTGTGAGCCGTCCAATCTGAGGCGCCCCATCCAACGATCATCACTCAACGAAGTGATGTGGAGTTTAACCAGAGTCATCCGTACCCCTGGCCCACCATTCCATCACCCTCCAATGCATTTTTTGCCGTTGATCTCCTCCTGAGATTGGACGGCCCTGATTCAATTGCCCTTCGTCATGTTTCCCACCGTCGATCTCCTCCTGAGATCAGACGGTCCAGATCTGTTTTCCCCCGCTGTTGACTATTCTACCATCGCCCGGTCCTGCCATGTCACCATTCCATGAGTCTCCACCGTACATTCGCCCACCCCGTTCTATATATTCGTTCCAAGGTCAAATTTTAATGTTTTTACGTCTACCTCGACATTTTCCCATGTATTCTCCACTGTGTCATGTTTTACTCTATTTTTGCCCTTGTAGTCATCATCCCCATCCGCGCCACGCTGCCACTATCACGTTCATCCATACCACCCTTCCCATAAATTTTTTTCGTAACCATTTTCATGTTTTGCAGGTTTATCAAGTGGTAAAATCTGCCATGTTCCATGCGCGCTATTATTAAGGCGTAGTGCATGGGAGGAGCTGAATTTAGAGCTTGATTTCACAGAAAACTGTCCGGAAAGGTGTCTGCATCATAGATTTCATCAAAGGACAGAGTTTAGACTCTGTAAACCCTCTCTGATGCCATTAAAGCTCGAATTGCATAGACAGAGACAATACGGGAAGCATGCAGAGAGCTCGGGGAAAGAAATAGAAGAATTTTGAGCTTCTTCAGGGATTTTAGAAGGAAAAGGTACCAAAATCAAAGACCCCGTGGATTGCTTAGATGGTCCAATGCATAGAAAACCATATTAGCATGGTTTTAATATCAACAGAATGTTATTCCATAAAATAACAAGGTGCCCATACATTTCTCATCCTATGCCGTGTTCTAGAGAGGTTTTTCCAGCCCTGACAGGGTCCTATGCTGCCAGTCCATTAGTTATAGAGTATGGAAAACCCCTCAGTTGTTCATACACCTCGGTTTATTCACTAGAATTCTGCAAAAGGTTACAACAAGTACATCAAAGACATATCATGAGTAAATTGCAGCCTGACGAAGATCTCTCTTCCATCTGAAGAGTACCAGAGATAAATGCTCAAAATTAAAACCGAATGGAGCCTCGGCCCTCCTACTGTTTCAGAGTTTTAATTCTGCATTTAAGTTTACAACTACCATTGTTATTCTTTCCCTTATAATATTTCCCGAGAACATATTGAAAAAGGTTGTTGTTCGGTTGCTGCCGTTGTAGTTAGAGGGATTCAGTTTTGATTGTTAGAACAGTCTTGAGAGGGAATAGCAGAGTAGTTGTTATGTAGTAGGCTAGGAGGAGAATTTTGGACTGTGACAGCCATTGAGCTCAGTGTATGTAACTAGTTTTGCATCAATTAATCAAAGCACATTCCACAGGATCCTGGTGTATTACTTTGGTGATGTTTTCTAACTCTTTGTTTTACATTTTCTGCTGGCTTGCATCAGAAATATGGCATAGGATTTACCCTTGTTAGGTACCCTATGTCTCTGCTCTCCTTGCCTTCAATGTTGCTCTGCTAAATGTGATTATCTAAGGGCTGATCTCAGTTAATTTAACTAGTGTAGTAGTTCCTTATGCTGCTAGATGATGTATGAATTAAATGAATGTGTCTTTAGATGTTCTTGTTGGGTTTAAGCTGGAAGATTTGGGAACACTGGGGATTAGAGTTAGCCCTGTCCACTAGGATCCTTGTGTGACCAACTGGCCTTTCTAATATCTCTTTGTTAAACTTATCTCTGTTTTCCCTTGGAGCATGATAAATCTGACCTGGAGTTAAATGACCTCTGGTCTGATCTATAAGCTGTCCCTTTGTCCCTCCTTTGAGAGTTGCCTATTAGTATGTCCAAGCAGGTCTGGAGTAAAATGACCTCTGGCCTGATCTATAGATAGAAACTGGGTTGCTTTCCTTCTTTCACTTTCTTTCCTTGATGTTCCATCCCACCATCTAATCTAAAAATATCCTTTAGTATTAGATGACTTGCCCTTTGGAAGCTTCGGCTAGTTGTTGCATGTAATTACCTTTCATGACTCCATAGCCCAATGGATGGCACTCTCTTGACCTATCCTCTTTGCTGAAACATCCTGCTACTTTGTTCCTTTCCTCCCATTACTTTCTCAGTCTATGATCTCATGACCAACCCAGCAAATCATCAACCAAATCATTTAAAACCCCCCTTTGTGCTTCATAACTAGCCTAACATCTCATTTGAGCTTTCAAAGATATACCATTCTTTGTTTATTGGAGAGATCCCTCTCTGGGCCCAGGAGGGCTAGATCCTAGGGCCCCAAAGTGGTTTGATGTTGTCTTATCTTTTGGTATTGCCAAATTTTCCAAAACATAGGAACCCCAACATAATGGCGACTCCACTGGGAAGATACCAATCAGCCTTGATTTGGTAAACCACTATGGTGGACAGTAAAATCTTAAATCATCCACCTGGCAACTCCACAGTTCCTGAATTATTAACAGGCCCCACTGGTGATCAGCAGGCCATTGATTACCTATGTATTCACAAGACTCCACTGGGAGACCAACCTTCATAACAACATCAGCCGTGCTACATATCCAGTCACTTCACTAATGGAAAACTCTGAAAAATTTGCAGAAATTCATCTGAGCCTCATAGCAGAGTTTCATTATGGAGTAGCAAGTGTACTAGCAAAAATCGAATGGGAGGACCTTCCAAAGATCGTCCATATCAGCTCGGAACTCGATACTCTACCTGTGCTTAAGAAAATGTTTCTAGATTTTGTGGTTGAGAGATATGAAGCTGAGATCAAGTTTTTGAACTCACAAGAAAAATCATATCAGTTCAGAGACCCCAGAGCATTTTTGGAAAGTCTCCTTCCCCCTAAAAATAAGGAAATTCCGCTGCTATTCAAAGTACAAGAAGAAGGTGATCATGCTTTCAATGGCCACTTTGAAGATGCAGTGGAAGAAGCAATAATCAAAGTTGCCCAGGACGAACACAACCTACCAGTCATGGCAGGCTTAAAAGAAGAAATGGTACATTATGTGTTCATTGATCCTGTGGCAGAATATATAGAGGCCCTAATTTGCTCAAATACTCCAGCATTGATCTTTAGCACAGGCCAGATTCACCGGGAGTGGTCACTACTAATGGTGACCTTAGTTTTGAAGAACCACATGCAGAGCACCCTGTGGTCATCTCTGACAGATAGTCAGTGCTCATATCCTTTTTTGTTGCTGCTTGACTGGCTGCATTGGCATTATTGTATCACCTAGAATGTCAAAGATTTCCAAGTTAGAGTAGAGTAGGTAGGAAGTCTAAAATAAGCTCAGCCTGTGAGCATGTAGTTAGTTCTTTTAATTTCTACAAAGTCCAGCAAGTCAGACAGTCTAATCCTGGCTTGGCTGTATTCAATTTCTTTCTTAGAATGTAGAGAAGAAATCTGCTAGACAGTCTAATCCTAGAAGATAGTAGTGTAGGTAGAGAAACATATGAGACCAACAGTATAATCTTGTCTCATGGAGCAATAAGGGTAGAGTTAGAATAGGTTTATTTTATATTTATAAAATAAATGATGTAAAGGGTCTGCTAGTCTAAATGCACCCTAAAAGAAAATGCTAGGATAGTAGTCTGGGTAGGCAAATTGTTTGAGAATGTTTCTGCTGATTTGATGTATTCAGGATCTGTGGCAGCTGATCTAAAGAAAGAAAGGGATGTGCCAAGCAACAGGCACTTGGCCTACACCAAATATTTATCCTCTGAATTATTGACTCCTTCAAGAAGAAGCCATCTCCATGTGGAGCCACTGTTAGCCCCCTGTAAATTTTTGACAGGCAAAATAGGGGGCTAAATTGTTTCAGAGCCTTCAATGAATGCATCTCCCTTGGAGACACATCATCCTTGAAGTCTCCTGTGCCTTTTGCCTTTGATAATCCCCTCTGCTTTTTTCCATTATAAAGCCTCTCTGATTTTCAAAAGCTATGCTCCAAGGGACTTATTTTTACCCCTTGTATCCCTGCAAATGTCCCATTTCCCCCTTTTCCCCCCTTTGTCAAAGTCCCCTGTCCATCCAAAATTTCCTCCCTAAACTTCTAAATCATTCCCATGCCCTTCTTAAACCTTGCATACACCCTTGGTTTAGTTTAATAAAACCTTTCCCTCTCTATCGTTACCATTCTTTGCCCTCAAATGCTTTAAAATGAGCCAAAAACCCACTTTCTACCTTATAATAGGGCCTAGCCCCTTTTCCGCCAGCCCCCCAACCTTTTCTCCACATAACCGCGGTGCTAGAACCTGACACTAGCCCAAAGAGTGCTCATCACAGATACGTACCGGGCTTGTTCATAACCGTTAATCTGTATAGATAGGATGGTCAACGCGTCTCCCGCAGCATTCACCGTTCACCCTATTCACCGCTCAGATCGCATCTCCACTGTTCATTTACTTGCCAGATCGACGGTTCGGAGTGTACCCGCCCCTGTGGACCCCACCGCGCACTATGCCAAATCCATCTGGTTTCTATCGCACCACCTTTCGGAGGAAGGCAATATTTCTTGATCGGCCAGCGATTCCATACATCGTTCGACACGTGGCTCCTGTACGATTTCAAAACCGCTATCTCATCGCACGTTATCGTTCGGTATAAGATGCGTAGCGATATCGCTGTGAGTCGTCTGATCTGAGGCGCCCCATCCAATGGTCATCGCTCAACGAAGTGGCGCGGAGTTTAACCAGAGTCATCCGTACCCCTGGCCCACCGTTCCATCACCCTCCGATGCATTTTCAGCCATTGATCTCCTCCTGAGATCGGACGACCCTGATTCAATTGCCCTCCGCCGTGTTTCCCACCGTCGATCTCCTCCTAAGATCAGATGGTCCAGATCTATTTTCCTCTACTGTTAACTATTTCGCCATCGCCCGGTCCCGCCACGTCACCATTCCACACGTCTCCACCATACATTCGCCCGCCCCGTTCTATATATTCGTTCCAAGTTCAAATTTTAATGTTTTTACATCTACCTCGAAGTTTTCCCATGTAGTCTCCACTATGTCATGTTTTCCTCCATTGTTGCCCCTGCAGTCATCATCCCCGTCCGCGCCACGTTGCCACTGTCACGTTCATCCATACCATCCTTCCCATAAATGTTTTTCATAACCATTTTCGTGTTTTGAAAGTTTATCAAGTGGTAAAACCCTCCATGGTCCATGCGCACTATTATTAAGGTGCAGTGCACAGGAGGAGCTGAATTTAGAGCCTGATTTCACAGAAAACTATCTGGAAAGGTGTCTGCATCATAGATTTCATCAAAGGACAGATTTTAGACTCTACAAACCCTCTCTGACGCCATTAAAGCTCAAATTGCACAGACAGAGACAGTACGGGAAGCATGCAGAGAGCTTGGGGTGAGAAATCGAAGACTTTTGAGCTTCTTCAAGGATTTTAGAAGGCAAAGGTACCAAAATCAAAGACCTCGTGGATTGCTCAGACGGTCCAATGCATAGAAAACCATATTAGCAGGGTTTTAATATCAGTAGAACTTTCTTCCATAAAAGGACAAGGTGCCCATACATTTCTCATCCTATGCCGTGTTCTAAAGAGGTTTTTCCAGCCCTGATAGGGTCCTATGCTGCCATTGCATTAGTTGTACAGTATGGCAGACCCCTCAGTTGTTCATGCACCTCAGTTTATTCACCAGAATTCTACAAAAGGCTACAACAAGTACATCAAAGACATATCATGAGTAAATTGTAGCCTGACGAAGATCACTCTTCCATCTGAAGAGTACCAGAGATAAATGCTCAGAATTAAAACTGAATGGAGCCTCGGCCCTCCTACTGTTTCAGAGTTTTAATGCTGCATTTAAGTTTACAACTACCATTTTTATTCTTTCTCTTATAAGATTTACCGAGAACACATTGAAAAAGGTTGTTGTCCGATTGCTGTCATTGTAGTTAGAGGGATTCAGTTTTGATTGTTAGAATAGTCTTGGGAGGGAATAGCAGAGTAGTTTTTATGTAGTAGGCTGGGAGGAGAAGTTTGGACTGTGATAGCCATTGAGCTCAGTGTATGTGACTGGTTTTGCATCAATTAATCAAAGCACATTCCACAGGATCCTGGTCTATTACATTGGTGATGTTTTCTAACTCTGTGTTTTACATTTTCATGCTGTTTCATTTTCTGCTGGCTTGCATCGGAAATATGGCATAGGATTTACCCTTGTTAGGTACCCTATGTCTCTGCTCTCCTTGCCTTTAATGTTGCTCTGCTAAATGTGATTATCTAAGGGCTGATATCAGTTAATTTAACCAGTGTAGTAGTTCCTTATTCCGCTAGCTGATGTATGAATTAAATGAATGTGTTTTTAGATGTTCTTGTTGGGTTTAAGCTGGAAGATTTGGGAACACTGGGGATTAGAGTTAGCCCTGTCCACTAGGATCCTTGTGTGACCAGCTGGCCTTTCTAAGATCTATTTTTTAAACTTATCTCTATTTTCCCTTGGAGCATGCTAAAGCTGACCTGGAGTTAAATGACCTCTGGTCTGATATATAAGCTGCCCCTTTGTCCCTCCTTTGAGAGTTGCCTATTAGTATATCCAAGCTGGTCTAGAGTTAAATGACCTCTGGCCTGATCTATAGACAGAAATTGGGTTGCTTTCCTTCTTTCACTTTCTTTCCTTGATGTTCCATCCCACCATCTAATCTAAAAAGATCCTTTAGTATTAGATGACTTGCCCTTTGGAAGCTTCGGCTAGTTGTTGCATGTAATTACCTTTCATGAATCCATAGCCTAATGGATGGCACTCTCTTGACCTATCCTCTTTGCTAAAACATCCTGCTGCTTTGTTCCTTTCCTCCCATTACTTTCTCAGTCTATAATCTCATGACCAACCCAGCAACTCATCAACCAAATCATTTAAAACCCCCCTTTGTGCTTCATAACTAGCCTAACATCTCATTTGAGCTTTCAAATATATACCATTCTTTGTTTATTGGAGAGATCCCTCTCCGAGCCCAGGAGGACTAGATCTTAGGGCCCAAAAGTGGTTTGATTTTTCTTATCTTTTGGTATTGCCAAATCTGCCAAAACATAGGAACCCCAATATATTCAAGGAATAATTTGTCTTTTTATGAGAAGCTCAATTTGATGAAGTCAGGAATATTTCAATGGGTCAAGTTTCGAATAGTGGAGAATCAGTCTCCTAATCTTCATTTTCTGTAAATTAGAAAGATTTTGGGGTCCAAAAGCTTCCCATTTGGGAGGTGTGATCAGGTGATCATGTCCTAAGTTGAAAAAATGCTCAAAATGGAATTTCTTAGAATTGGTTGAAACCTAAATGATCGGATAGCCCTTATCGCTGTGATTCTGGCACTGTGAATGGCACTCAAATCCGACATCGTATGTGAAAGTTATGCAGGTTTGAATTTTATAGTATCCTTCAAAAATCTTGTTTGACCAAGGTTGAATTTGACTTTGAATAAATTAAAAAAAGGATATTCCAAAGAATATTTTGGGAATATTCCCTAGAATATTCCATAGGAGAGAATGGGTGTTCGACAAGTGTCAGTATCTAATTTAAAGAATGGTTGACTATGCAAGCTCGAAGGCCGCCACGTGGCCCCAAGTTGTGGAAAGTTTGACATGTTAAAATTTTTTGTGAGTCTGCCGGTTTGAACCCCGGACCTCCCACCAGCTAACACATGTACCTACTGTTAGGTCACATGGGTGGTTCTTATTAAACATTGGAATCCACATATATTTGAAGTTTAAATGTGTTTGCGCCAGAGGGAAAAGGGGCTAGCCCCTTAGGGCTAGCCCGGAGTTCAGATGATTTGGTGCCGAGAATGATGGCCTAAGGGCCTTGACCAGCGGGAACATACGGTTAAAAAAAAATGCTTTCATTAACCATCTATCTATTATTCCATGTAAACGCACCAAGTGGTAAAAATTTAATGCCACGATTTTTAAACAATAAAGGCAAGCGGTTAAGTCAGAGGTTTTTGCGGACCGGTCACATGCGCCTCTCTCCAACATTTAACTTAATTAATAGTGGTTCCACCCTATTTGGGGTGTGTTCCACCAAAACTGGAGTTTTCCCCATTTTTAGTCGGCTTAATTGCAGTTAGCCCAAATTTAGTGTGGGTTTTACTTAACATTGGGCAGAATCTTGTTTTAATCATAACTTCTTCAATATTGGACCAATTTGGATGAAATTTTGGTCAATTTTTGGTATTATAAGCATTATGGAGAGTTTGGGATAGGTTGTAGAGCCAAAAAATGAGTTCTTCAACCAATTTTTCTTCAGGGAAGCTTGGAGAGCCATCAGGGCCATGAGGGAAATGGAACTATATTGGGCTATACTTCATTGTTTGAGGTGAAATAAAAGTCATTATTAGCTTATTTCTGCCTTATGAATTAATTTTCACAGCTCGTTTTTCCTTTTGAGGCCTTTTTCTCACTGTAAAACCAATTTTAGCATCATAATATAGCAAGGACATGCCCATTGGGAGCCTTGGACCCGGAAAATGTAGCCCAGGAGGGGTGAACTGCCTCATTGTGTTGTTGTGTTGTTATGGTGAAGTTATGCTGCTGTGCATTTCAGAATTAAGATGTTAAACATTAATTTTAATTAACATTCCCCCACATATAAACTCAAAAACAGTTACCAAAAACACTTTGTTTAACTTGCAAGACATTACAAACACTTTGCACACTTAATTAAATGGAAATGAATACTTTGAACAATAGATACAAATAGTTTCATTTTCAGATCAACTTTCTTGAGCATGAGTCTCAATCTCAGATATTAAAGGACCATTTGAGATTTCAAGAGTTCTATCAGATCAAAGACAATAGGAGACCCCGACATCACAATAAAGGTGGAGGATTCATACAGAATCACGATCTTCACCAGACTATGGGCATATTTTTCTTACCCACTTTTGATGGGTCATCAAAATTCACTACCAAATGATGGGTAGAGAAGCAATACATCTACTTTCAGTTGAACCAAGTACTGGAGATGGAGGCCATCAAAATAGTAGCATTGCACCTTGAGGGTGAAGCACATGATTGGTGGTTTAATGGTCTTTCTACATTGGGTCATGCCAATGTGACTGCATATTCAAATTTCACAAGGAGGTTGGTGGAGAGGTTTTATCGAAGAGACCCGGAGGCACCTTTCATTGGGCTAGCTAAGCTCAAACAATCAGGTAATCCAGAAACTTACATTTTTGAATTTCTAAAACTTTTTGTTATGGTTCCTGATTTATTTGCAGCTAGGAGGGTGTTTATGTTTATTTATGGGATAGCATAACCTCTACATGGATTTGTTAAATCTACCAAACCCACTACTCTTCAATATGCCATTGAAAGGGCTAGAGATCTACAAGATGCCTTGCCAAGAGAAAAGGAAACATTTCAGCAAAAGCCCACTTTTCCATCATAGGGAAAAGATGAGAAGGCTCATCCTTCAAAGGAGAGCCAAAAAAATTACCTCTTAGTGATGATGTTTGAAGAGACTTGAGGGGAAGGAAGCTTTTCTTCACATGCCAAGAATCATGGGCACCCGGACATAGATGTGTAGCAGGGAAGACACACTATATAAAGATATATTTTGATGATGAGGAGGAAGAAGAAGAGGAGCCAGAAGGAGGTCACAGCGCTGGGATAGCAAGATAGGATCCACCGCCACCAGGAGGTGGGAATGGGGAATTTGTTCCATTTGGAGGGTCACTTGCATCATTGAGAGGAGTACCCAAGTACTTGAACTTGAGGGTTCGAGGTTCCATTCAGGATCAGAGGGATTCATTGTTGATTGACAATGGGGCCACCCACAACTTTATTGATGCCCAACTAATACAAAGGAGGGAAATACCCATTGATGACTTTGAGGGATTTTCAATTTTGGTTCCAGGAGCTAGAACTATGCAGTGCATGCGTTATGTTCCATATTTATCTGTCACCATGGGGACATATACATTGACTGATCACTTCTTTATGGTTGACATACTTGAAACCAATGTGATATTGGGTGTGAAGTGGTTGATTACTTTGGGGAAGGTCACCACATATTGGTAGACTTTGCAGATGGAGTGGATGGATATAAAGAGTGGAAAACATCAGATGATTAGTGGCATGCACACTTATCCCTCTCAGACAGCTTCTACATAGAAAAAAGAACTAGATTTTCACAGTGGAAGCAAGGACCTAACAATATTATCAATTATGCAGATGAACTTGGCCCATGAGACATTACTCTTTAGTGGCATTCCACCTGGGAGGCCACCTGATCAGGATTTGGTGAGAAATGTCTCACAATATGTTTTACCACTCATAGATCCAGGAGGAGTGGGGACATTGAGAGGACATGAAACAACACAAAGAGTCTTGGGTAGGCTCAAGGATGAGGGATACATTATCCCAATATCATTATTACCCATTCTCACCCCACATCTTGCACTGAAAGGGGATGTTGCAGGGATGGAGGATGGCACCATCATGGTGCAAGGAGACCACTCCATGGCTTTGGAGGCTCAGAAGATACTCTCAATTGGGGATAAATCTTCCACACATGATAGAGGATGGTGGCCACTCATGAATACATTGGCTAGAATCAGAAATTTTTGCATGGGTGGTAGCTTCCCATGGACTAACCTCTAAAATATTCAACCTTTACTTAAGCATGAGTAGCTACAGGAGGAGCAACAGAGGAAGGATAACAGCATCCCGGTATGTGAATTTGGCATGGGAGATGTCAGAGAAGGGGGAAGCTACATGACATATGCTTTATATGGTAGATCATCAGTGCTGTCACTATGGAGTATAGATCCTTATTGGAGATCCCAACTATTGATGGATTACTCCAAGGATCTTTTTACATGCAAGATACTTGATGGCCAGCTATTAGACGAGAGATATTCATTAAGAGATGGGGTCATCTACTATCAGAGTAGGATATTATTATCTATATCATCTAAGCTCAAGGAGAAGTTATTACATGAAGCACACGAATATTTTCTCTTCAGCCACACTTATTCCATGAGAGCATGTCATACTATGATGGAGGGATTCACTTGGGAAGGCTTTGAAGAGGAGATACATTAGCATATTAGGAGATGCATGGATCATTTGGATATGAAGTAGATACATGAATCTTTGTTAGAGTTATCGCAACCACCTCTTTCCTCATGGGGAATGAGAGGGGACCCATCTATGAGCCACTCCATTAGTTTGATCAATGTATATGGTAAGGATCATGTTTTCGTGCATAATGATTTACTAGATGATTATTTGCATTCCTTTACCATTCATGTACAACCCATTGCCCCAAGGGGAGCAATTTTTATTGTAAACTTCATGGTTCACTTGGGGCCATAAGTAGTGTTGAGCATGGCCACTCCCCAAGAGATTTTAGGGAGATGATATATCATTTAGGGTGTACTCCATTGGCACCAAACATTATTCACCTTCTCCAAGCATGTGAGAGTTTTGTGGTAACAAATAAGTGGTGGGGAAACCACTTACGATATCATGTTCCGAGGAAGTCATAATACATACTGCATTGGTTCCACATGTGGGACTATGATCCTCCTATAGTATTTCATATGAAAACTTATGTATCCTTGATTATGATCCCCTACATTTATGATGTTCTTATCATTTGTAATATCCCAAATGGGAAACATGCAGCAATATTAAACAATAATGCAGTCTAGCTAAGTAAGAGCAGGAGGCCAATATGGAGAGTCTCCTTTAGCATTTAGAACATAAAATTAGATGTATAATGAATCCCATGAGATGGATAAGAGGAAATAGAAGTCTCCAATGAAGAAATATCCTCAAAAAGAGGTGCAGCAACTAGACATATGAACCAAAACTGCCTTGACATCGTTATTTTTATTAGATGAAAACAACTGTTGATTACAACTTAGATCTAGAGAAAAGTAATTCATGAAAATTTAGAGCTATGACAGATCCATACACTATAAAGGCTCTCCTTCAAATAACCTTTGGGGTTTTCAGCAATACATGAAGCACATGGAGTAGATCTAAGATCTAAATGCTGCAAATATGCAGAAATATTTAGAATTACAGGAATATTCATATCTAATCTGATGTATAAAATAATATGATCCTATTTAGTGGATCTCAAAGGTGAAGGGAATATCCCCAACACATGAAAAAAACTCCTCCAAAATGTTATGCCAAAATACCCTGCAACAACACCTATAGAAAAACACAGATCTAGAAGTGAAACTATGATGTAGGGTTTAAGATAGGTTTGGCTTGATGCCAAGATATGGATATGATCCTCCAATGATCCAATACTCTCTTGGAAATGGAATAGAAGACCTTCCCACTGAAAAGAGGCACTAGTTTGGTCTAGATCTGATTAGATCTAGCCTCCACTTGCCGCAGATTATGAAGACAACCAAACCCTCAACAGGATTTGAGTTGTAGTTGGAATAAAAAGCTTGGCCTTTAGCCTGATAGTGGACAAGAAATTCAATACTCTTCCAAGACGCCTCTCAAGGAAAGAGATGGGATTCCTAAATAGGAGATCCTTGTGCTAAACAACACTATTCTCTACTAAACAACAAGGAGAATGAGATATGTCTAAACATACAATATACTCTAAAAAATGTAATCACATCAACAACCTTCTCATGCTGTCCTCCCCTTCCTTTTATAAGTTTGAGATCTTGAAAAACCCTAAACCATATCAATGAAATAGCTCTTTTCACATGAGCCACCTCCAACTAAAACTGCGCTGTGCCTCATTGATGACCACTACTCCAAGACATTATTGTTGATTTGGTCATGGTTGACCTAGTCAAAGCATTCAACCCCTTTCACACCTAAGGTTTCTCATTTAGTTAGCCCAGATTTAGCTTTGTTCACATGTGGCATTGATTTATTCACTATTTTTAGGAGCTTTATGATCCTCATTTACACATTATTCATGAAACATAAAAGAAAAAAAAATTGAATATTCCCATTAGCTTAGGACTAATTGGGAATATTGCAATCCTCCCCTCCAAAATGTTGCTTGTCCTCGAGCAATTGATAGGGTGAGTGTTGCAACACTTCTCCTCCTCCATTGGTGACACCATCATGAATTAAGCTTCCTCCATAAGTCAAGTGTTCACCAATCCAACCCTCCATGAATTGTTCCTCCAAAATTCTCATAAGATGCAAGTAACTCATCCCATAAGGAGAAAATAGATCACATGAAACAAACATGGTTTTCCCAATATTCTCCCTGAAATATGTAACATAAGGTGCATGGAGAATATCCATCCCATAAGGCACATACATACCTTCCCCCCTTCCTCCATACATCCCCATAAAATGTACAAGTACATCATCAATATAGGGGATCAAAACAACATATATACAAACATAAATTTGTGCATATGGAGGTGGGTCATAGTACCACATGCGGAACTAGCGTCGTGCATCTCCTGCCTGCATTAGATATATATGTGGTAAGTGGTTTTCCCACCACTTACTTGCTGCCCATACCAACTCACCATAGCTGGAAGTGTGAGATATATTTGGTGCCTTAGGGAAGCACCTGTCATGTTGCAAAATCTCCCTTTTTCCTCCAAGGGAGTGGCCACATTCAGAAATTTTTGTGGCCCAATATTGGCCATGAAGCTTACAAGATAAATACTCCTCCTTGGAGTTATGACTTGCATAAACATGGTGAAAGAATGAATAAAATCAGAATATAAAACATGTGTAACAAGAGCATGCTCTTCACCAACAATTCTCCTCTTATCAATGGAGTTGGGCATGGATCTATCCCCTTCCTCAAAGAGAGAAAAAGAGGGCTAATTTAAGTATTCCTTAGAGTCATGTTGCTGCTCCATATCCACATGGTACAAGCATCTTTGAAAATTCTGATATAGTTCTTTTTCAAATCCCTCCCAATAGTAGCTCCTCAAGATGATGTTGTTGAGATTCATGGAATATGTTTGGTTGAAATAGAACTCTTCATAGGCCATTTGTAGTAAATTATCCTTGAGCTTGGAGGCTCTAGACAAGAAGATCCTACCATGATTATAGATGACTCCATCTAGGATTGAATAGCTTTCATCATTTAGAAAGTAATCAAGAACCATGCAAGTGTGAAGATCCTTGGAATATTCCACCAACAACTGGGATTTCCAATATGGATCTAATTTTCCCAACAATGATAGTGCTGATAATGTGTCAACTGAAATGGCTGCCATGTTTCTGCTCTTCTCCTTGACATCTCCCATGCCAAAGGTGCATGTTGGGAGGCCATGCCTCCCATTTCTTTCTTCCTTGACATATCCCATGCCAAAGGTGTAAGATGGGAGGTTGCTGTTACTTCCTTGCTACCCTTCTTGCATATGCACGTGGTCAAAAAAAAATGGAAGTTATTGGAAGTTAGTTTCCCATGGACGGCTCCATGATGGTGTCATTCTTCATCCCTACAACATCTTTTATCAACGCAGTATGAGATGAGAGAATGGATAATGGTGATAAAGGAAATATATTTCCCCTCTCCTTGAGCTTTCCCAATACTCTCAATGATGTATTATGGTCTTCTAATGCTCCCTCCCTTATTGGATATATGAATGGAGCATCAGTGCATGAAACATATTTCACCAAATTTGTATCAGGTGGTATCCCCGGTGGTTTACCACAAGATAATGATGTCTCATGGCTCATTCCCATGTGCATAACAGATGGGACCATCATATCATTGCTTCCACTGCACAAATCCATCTCTGATTTTTGTGTGGAAGTCTCATGATAATGGGGTATCACTCTTAAGGATGCAAGACTGCTTCTGGTTGGAGCAATTTCCCCATCCTTTCCTCCATATAATAGTGGATCACCTCCTATCATGTTAGCGTTGTTATCCTTCCCTTATTATTCTTCTCCTGCCTTCTTCAAGATTTCACAGTCTAAATTTCTTCCTTTAGATGTAGTTAACTCATGAACACCCAACATCTCCTTGGTGTTAAGAGTCTTGATCACAAAGGACTAATCTATCATAGTGTATGTTCCCAAAACTATATGCAATGTTGGAACACATTCCCTCCATTGTTTTGTCTCATTTTCTACCATCATAGACACATGCTGCTCATTCTCTTCATGTGTAAGATCCTTGGGAGCTTCTTTCAAAGAAACAAGGGCTCTCCTAGTGGAAGCAAGTGCTTCACCTCCATCTCCCAATAAAAGTAGATCTCCTCCTGCTGTCACAGTGTTGGAGGACCTTTCCAGCTCTTCTTCTTCATTCTCCTCATCAATAGAGAATGCCTCATCATTAAGAGATCCTTTATCTTGATCTCCAATTGGAAAAGGAACCCTCATGTCTTATTCTTGAGAAGAATGTTCTTGCTAAAGTGGGCCCTTTGCCCTTGGAAAATCATGTAGCAGATCTTTAACCCCCTCAAAAATATTTTGAAATGGAGTTATCTTCATGGATCCTTCCATCTCATGCAAAGGTTTTGACTTCTTGGGCTTGGTTGGCTCTCCCAAAGAAGTTTTATATGGCTTAACATCAAATATTTTCATTATCTCCTAGTGAACTTTGCATAAGTATATATATTTACATTTTTCAATGAAGAAGATTCAAATAACCACCAGGTATAAGCCTTACCTTGGAGATGCAGCGCTGCTACTCTAATGGCTTCTTCTTCTGAAACTTGATGCAGCTAGAAATATGTGTCTAGCTTCTTTACCCAAGACTTGGATGAGCTCTCGGGTGATCCATCAAAAGTAGATAGAACGATCCTACCCAAAGTGTGCTGCATGCACCCTCTTCCTCTATTTTTAATGGACTCAGTAACTTACTTGAATAGCTGAAGAGTAGCTGACCTTTTCTCACACCATCCAATACTGGCACAGGAATATGAGCTTACACACGACACCCCTGTTATTATTCTCACTTTACAATCCTGACTTAAGGTGATCTTGAAACAAACTGTCCTCATACAGGCAGTCCAACAGGCTTCAATATTAATTCAAGAAAATGTTACATACCAAGTGATGCTTCAGAGTAGAGCTCTCAGTCTCTAATCCTCTTCAAGCATTACATGCAATCTCTTACTCACACAATTACACACACAATACACAAAACACAATGATGATCTCACCTCCTCACTCACACACACTTATATAGCCTAAAAAAAAAGAAGAGAGAATTATTGAGGGTCCTGTCACATATTACTATTCCAGACAATGTTTGCTCAATATTCTCGAGTAAAATAATTAAAAAGAAAATGCACTACCAAGGTCCTTTCAGACTTCGGTCATTGTCATAATCATGGTCCTCATCTGACGAAGATGTTTTATTTGGAGTCTTTTGGTTCAGCCAAGATTGGTTCAGCCAATTTAGATATTCTATTGCCCATTCATGTTCTTGTGGGTCCTAAGCATCTTGGTACAAATCTACGAACAAGGTTTCTTTTTCATCGGATGCTTTCTCTTTTCCTTTTGCTAAAGCTGTAGAAGATTCTCCTTTTTTTGATTCCTTTGATGATTGTCCTATTTCCCACTTTATTGTGTCGGTAGGAACATGAAGATTCTTCTGTGGAAAGATATATTTATCATCAGATTTTTTCCATCTGTTGACGAAAGCCATTGGATCTATCTCAATATCTAGGAAAGAATCTTTCTTACTTTTACGGAAAGCGGGCATTGATTGGACTACCATTTCGAATCCATCTAATAATTCCCACTTGAAAATCTGAAACATACTGACAGAGAGTTTGATGGCACATTGGATCCACAGTTTACAATTATGATTGATTTCTTCTTTTTGTTGCCAGCCTAATTCAAAATTCATTGCTGAACAAACTTTTGTTGATAGCATTAGGCTAACTAAATAGACAACATCATCATTCCAATTACCTGCCATAGCACTGATAGTGATTAATTCCTTCTGATTAATTAGCAACATAATCACTTTATGCTTTCCTTGAAGTTCTTCCAATGCTTTCAACATAGACAATTTTTCATGCAACCTGAGATTATTAAACTCTTTAAGCCAAAGAGTTATCTTTTTAACTTCTTCAGTGTTTTCTGCAAGTATAGATTCATAAATCCTTTTCGGTCCATAGATCTGTTCAAAGGGATTTGGAACAACAGGATTTCTGAATTCAAGACTCTGATAGTCCCAAGGTGTTGAGAAAGTTCTCAGATACTGCAAAGTTCTTTCAATACATTGAGAAGATCTAACCTGTATTTTCTTCCTGCAACATCCATCCTTTATCTCCGAATCAACAAATGGTTCAAAAATTTCATACCGTGGGAAAGAATCTGTTCCTGCAAAATTTTCATCAATCCTCTGGAGAAATGCAGTTTAAAACTCATCAAAGAGATCAGGAATCCTTAAGGACCTTAAAAATTTTTCAACTCTTTCATTCATATTAATCTCATCTAGATCCATCATTTTAACTGAAGTATAAACAACTAATGAAAAGTCTACACCACCAATAATCTGATAATAATTCAAGGTTTTTAAGACTTGAATCATAGATTCAGTATACTATATGGTCCATAAATCATCAAGGGTTTTAAAATAGAGTTTTACCTTCATATTGGGTAAAGGGTATACCTTTACAAGCTCTGCATCTAAATCCAATATAACTCCCACATTTTTAGATTGCCATGCCTGACACTTCTGAATCCATTGATTTCTTCAGAATCTTAGACCAACAACATTCTTGATTTCTTCTGTTAAGTCCCAAGGATCAATTCAAGGATCTGGAATCTTTTCATAAAAGTTTCAAAATTATCATATGCTGGAGTCTTACAAGGAAGAACAAATATGTCAGTTCTTCTATTGTAATGTATATGAGCTTTATTCATATCTCTGGTAAGTGAATCAGCTAAATAATTTGAGTTTCCAGGCACCTATTCAACATCAAAGTCATATTGTTGAAACCAAATTTGCCAAGCTAACAATCTTCCTCTTGTTAGCTGTCTTGATATTTTTGCTGATAAGAAATATTTGAAATTCATTGAATCAGTTCTTATCAGGAACTTGACTGGAGCCAAATATAATTTAAATTTATGAATGCCATTGAGTATGGAAAGTGTTCCCTTCTCTGCAGTAAAATAATTCTTCTGATGAGGTAAAAATTCGCCGGATGCATAGGCACATAAAATTTCTTCTTCCTTCTCTTCCTTTCTTTCAAAAAGGACTTCTGCCCAATAATCATCAGATGCATCTGTTTGGAGGATTAGAAATCCATCACCTGGAGGTTTAAGCTCTGGGAGATTTTTACATTTAGCCTTCCAAAATCTAACTGCTTCCGTGGCTTCTGGTGACCAACCATAATGCAAATGGTTTCTAATAGGAGCAGTTTTTGCAGATATTCTAGGGATATATTTATGAACATAATTCAGCAATCCTAGAAAATGCTAAATCATTTTGGTGTCTTTTAACTCATCAGGAAATTCAGATAGCTTGGTTAAAACATGTGGCTGCATCTGAATTTTTCCATTTAAAACATGAATTCCTAAAAAGTCAATGCTGTCTTGAAACAAAAGCATCTTTTTCTCAGATAAGACAATACCATGCCTTTGTGCTTCTTCAAGAAAAATCTTCAAATGTTCCATATGAGAATCTAAATCCTGACTATGGATCAGGATATCATCAATATAAGTGACAATAAAATCATACCTGCCAAAAATGTAGTCCATTCTTCTTTGAAAGAAATATGGAGCATTTTTTAGACCAAATGGTACTACTCTCCATTGATAGAAACCTGCAGGACATGTAAAAGCTATTTTGTGACGATCTTCTTCTTTAATCTGAATCTGGTAATAACCAGATTTCATATCAAATTTGCTAAATATTTTACTATTCTGTATCTTCTGCATAATTTTTTCTTGGCGAGGCAACGGATAGTTGAAGCTCTGTGTTATTGCATTTAATGGCCTATAATTGATGACCATTCGAGCTTTTCCTCTAACTATCTCTGAATGATTTCTGACCAAGAAAGCAGAACAAGAATAGTGAGAAGAACTAGGTTCAATCAACTGTAAGCTCAATAGTTCTTAAATCTACTTTTTTTTATCTCTTTTTCATCATTTTGAGTGCATGGGATAAGTTTTCCTTTTACCCCATTTTCATGAAGAGTGACTATCTCTTGTTGAGGACTCTCAACACTCCAAAATACTTGAGGATTGTTTGAGCAATTTTTGAGCAATTATTCATAAATAGAAATTTGTGCTGGGGACCATTCTGGGTTTCTATTTTACTTTTGCTTATTTTTCAATTGAATCTTTTCTTCATATATCTGCAACACTTCTTGCCAAATATTTGAATCATTCTATGGTTTTCTAGCTCCTGTTTTTTTCTGGGTATTCTCTTTTCTTGTTTCTGAATTAGCCATTGTCAATTGCGTGACTGATATTTCATTTTTCTTGACATTCAGAATGACTTTGTCTTCACTTATAGTGATAGGCAAGACAAAATTGATAAAATGCATACCCAAAAATAAGCTTGCAGATGGATTGTAATGCTGTACTACAGAAAATTTGACAATACTCCCCCCAAATTTTAAAGAGACATTATCTACATAGTGGGTGAGATTGACGGTACCACCAACAATTTCTGAAACAAGAATATTTTTCAAAGGTTTTCATAAACCTTTAAACAAATATAGGCGAGGTAAATTGTTTGAGCCTCCAGTATCAATGAAAGCATCAACATTAATCCATTCACCCTTAACTTGGACCTGTACTGGAATGTACAGTAAATTTTTTGTTTTGACAATCTTTTTAAGAAAATTACTTTCTTCAATATCATCAGATGCTGGATTAGGTAATGATGACGAAGGAGATATTGTCTTTGGATATGGACAAAAAGAATTCATATTACGCTGTGGACAAAAGGAATTCAAGTTGGGCTGTGAAGACTCTTTACTTGTATCTCTGAAATTTGAAAGAGATGGTACAGTAGTCACAGTGTCATTTGAACTAGATTGAGAGGTTTCATCAGTGTCTTCTTTTGCACTATATTCATCACTGAAATGAAGTTCAGTGTCTTCATCTGGTTCTGAAAAATCATAGCATCGATTCATTTTCTAGGAAGTATCTGGAGGTGACTCATTATCAGACAAAGAAGCATCAGTCAAAATATATACATCTAACACTTCATCTTGAGAATCTACAATTGACCAATTATCTACAAAATCATCAATTTCTATACAAGCATTCAACTTATTTGAAGAGCTTTTAGGGCATTTTCTGGTGAAATGACCCTCTTATTTGCAAATAAAACAAGCATTATCTCTCTTGGGCTATCTACGCTTCTTCAAATACTTGAACTTTCTAAAAGGCCTTTTAGGATTTGCTACTCTCTTGGGCTTAAATCTTCCATATCTCTTAGATTACCTCTTTTTAAAAGGTGTCCAAGGTAACACAACTTGACAAATTTCAACACCAGGAGAAAAGTCTTGAGATTTCTTTTGCCAACACAGATATTTAACCTTTTCTTGACACCGAAATAGAAGATCTATCCAATAGATTTGTTCAATTTTCTTTCCCTGAAGATCTAGATCTTTCATTATTAAATCACCTAGATTGCCTGGCAATTTTGACAAGAATGAAATATTTTGAGTAGAATCATTGGTAAGATTTGCTTTGTAGATCTTAGACATATAGTCATTTCCAAATTTATCTAAAAAATTCAAATATTTCAATTCCATTATTGCAAGATCTGTTATAATTTGTTTCTTTTCATCTGTGGGTTCAGAGACAAATTGAGTTTTTAGCAATAGTTCAAGAGTAGCTAGACCAGCAGCATCTACATTTAATCTTTCTGTCTCTGGTGGTCCCATCCACCAGTCGTAAACAATCCTGGCAATTCTTCTTTCTGCTAAAGCAAAAATGGAAATATTATCCAATCTAGTTGTCACTTGCATCTGGTATAAGGCACCAATCCAAATTCTTATAGACTCAGCTGGGTTTTTAGATTTATCTAAATCTAACACATATCCACTAGAGTTTGTTGCAAACAAATCTTCTTCAACTCTAGGATACTTATGAACTTCTCTGAAAACATGAGCCTTCTGAATGGATGGCAAAATAAAGATGGAAACTTAGAAGCAACATTTTCTAATGTGGCAATTTCACTTTTCGGTTTTTGGAAATTTAACATTTTTGCTGATTCTAATTTTTTCTCAGATGCTTGGATACTAGACTCGGCTTCACTGGCTTTTTGATTTTTATCTATGTCCCAATAATTGGGAGTATCCATGGAAATAGAAAATTTTGGGGCCTTTGATTCTTTCTTTTTCTTTTCTTTCTTCTTCTTCTCTTTTGCTTCTCTCCTGTGCTTTTCTTCTTGCTGTTATTCATAAAGTAATATGAGGTTATTCAAAGTTAACTCATTTTGAGAACCTAGATCATCTAAAAAATCTTTAGCATAGGAACACCAAGTAGCAAGATAATTGCCAATTTGATATGTCTGGTCTAAATCAGTAGAATTTAGGGCATTGTGTTCTATTAGAGGAGCACAGTCAGCTCTAGTAGAGGGCTGCTTGGATTGAGAAGAAGTTGTGCTAAACTTTGTTTTTTGAGGCCATTTCCCTCCTTTGAAAAAATGACGATTTGTGTACTGCCATTCTTCCATGGGTGGAAATTGGCTCGTAGAAATTCTAAACATTTTATTTACGGCTAAAAAAGGTTTTGATTTAGGTATATACAACTCATTTGAGGATAACATAGGTTCTGTATAAAATACTTCATTAATAGGATGAGCATCATGCTTGCTTGATGAAGAGGCTTCTGTAGAAGAGATAGGTAGAACATGTCTAAGAGGCCTGAAAATAGGACGAGGAATCTCTGGCTTGTTTGGGATAAGACGTACTTGGCCATTATTGATAGAGACTCTTTTGATCTTGGCTTCAGTATTTTTCTCTTCAGCAAGGGATTTGTATTGGAAATACCAATCATGAGGCAGATTAGTGGGATCATATAACACACCTTCGACTTGGGCATTAGACAAACTAACTGTAACACAATATTGCTTCAATTTGGGATGAACCGTATTGGTTAACTAGAAAGAGGTTTGTATGAGGACATACAGATATTCACTATCTTCTATCATTTGTAGGCCTTTAATCCGTACCATAAGTTTCCAGCAATATTTTGAATGAACATTAGTCAAACTTATACAATAAGCTAGAAATATTGTTCCATATTGAAATCCAGTGGACAAATTACCCATAATTGTACCTATCCTAGCATGATCATAATTCTGATGGTGAGTATCAAATATTTCAGCTATGCAGGGTGTATTTAAACCATGTCGAAACAAAGGAGTCAAACCAATTCTGATACCTCCGAAATGGAGATATGCATATTTATTTTCTTTAGCATACTAACGGAATTTCTTTATCTCATCATCAGAGAACAGACTCAAAAAAACTATCTGAACAGAAGGACCTTAAATCTTTATCTTAACCTCAAATTCTTTTAGGAAATATTTCTTCTTAAAGATATATGTGACAGGGATCTTATACACATCAGTTGCATGGAGAGATGGAGGATTCCAGTTCTCAGGATTTTCAATAAGTTCATGGGATTCATTAGGATCACAGTCTGACTCTAAGATGCGAGAATCTACTTCAGTTACAACTTTATGATCGATAGAAGAGAACGAACGTAACATATTTGCCATTAGAGAATCGAGAACAGGGCTCTGATACCAAATCAGATAATGGACTCAGTAACTTACCTGAATAGCTGAAGAGTAGCTGACCTTTCAGTGTCTAATCCTCTTCAAGCATTACATGCACTCTCTTACTCACATAATTACACACAAAATACACAAAACATAGCGATTATCTCGCCTCCTCACTAACAAACACTTATATAGCCTAAAAACAAAAAAGAAGAGAATTATTTAGGGTCCTGTCGGATATTACTATTCTAGACGGTGTCTGCTCAATATTCTCGAGTACAAAAATTAAAAAGAAAACACACTACCAAGGTCCTTTCAGACTTCGGTCACTGTGATAATCATGGTCCTCATCTGATGAAGATGTTTGATTTGGAGTCTTTTGGTTCAGCCAAGATTGGTTCAGCCAATTTAGATATTCTATTACCCATTCATGTTCTTGTGGGTCCTGAGCATCTTGGTACAGATCTATGAACAAGGTTTCTTTTTCATTGGATGCTTTCTCTTTTCCTTTTGCTGAAGTCGTAGAAGATTCTCCTTTTGTTGATGCCTTTGATTATTGTCCTGTTTCCCACTTTACTGTGTCGATAGTAACATGAAGATTCTTCTGTGGAAAGATATATTTATCATCAGATTTTTTCCATCTATTGACGAAAGCCATTGGATCTATCTCAATATCTAGGAAAGAATATTTCTTACTTTTACGGAAAGCGGGCATTGATTGAACTGCCATTTCGACTCCATCTAATAATTCCCACTTGAAAATCTGAAACGTAGTGACAGAGTATTCGATGGCACATTGGATCCACAGTTTACAATTATGATTGATTTTTGCTTTTTGTTGCCAGCCTAATTCAAAAATCATTGTTGAACAAACTTTTGTTGATAGCATTAGGCTAACTAAACAGACAACATCATCATTACAATTA
This sequence comes from Pinus albicaulis, assembly GCA_034641835.2. Lineage (NCBI taxonomy): Eukaryota > Viridiplantae > Streptophyta > Pinopsida > Pinales > Pinaceae > Pinus > Pinus albicaulis. Next base: position 1,351,076,529 of record CM076584.1, on the reverse strand, counting down.
CCTGCCATAACATTGATAGTGATTAATGCCTTCTGATTAATTAGCAACTTAATCACTTTATGCTTTCCATGAAGTTCTTCCAATGTTTTCAACATAGACAATTTTTCATGCAACCTGAGATTATTAAACTCTTTAAGCCAAAGAGTTATCTTTTTAACTTCTTTAGTGTTTTTTGCAAGTATAGATTCATAAATCTTTTCTGGTCCATAGATCTATGCAAAGGGATTTGGAACAACAGGATTTCTGAATTCGAGACTCTGATAGTCCCAAGGTGTCGAGAAAGTTCTCAGATACTGTAAAGTTATTTCAATACATTGAGAAGCTCTAACCTGTCTTTTCTTCCTGCAACATCCATCCTTTATCTCCGAATCAACAAATGGTTCAAAAATTTCACACTGTGGGAAAGAATCTGTTCCTGCAAAATTTTCATCAATCCTCTGGAGAAATGCAGTTTCAAGCTCATCAAAGAGATCAGGAATCCTTAAGGACCTTATAATTTTTTCAACTCTTTCATTCATATTAATCTCATCCAGATCCATCATTTTAGCTGAAGTATAAACAGCTAATGAAAAGTCTACACCACCAATAATCTTATAATAATTCAAGGTTTTTAAGACTTGAATCATAGATTCAATATACTGAATGGTCCATAAATCATCAAGGGTTTTAAAATAGAGTTTTACCTTCATATTGGGTAAATGGTATACCTTTACAAGCTCTACATCTAAACCCACTAGAACTCCCACATTTTTAGATTGTCATGCCTAACACTTCTGAATCCATTGATTTCTTCGGATCCTTAGACCAACAACCTTCTTGATTTCTTCTATTAAGTCTTCAAGGATCAATTCAAGGATCTAGAATATTTTCACAAAAGTTTCAAAATTATCATCTGCTGGAGTCTTACCAGGAAGAACAAATATGTCAGTTCTTCTATCGTAATATATATGAGCTTTATTCATATCTCTGGTAAGTGAATCAGCTAAATAATTTGAGTTTCCAGGCACCCATTCAACATCAAAGTCATATTGTTGAAACCAAATTTGCCAAGCTAACAATCTTCCTCTTGCTAGCTTTCTTGATATTTTTGCTAATAAGAAATATTTGAAATTCATTGAATCAGTTCTTATCAGGAACTTGAATAGAGCCAAATATAATTCAAATTTCTGAATGCCATTGAATATGGCAAGTGTTTCCTTCTCTGCAGTGAAATAATTCTTCTGATGAGGTTAAAATTCCCCTGATGCATAGGCACATAAAATTTCTTCTTCCTTCTCTTCCTTTCTTTCAAAAAGGACTGCTGCCCAATAATCATCAGATGCATCTATTTGGAGGATTATAAATCCATCACCTGGAGGTTTAAGCTCTGGGAGATTTTTACATTCAACCTTCAACAATCTGACTTCTTCTGTGGCTTCTGGTGACCAACCAGAATGCAAATGCTTTCTGATAGGAGTAGTTTTTGCAGACAGTCTAGGGATATATTTATGAACATAATTCAGTACTCCTAGAAAACGCTGAATCATTTTGGTGTCTTTTAACTCATCAGGAAATTCAGATAGCTTGGTTAAAACATGTGGCTGCATCTAAATTTTACCATTTAAAACATGAATTCCTAAAAAATAAATGTTGTCTTGAAATAGAAGCATCTTTTTCTCAGATAAGACAATACCATGCCTTTGTGCTTCTTCAAGAAAAATCTTCAAATGTTCCATATGAGAATCTAAATCCTGACTATGGATCAGGATATCATCAATATAAGTGACAATAAAATCATACCTGCCAAAAATGTAGTCCATTCTTCTTTGAAAGAAAGCTAGAGCATTCTTTAGACCAAATGGTACTACTCTCCATTGATAGAATCCTGTAGGACATGTAAAAGCAGTTTTTTGGCGATCTTCTTCTTTAATCTAAATCTGGTAATAACCAAATTTCATATCAAATTTGCTAAATATTTTACTATTCTGTATCTTCTGCATTATTGTTTCTTGGCGAGGCAACAGATAGTTGAAGCTCTGTGTTATTGCATTTAATGGCTTATAATTGATGACCATCCAAGCTTTTCCTCTAACTATCTCTGAATAATTTATGACCAAGAAAGTAGAACAAGAATAGTGAGAAGAACTAGGTTCAATCAACTGTAAGCTCAATAGTTCTTCAATCTTCTTTTTTATCTCTTGTTCATAATTTGGAGTGCACGGGATAAGTTTTCCTTTTACCCCATTTTCATGCAGAGTGACTATCTCTTGTTGAGGACTCTCAACACTCCAAAATGCTTGAGGATTGTTTGAACAATTTTTGAGCAATTCTTCATAAATAGAAATTTGTGCTGGGGACCATTTTTGGTTTCTATTTTCCTTTTTCTTGTTTTTCAATTGAATCTTTTCTTCATATATCTGCAACACTTCTTGCCAATTATTTGAATCATTTTGTGGTTTTCTAGCTCTTGCCTTTTTCTGGCTATTCTCTTTTCTTGATCCTGAATTAGCCATTCTCAATCGTGTGACTGATATTACTTTTTTCTTGAAATTCAGAATGACTTTGTCTTCACTTATAGTGACAGGCAAGACAGAATTGATAAAAGGCATACCCAAAAATAAACTTGCAAATGGATCATAATGTTGTACTGTAGAAAATTTGACAATACTCCCCCCAACTTTTAAAGAGACATTATCTACATAGTGGGTGAGATTGACAGTACCACCAACGGTTTATGAAACAAGAATATTTTTCAAAGGTTTCCATAACCCTTTAAACAAACATGGGCGAGCTAAATTGTTTGAGCCTCCAGTATCAATGAAAGCATCAACATTAATCCATTCACCCTTAACTTGGACCTGTACTGGAATGTACAGTAAATTGTTTCTTTTGACAATCTTTTTAAGAAAAATACTTTCTTCAATATCATCAGATGTTGGATTAGGTAATGATGATGAAGGAGCTACTATCTTTGGATATGGACAAAAAGAATTCATATTGGGCTGTGGACAAAAGGAATTCAAGCTGGGCTGTGAAGTATCTTTACCTGTATCTCTGAAATTTGAAAGAGATGGTACAGTTGTCACAGTGTCATCTGAAATATATTCAGAGGTTTCATCAGTGTCTTCTTCTACACTATATTCATCATTGAAATGAAGTTTAGTGTCTTCATCTCGTTCTGAAAAATCATAGCATCGATTCATTTTCTGGGAAGTACTTGGAGGTGACTCATTATCAGAAAAAGAAGCATCAATCAAAATATATACATCTAACACTTCATATTGAGAATCTACAATTGACCAATTATTTACAAAATCATCAATTTCTATACAAGCTTTCAACTTATTTGAAGAGCTTTTAGGGCATTTTCTGGCGAAATGACCCTCTTTTTTGCAGACAAAACAAGCATTATCTCTCTTGGGCTATCTGTGCTTATTCAAATACTTGAAATTTCTGAAATTAATTTCAGGATTTGCTACTCTCTTGGGCTTAAATCTTCCATATCTCTTAGATTTCCTCTTTTTAAAAGGTGTCCAAGATAACACAGCCCGACAAATTTCAACACCAGGAGAAAAGTCTTGCGCTTTCTTTTTCCCACATAGATATTTAACCTTTTCTTGAAACCGAAATAGAAGATCTATCCAATAGATTTGTTCAATTTTCTTTCCCTGAAGATCTAGATCTTTCATTATTAAATCACCTAGATTGCCTGGAAATTTTGACAAGAATGCAATCTTTTGAGTAGAATCATTGGTAAGATTTGCTTTGTAGATCTTAGACATATAGTCATTTCCAAATTGATCTAAAAACTTCAAATATTTCAATTCCATTATTGCAAGATCTGTTATAATTTGTTTCTTTTCATCTGTGGGTTCAGAGACAAATTGAGTTTTTAGCAATAGTTCAAGAGTAGCTAGACCAGCAGCAGCTACATTTAATCTTTCTGTCTCTGGTGGTCCCATCCACCAGTCGTAAAATATCCTGGAAATTCTTTTTTCTGCTAAAGAAAAAATGGAAATATTATCCAATCTAGTTGTCACTTACATCTGGTATAAGGCACCAAATCAAATTCTTATAGACTCAGCTGGGTTTTTAGATTTATCTAAATCTAACACATATCCAATAGAGTTTGTTGCAAAAAAATCTTCTTCAACTCTAGGATACTTATGAATTTCTATGAATACATGAGCCTTCTGAATGGATGGCAAAATAAAAGATGGAAACTTAGAAGTAGCATTTTCTAATGTGGCAATTTCACTTTTCGGTTTTTGGAAATTTAATGTTTTTTCTCTGATACAAAATCAGATAATGGACTCAGTAGCTTACTTGAATAGCTGAAGAGTAGCTGAAATTTTCTCACACCATCCAATATTGGCACAGGAATACAAGCTTACACATGACAACCCTGGTCTTCTTCTCGCTTTACAATCCCTACTTAAGGTGATCTAGAAAAAAACTGTCCTTAGACAGGTGGCCCAACAGGCTTCAATATTAATTCAAGAAAATGTTACATACCAAGTGATGCTTCAGAGTAGAGCTCTCAGTCTCTAATCCTCTTCAAGCATTACATGCACTCTCTTACTCACAAAATTACACACACAATACACAAAACACAGCGATCATCTCGCCTCCTCACTAACACACACTTATATAGCCTAAAAAAAAAAAAAGAGAATTATTGAGGGTCTTGTCGGATATTACTATTCCAGACGGTGTCTGCTCAATATTCTCGAGTACAATAATTAAAAATAAAACGCACTACCAAGGTCCTTTCGGACTTCGGTCACTGTCATAATCATGGTCCTCATCTTACAAAGATGTTTAATTTTGAGTCTTTTGGTTCAGCCAAGATTGGTTTAGCCAATTTAGATATTCTATTGCCCATTCATGTTCTTGTGGGTCCTGAGCATCTTGGTACAAATCTGCGAACAAGGTTGCTTTTTCATCGGATGATTTCTCTTTTCCTTTTGCTAAAGCTATAGAAGATTCTCCTTTTTTTGATGCCTTTGATGATTGTCCCGTTTCCCACTTTATTGTGTCAGTAGTAACATGAATATTCTTCTGTGGAAAGATATATTTATCATCAAAATTTTTCCATCTGTTGATGAAAGCCATTGGATCTATCTCAATATCTAGGAAAGAATCTTTCTTACTTTTACGGAAAGCGAGCATTGATTGGACTGCCATTTCGACTCCATCTAATAATTTCCACTTGAAAATATGAAACATACTGATAGAGCGTTCGATGGTACATTGGATGCACAATTTATAATTATGATTGATTTCTGCTTTTTGTTGCCAGCCTAATTCAAAAATCATTGTTGAACAAACTTTTGTTGATAGCATTAGGCTAACTAAACATACAACATCATCACTCCAATTACCTGCCATAACACTGATAGTGATTAATGCCTTCTGATTAATTAGCAACTTAATCACTTTATGCTTTCCTTGAAGTTCTTCCAATGCTCTCAACATAGACAATTTTTCATGCAACCTGAGATTATTAAACTCTTTAAGCTAAAGATTTATCTTTTTAACTTCTTAAGTGTTTTCTACAAGTATAGATTCATAAATATTTTCTTGTCCATAGATCTGTGCAAAGGGATTTTGAACAACAGGATTTCTGAATTCGAGACTCTGATAGTCCCAAGGTTTTCTTTAAAGTTCTCAGATACTAGAAAGTTATTTCAATACATTGAGAAGCTCTAACCTGTCTTTTCTTCCTGCAACATCCATCCTTTATCTCCGAATCAACAAATGGTTCAAAAAGTTCATACTGTGGGAAAGAATTTGTTCCTACAAAATTTTCATCAATCCTTTGGAGAAATGCAGTTTCAAGCTCATCAAAAAGATCAGGAATCCTTAAGGACCTTAAAAAAATTTCAACTCTTTCATTCATATTAATGTCATCCAGATCCATCATTTTAGCTGAAGCATAAACAACTAATGAAAATTCTACACCACCAATAATCTGATAATAATTCAAGGTTTTTAATACTTGAATCATAGATTCAGTATACTGTATGGTCCATAAATCATAAAGGGTTTTAAAATAGAGTTTTACCTTCATATTGGGTAAAGGGTATACCTTTACAAGCTCTACATCTAAACCCAATAGAACTCCCACATTTTTATATTTCCATGCATGACGCTTCTAAATCCATTGATTTCTTCGGATCCTTAGACCAACAACCTTCTTGATTTCTTTTGTTAAGTCTCCAAGGATCACTTCAAGGATCTGGAATATTTTCACAAAAGTTTCAAAATTATCATCTGCTAGAGTCTCACCAGGAAGAACAAATATGTCAGTTCTTCTATTGTAATGTACATGAGCTTTATTCATATCTCTGGTAAGTGAATCAGCTAAATAATTTGAGTTTCCAGGCACCCATTAAACATCAAAGTCATATTTCTGGAACAAAATTTGCCAAGCTAACAATCTTCCTCTTGCTAGCTGTCTTGATATTTTTGCTGATAAGAAATATTTGAAATTCATTGAATCAGTTCTTATCAAGAACTTGACTGGAGCCAAATATAATTCAAATTTATGAATCCCATTGAATATGGCAAGTTTTTCCTTCTCTGCAGTAAAATAATTCTTCTGATGAGGTAAAAATTTTCTTGATGCATAGGCACATAAAATTTCTTCTTCCTTCTCTTCCTTTCTTTCAAAAAGGACTGCTGCCCAATAATCATCAGATGCATCTGTTTGGAGGATTAGAAATCCATCACCTAGAGGTTTAAGCTCTAGGAGATTTTTACATTCAGCCTTCAAAAATATGACTGCTTCTGTGGCTTCTGGTGACCAACCAGAATGCAAATGCTTTCTGATAGGAGCAATTTTTGCAGACAATCTAGGGATGTATTTATGAACTTAATTCAGTACTCCTAGAAAATGCTGAATTATTTTGGTGTCTTTTAACTCATCAGGAAATTCAGATAGCTTAGTTAAAACATGTGGCTACATCTGAATTTTACCATTAAAAACATGAATTCCTAAAAAATCAATGTTGTCTTGAAGTAGAAGCATCTTTTTCTCAGATAAGACAATACCATGCCTTTGTGCTTCTTCAAGAAAAATCTTCAAATGTTCCATATGAGAATCTAAATCCTGACTATGGATCAGGATATCATCAATATAAGTGACGGTAAAATCATACCTACCAAAAATTTAGTCCATTCTTCTTTGAAAGAAAGCTGGAGAATTCTTTAGACCAAATGGTACTACTCTCCATTGATAGAATCCTGCAGGACATGTAAAAGCAGTTTTGTGGAAATCTTCTTCTTTAATCATAATTTGGTAATAACCAGATTTCATATCAAATTTGCTAAAGATTTTACTATTCTGTATCTTCTGCATTATTTTTTCTTGGTGAGGAAACGAATAGTTGAAGCTCTGTGTTATTGCATTTAATGGCTTATAATTGATGACCATCCGAGCTTTTCCTCTAACTATCTCTGAATGATTTCTGACCAAGAAAGCAGAACAAGAATAGTGAGAAGAACCAGGTTCAATCATCTGTAAGCTCAATAGTTCTTCAATCTACTTTTTTATCTCTTGTTCATCATTTGGAGTGCACGAGATAAGTTTTCCTTTTACCCCATTTTGATGCAGAGTGACTATCTCTTATTGAGGACTCTCAACACTCCAAAATGCTTGAGGATTGTTTGAACAATTTTCGAGCAATTCTTCATAAATAGAAATCTGTGTTGGGGACCATTCTGGGTTTCTATTTTCCTTTTTCTTGTTTTTCAATTGAATATTTTCTTCATATATCTGCAACACTTCTTGCCAATTATTTGAATCATTCTGTGGTTTTCTAGCTCCTGCCTTTTTCTGGCTATTCTCTTTTCTTGCTTCTGAATAAGCCATTGCCAATCGTGTGACTGATGTTTCTTTTTTCTTGAAATTCAGAATGACTTTGTCTTCACTTATAGTGACAGGAAAGACATAATTGATAACAGGCATACCCAAAAATAAACTTGCAGATGGATCATAATGTTGTACTGCAGAAAATTTGACAATACTCCCCCCAAATTTTAAAGAGACATTATCTACATAGTGGGTGAGATTGACGGTACCACCAACGGTTTCTGAAACAAGAATATTTTTCAAAGGTTTATGTAAACATTTAAAAAAATTCGGGTGAGCTAAATTGTTTGAGCCTCCAGTATCAATGAAAGCATCAAAATTAATCCATTCACCCTTAACTTGGACCTGTACTGGAATGTACAATAAATTGTTTGTTTTGACAATATTTTTAAGAAAATTACTTTCTTCAATATCATCAGATGCTGGATTAGGTAATGATGATGAAGGAGCTAATGTCTTTGGATATGGACAAAAATAATTCATATTGGGCTGTGGAAAAAAAGAATTCAAGCTGGGCTGTGAAGTCTCTTTACCTGTATCTCTGAAATTTGAAAGAGATGGTACAGTAGTCACAGTGTCATTTGAACTAGATTCAGAGGTTTCATCAATGTCTTCTTCTGCACTATATTCATCACTGAAATGAAGTTCAGTTTCTTCATATGGTTCTAAAAAATCATAGCATCGATTCATTTTCTAGGAAGTATCTGGAGGTGACTCATTATCAGACAAAGAAGCATCAGTCAAAATATATACAGCTGACACTTCATCTTGAGAATCTACAATTGACCAATTATCTACAAAATCATCAATTTCTATACAAGCTTTCAACTTATTTGAAGAGCTTTTAGGGCATTTTTTGGTGAAATGACCCTCTTGTTTGCAGATAAAACAAGCATTATCTCTCTTGGGATGTCTACGCTTCTTCAAATACTTGAACTTTCTGAAAGGCCTTTTAGGATTTGCTACTCCCTTGGGCTTAAATCTTCCATATCTCTTAGATTTCCTCTTTTTAAAAGGTGTCCAAGGTAACACAGCTCGACAGATTTCAACACCAGGAGAAAAGTCTTGCGCTTTCTTTTGCCAACACAGATATTTAACCTTTTCTTGACACCGAAATAGAAGATCTATCCAATATATTTGTTCAATTTTCTTTCCCTGAAGATCTAGATCTTTCATTATTAAATCACCTAGATTTCCGGGCAATTTTGACAAGAATGCAATCTTTTGAGTAGAATCATTGGTAAGATTTTCTTTGTAGATCTTAGACATATAGTCATTTCCAAATTGATCTAAAAACTTCAAAACTTTCAATTTCATTCTTGCAAGATCTGTTATAATTTGTTTCTTTTCATCTGCGGGTTCAGGGAAAAATTGAGTTTTTAGCAATAGTTCAAGAGTAGCTAGACCAGCAGCAGCTACATTTAATCTTTCTGTCTTTGGTGGTCCCATCCACCAGTCATAAACAATCCTGACCATTCTTTTTTCTGCTAAAGCAAAAATGGAAATATTATCCAATCTAGTTGTCACTTACATCTGGTATAAGGCACCAATCCAAATTCTTATAGACTCAGCTAGGTTTTTAGATTTATCTAAATCTAACACATATCCACTAGAGTTTGTTGCAAACAAATCTTCTTCAACTCTAGGATACTTATGAATTTCAATGAAAACATGAGCCTTCTAAATGGATGGAAAAATAAAAGATGGAAACTTAGAAGCAGCATTTTCTAATGTGGCAATTTCACTTTTCGGTTTTTAGAAATTTAATGTTTTTTCTCTGATACCAAATCAGAAAATGGACTCAGTAACTTAATTGAATGGCTGAAGAGTAGCTGAACTTTTCTCACACCATCCAATATTGGCACAGGAATACAATCTTACACATGACACCCCTGGTCTTCTTCTCGCTTTACAATCCCGAGTTAAGATGATCTTGAAAAAAACTGTCCTCAGACAGGCGGCCCAACAAGCTTCAATATTAATTCAAGAAAATGTTACATACAAAGTGATGCTTCAGAGTAGAGCTCTTAGTCTCTAATCCTCTTCAAACATTACATGCACTCTCTTACTCACACAATTACACACACAATACACAAAACACAGCGAACATCCCGACTCCTCACTCACACACACTTATATAGCCTAAAAAAAAAAAAGAGAATTATTGAGGGTCCTGTCGGATATTACTATTCCAGATGGTGTCTGCTCAATATTCTAGAGTACAATAATTAAAAAGAAAAAACACTACCAAGGTCCTTTCGGACTTTGGTCACTGTCATAATCATGGTCCTCATCTGACAAAGATGTTTGATTTGGAGTTTTTTGGTTCAGCCAATTTAGAAATTCTATTGCCCATTCATGTTCTTGTGGGTCCCGAGAATCTTGGTACAGATCTACGAACAAGGTTGCTTTTTCATCGGATGCTTTCTCTTTTCCTTTTGCTGAAGCTGTAGAAGATTCTCCTTTTGTTGATGCCTTTGATGATTTTCCTATTTCCCACTTTATTGTTTCGGTAGTAACATGAATATTCTTTTGTGGAAAGATATATTTATCATCAGATTTTTTCCATCTGTTGACAAAAGCCATTGGATCTATCTCAATATCTAGGAAATAATATTTCTTACTTTTACGGAAAGCGGGCATTGATTGGACTGCCATTTTGACTCCATATAATAATTCCCACTTGAAAATCTGAAACATACTGACAGAGTGTTCGATGGCACATTGGATCCACAATTTACAATTATGATTGATTTCCGCTTTTTGTTGCCAGCCTAATTCAAAAATAATTGTTGAACAAACTTTTGTTGATAGAATTAGGCTAACTAAACATACAACATCATCACTCCAATTACCTGCCATAACACTGATAGTGATTAATGCCTTCTGATTAATTAGCAACTTAATCACTTTATGCTTTCCTTGAATTTCTTCCAATGCTTTCAACATAGACAATTTTTCATGCAACCTGAGATTATTAAAATCTTTAAGCCAAAGAGTTATCTTTTGAACTTCTTCAGTGTTTTCTGCAAGTATAGATTCATAAATATCTTTTGGTCCATATATCTATGCAAAGGGATTTGGAACAATAGGATTTCTGAGTTTGAGACTCTGATAGTCCCAAGGTGCCGAGAAAGTTCTCAGATACTGCAAAGTTTGTTCAATACATTGAGAAGCTCTTACCTGTCTTTTCTTCCTACAACATCCATCCTTTATCTCCCAATCAACAAATGGTTCAAAAAGTTCATACGTGGGAAAGAATCTGTTCCTGCAAAATTTTCATCAATCCTTTAGAGAAATGCAGTTTCAAGCTCATCAAAGAGATTAGGAATCCTTAAGGACCTTAAAAAATTTTCAACTCTTTCATTCATATTAATCTCATCGAGATCCATCATTTTAGCTGAAGTATAAATAGCTAATGAAAAGACTACACCACCAATAATCTAATAATATTTCAAGGTTTTTAAGACTTGAATCATAGATTCAGTATACTGTATGGTCCATAAATCATCAAGGGTTTTAAAATAGAGTTTTACCTTCATATTGGGTAAAGGGTATACCTTTACAAGCTCTGCATCTAAACCCAATAGAACTCCCACATTTTTAGATTTCCATGTCTGACACTTCTGAATCCATTGATTTCTTCGGATCCTTAGACCAACAACCTTCTTGATTTCTTCTGTTAAGTCTCCAAGGATCAATTCAAGGATCTGGAATCTTTTCACAAAAGTTTCAAAATTATCATCTGCTGGAGTCTTATCAGGAAGAACAAATATGTCAGTTCTTCTATTGTAATGTATATGAGCTTTATTCATATCTCTGGTAAGTGAATCAGCTAAATAATTTGAGTTTCCAGGCACCCATTCAACATCAAAGTCGTATTGTTGAAACCAAATTTTCCAATCTAACAATCTTCCTCTTGCTAGTTGTCTTGCTATTTTCGTTGATAAGAAATATTTGAAATTCATTGAATCATTTCTTATCAGGAACTTGACTGGAGCCAAATATAATTCAAATTTCTGAATGCCATTGAATATGGCAAGTGTTTCCTTCTCTTCCTTTCTTTCAAAAAGGATTGCTGCCCAATAATCATCAGATGCATCTGTTTGGAGGATTATAAATCCATCACCTGGATGTTTAAGCTCTGGGAGATTTTTACATTCAACCTTCAACAATATGAATGCTTCTGTGGCTTCTGGTGACCAACCAGAATACAAATGATTTTTGATAGGAGCATTTTTTGTAGACATTCTAGGGATATATTTATGAACATAATTCAGTACTCTTAGAAAATGCTGAATCATTTTGGTGTCTTTTAACTCATCAGGAAATTCAGATAGCTTAGTTAAAACATGTGGCTGCATCTAAATTTTACCATTTAAAACATGAATTCCTAAAAGTCAATGCTGTCTTGAAATAGAAGCATCTTTTTCGCAGATAAGACAATACCATGCCTTTTTTCTTCTTCAAGAAAAATCTTCAAATGTTCCATATGAGAATATAAATCCTGACTATGGATCAGGATATCATCAATATAAGTGACAATAAAATCGTACCTACCAAAAATGTAGTCCATTCTTCTTTGAAAGAAAGCTGGAGCATTCTTTAGACCAAATGGTACTACTCTCCATTGATAGAAACCTGCAGGACATGTAAAAGCAGTTTTGTGGCGATCTTCTTCTTTAATCATAATCTGGTAATAACCAGATTTCATATCAAATTTGCTAAAGATTTTACTATTCTGTATCTTCTGCATTATTGTTTCTTAGCGAGGCAAAGAATAGTTGAAGCTCTGTGTTATTGCATTTAATGGCTTATAATTGATGACCATCCGAGATTTTCCTCTAACTATCTTTGAATGATTTCTGACCAAGAAAGCAGAACAAGAATAGTGAGAAGAAATAGGTTCAATCAACTGTAAGCTCAATAGTTCTTCAATCTACTTTTTTATCTGTTCATCATTTGGATTGCATGGGATAAGTTTTCCTTTTACCCCATTTTCATGCAGAGTGACTATCTCTTGTTGAGAACTCTCAACACTCCAAAATGCTTGAGGATTGTTTGAACAATTTTTGAGCAATTCTTCATAAATAGAAATTTGTGCTGGGGAACTTTCTGGGTTTCTATTTTCCTTTTGCTTGTTTTTCAATTGAATCTTTTCTTCATATATCTGCAACACTTCTTGCCAATTTTTTGAATCATTCTGTGGTTTTATAGCTCCTGCCTTTTTCTCGCTATTCTCTTTTCTTGCTTCTGAATTAGCCATTGTCAATCGTGTGACTGATATTGCTTTTTTCTTGACATTCAGAATGACTTTGTCTTCACTTATAGTGACAGGCAAGACATAATTGATAAAAGGCATACCCAAAAATAAACTTGCAGATGGATCATAATGTTGTACTCTAGAAAAATTGACAATACTCCCCCCAACTTTTAAAGAGACATTTTCTACATAGTGGGTGAGATTGACGGTACCACCAATGGTTTCTGAAACAAGAATATTTTTCAAAGGTTTCCATAAACCTTTAAACAAAGACGGGTGAGCTAAATTGTTTGAGCCTCCAGTATCAATGAAAGCATCAACATTAATCCATTCACCCTTAGCTTGGACTTGTACTGGAATGTACAGTAAATTGTTTGTTTTGACAATCTTTTTAAGAAAATTACTTTCTTCAATATCATCAGATGTTGGATTAGGTAATGATGATGAAGGAGCTACTGCCTTTGGATATGGAAAAAAAGAATTCATATTGGGCTGTGGACAAAAGGAATTCAAGCTGGGCTGTGAATTCTCTTTACCTGTATCTCTGAAATTTGAAAGAGATGGTGTAGTAGTCACAGTGTCATCCGAACTAGATTCAGAGTTTTCATCAGTGTCTTCTTTTGCACTATATTCATCACTGAAATGAATTTCAGTGTCTTCATCTGGTTCTGAAAAATCATAGCATCGATTCATTTTCTAGGAAGTATCTGGAGGTGACTCATTATCAGACAAAGAAGCATCAGTCAAAATATATACATCTGACACTTCATCTTGAGAATCTACAATTGACCAATTATCTACAAAATCATCAATTTCTATACAAGCTTTCAAATTATTTGAAGATATTTTAGGGCATTTTCTGGCAAAATGACCCTCTTGTTTGCAGATAAAACAAGCATTATCTCTCTTGGTCTGTCTGCACTTATTCAAATACTTGAACTTTCTGAAAGGCCTTTTAGGATTTGCTACTCTCTTGGGATTAAATCTTCCATATCTCTTAGATTTCCTCTTTTTAAAATGTGTCCAAGGTAACACAACTTGACAGATTTCAACACCAGGAGAAAAGTCTTGCGCTTTCTTTTGCCAACATAGATATTTAACCTTTTCTTGACACCAAAATAGAAGATCTATCCAATAGATTTGTTCAATTTTCTTTCCCTAGAGATCTATATCTTTCATTATTAAATCACCTAGATTGCCTGGCAATTTTGACAAGAATGCAATATTTTGAGTAGAATCATTGGTAAGATTTGCTTTGTAGATCTTAGAAATATAGTCATTTCCAAATTGTTCTAAAAAATTCAAATCTTTCAATTCCATTCTTGCAAGATCTGTTATAATTTGTTTCTTTTCATTTGTGGGTTCAGGGACAAATTGAGTTTTTAGCAATAGTTCAAGAGTAGCTAGACCAGTAACAGCTACATTTAATCTTTCTGTCTTTGGTGGTCCCATCCACCAGTCATAAAAAATCCCGACCATTCTTTTTTTTTCTAAAGAAAAAATGGAAATATTATCCAATCTAGTTGTCACTTGCATTTGGTATAAGGCACCAATCCAAATTCTTATAGACTCAGCTGGGTTTTTAGATTTATCTAAATCTAACACATATCCACTAGATTTTGTTGCAAACAAATCTTCTTCAACTCTAGGATACTTATGAAATTCTCTGAAAACATGAGCCTTTTGAATGGATGGAAAAATAAAAGATGGAAACTTAGAAGCAGCATTTTCTAATGTGGCAATTTCACTTTTCGGTTTTTTGAAATTTAATGTTTTTGCTGATTCTAATTTTTTCTCAGATGCTTGGATACTAGACTCGGCTTCACTAGCTTCCTGATTTTCATCTATGTCCCAATAATTGGGAGTATCCATGGAAATATAAAATTTTGGAGCCTTTTATTCTTTCTTTTTATTCTCTTTTGCTTCTCTCCTATGCTTTTCTTCTTGCTGTTCTTCATAAAGTAATCTGAGGTTATTCAAAATTAGCTCATTTTGAGAACCCGGGTCATCTAAAAAATTTTCCGCATAGGAACACCAAGTAGCAAGATAATTGCCAATTTGATATGTCTGGTCTAAATCAGTAGAATTCAGGGCATTGTGTTCTGTTAGAGGAGCATAGTCAGCTCTAGTAGAGGGCTTCTTGGATTGAGAAGAAGCTATGCTAAAATTTGTTTTTGGAGGCCATTTTCCTCCTTTGAAAAAATGACAATTTGCGTACTGCCATTCTTCCATGGGTGGAAATTGGCTTGTAGAAATTCTAAACATTTTATTTACAGCTAAAAAAGGCTTTGATTCAGATATATACAACTCATTTGAGGATAACATAGGTTCTGTAGAAAATACTTCATTAATAGGATGAGCATCATGCTTGCTTGATGAAGAGGCTTCTGTAGAAGAGATAGGTAGAACATGTCTACAAGGCCTGAAAATAGGACAAGGAATCTCTGGCTTGTTTGGGATAAGACGTATTTGGCCATTATTGATAGAGACTCTTTTTATCTTAGCTTCAGGCTTTTTCTCTTCAGCAAGGGATTTGTATTGGAAATACAAATGATGAGGCAGATTAGTGGGATCATATAACACACCTTCAACTTGGGCATTAGACAAACCAACTGTAACACAATATTTTAAAATGGGTTTCTTCAATTTGGGATGAACCGTATTGGTTAACTGGAAAGAGGTTTGTATGAGGACAGAAAGATATTCACTATCTTCTATCATTTGTAGGCCTTGAATCCATACCATAAGTTTCCAACAATATTTTAAATGAACATCAGTAAAACTTATAGAATAATCTGGAAATATTGTTCCATACTGACATCCAGAGGACAGATTACCCGTAATTGTAACTATCCTAGCATGATCATAATTCTAATGGGGAGTATCAAATATTTCAGCTATGCAGGGTGTATTTAAACCATGTCGAAACAAAGGAGCCAAACCAATTCTGATACCTCCGAAATGGAGATATGCATATTTATTTTCCTTAGCATACTGACAGAATTTATTTATCTCATCATCAAAGAATAGACTCAAAGCAACTATCTGAACTGAAGGACCTAAAATATTTATCTTAACCTCAACTTCTTTTAGGAAAGATTTCTTCTTAAATATATATGTGACAGGGATCATATACACATCAGTTGCATGGAGATATGGAGGATTCCAGTTCTCATGATTTTCAATGAGTTCATGAGATTCATTAGGATCATAGTCTGAATCTAAGACGCAAGAATCTACTTCAGTTACAACTTTATGATTGATAGAAGAGAACGAGCGTAGCAGATTTGCCATTAGAGAATCGAGAACAAGGCTCTGATACCAAATCAGGTAATGGACTCAGTAACTTACTTGAATAGATTAAGAGTAGCTGCCTTTTATCACACCATACAATACTAGCATGGGAAGACGAGCTTACACATGACACCCCTGGTCTTCTTCTCGCTTTACAATCCCGACTTAAGGTGATCTTGAAAAAAACTGTCCTTAGACAGGAAGTTGTATTTGTTGGATCTTCTCTCATTTAAGTTGAAAAAACTCTTGGAAGCTTAGATGCTCCCTGAATCTTCTAGACCGAGATTCATATTCTTGGAGATTGTCACCAAGAGTCTCCTCCTTTGGTGTTTCTCCGTCTGCTTCTTCTCTTTCTAGGAATGTAGGCATGCTACAACGTTGTATATCTAATTGTTTGGATGAATGCTCACACATATAATATGAAGAACTAGGGCTTTCTTTAGGTGAAAATATCTGCAAAGGATTTGCAATTATTTCATTCCTCATTCCCCTGATTTCATTTTTCAGCTCGTGCATAGTTTGGAACAAAGATTTTGAGAACTCTTTCCCTTCCATTCTTCCAGATAAAGGGGTTTCACCCTTGTATTATTTGTCTTCTATGTAATCAATCTTCTTATTCTATCTTTTATTTTCATAAAAAGACATATTGGCTTCTTAGAAAGCATAGGCTATGCCAAGATGATGCTCTGATACCACTGTAATATCCCAAATGGGAAACATGCAACAATATTAAACATTAATGCAGAGAAATAACATAGTGCAACTAAGTAAGAGCAAGAGGCCAATATGGATAGTATTCTTTAGCATTTAGAACATAAAATTATATGTATAATAAAGCCCATGAGATGCATAAGAGGAAATAGAAGTCTCCAATGAAGAAATATCCTCAAAAAGAGGTGCAGCAACCAGACATATGAACCAAAACTGCCTTGACAACATTATTTTGTATTGGATGAAAACAACTATTGATTAAAACTTAGAACTAGAGTAAAATAATGAATGAAAATTTAGAGCTATGACAGATCCATACACTATAAAGGCTCTCCTTCAAAACCCCCTTGGGGTTTTTAGCAATACATGAAGTACATGGAGTAGATATGAGATCTAAATGCTGCAAATATGCAAAAATATTCAGAATTATAGGGACATTCAGATCTGATCTGATGTATACAATAATATGATCCTCTTCAATGGATCTCAAAGGTGAAAGGCAAATCCCCAACACATGAAAAACAAACCTCCAAAATATTATGCTAAAAGACCCTGCAACAACACCTATAGAAAAACGCAGATCTGGAAGTGAAACTGCATTGTAGGGTTAAAGATAGGTTTGGCCTAATGCCAAGATTTAAATCTGATGCTCTAATGATCCAATAATCTCATGGCAATGGAATAGAATACTTTCCCACTGAAAAGAGGCACTATATTGGTCTAGATCTGAGCAGATATAGCCTCCACTTATTGCAGCTTACAAAGACAACCAAACCCTCAACAGGATCTGTTGTGTAACCAACTCCAAAAATAGAAGAAATGAGATATCAACGCCTTAGAAATAAGCCACTTCGAGGGAGAAACCTCCAATACATTTCATGAATGAACAATTCTTGGATGATACAATTTACAAAACCTCCTTTCTATATATAGGAGTCCATGGGGCCATAATGTAATCCTAGTGGGCCACAATGTAATCCTAGCCGACCTAACAATAATAATTTAAGGGCACAATAATAACAAAATGGGGGTTACAAGGGTACAATAATAACAATAAGGGGGTTACACTAACAAACAATAAGGGACTATACTAGTAATATAGGGACCTAACATGCCCCTCCTTCAAAAAAGTGTTGTCCTCAACGCTGGAGTAGCTTCCGGGTGCTTTTGTATAAAATTCTCATCCTCCCATGTAGAATCTTCAAGGTAAGTTCTTCCACTTGATGAGATTTCCGAAATTGATCGATTCCGTAGTTGTCGAGTTCTTGTTTCCGTGACCGCTCCCGGCTCCAATATGATTTAATTCTTGGATGATACAATTTACAAACCTCCTTTCTATATATAGGAGTCCATGGGGCCATAATGTAATCCTAGTGGGCCACAATGTAATCCTAGCCGACCTAACAATAATAATTTAAGGGCACACACAATAAAATAAGCAAGGGTACAATAATAACAATAAGGGGGTTACACTAACAACAATAAGGGACTATACTAGTAATATAGGGACCTAACAGGATCTGCGTTGTAGTTGGAAGAAGAAGCTTTACCTTTAGCCTAATAGTGGACAAGAAATTCAATACTCTTCCAAGACACCTCTCAAGGAAAGAGATGGGATTCCTAAATAGGAGATTCTTGTGCTAAACAACACTATTCTCTGCTAAACAGCAAGGAGAATGAGATATGTCTAAACAGACAATATGCTCTAAAAAATGTAATCACATCAACAACCTTCTCATGTTGTCCTCCCCTTCCTTTTATAAGTTTGAGAGCTTACAAAACCCTAAACCATCTCAATTAAATAGCTCTTTTCACACGAGCCACCTCCAACTAAAACTGCGTTGTGCCTCATTTACGGCCACTCCTCCAAGACATCTGTTAGTATGAATCCTTCGTCGAAGTGTACAAAAAAGGACCACTTTAGCTACGCATAACTAATAGCCCTAACAACAAAAGTGGCTGCCAATATCTTCAGATCTGCAATTGGTTAGACAAGAAAATAGCTACAAAATACCTCGCATCTATAAATGGAAAGACATTAAGCAATAAAGTAAAGGTTTTGCTCCATGCATCCAACAGACAAGACAAGAACACGATTTTTTGAAAGAATTTTATATTACAGGGCACCTGGGAGGAAAACAAGAAGGTGTATCCAACTCTCCTCAATGGGATGGGTTCTTTGTAGTCCTCAGCACTTCAGATCTAAGCTTTCTCTCTCTTGTAGGTGTAGAAAACCCAATGTAAAAATGAAGCTCAATGGGAGCAAATGATGATGAAAAGTGATACCAAGTGTATAGATCCAGAGTGATCTAATAGGCAACAAAAGGTGAAGAATGATGGGGAAAACCCTCCTATTTATAACAAAATATTGGGTCATTCTAGATCTTGGTGCATGATTAAAATAATGTTAACCAAATCTAGATCCACCTCTATGGAATATTTTATTATATTTGTTGGAGGGAAAGGGTGTTTGATTTGGGTCAAATCCCTTGATTAGTGAAAAATAAATAAATAAATGATTTATTTATCTTTTTAAGGAAGTGGTTGGGAGATAATCAAATAAATAATGATTTATTTGATTAATGGTGGGTGACTTGGTCATATTTAACAAGGAATATTATCTAAATAAGATAAATAATTATTCCTAGAAAATAACAAGATAACTAAGGGTTTATCTCATTAATTTCTTTGTTTTTGGGTTAAACATGACTGGGAATAATAATTAAATTATGGTTTAATTAATTGTTCCATGAGGAAAATCAAACAAATATAGGTTTGTTTAATATTTCCTTTTGGGGTTTCCTATTTTAACATAGTGAAAGCAGTTTTACTTAGGGTAAAACCGGTCTTACATGGTGTACTTGGGTCCATCTAATGATAAAAGGTTAGATGACCAAAAAATGGTGTAACAGATTGCCCCCCAGCGTGCGAGTGTCAGGAGCAAATCGTATGACCGAAGTACGTTGTAAGAACACGATCACTAGACAACAAAAAGGGAAGTCAGAGAGAGAAAGGTGAGGTAGATAGTGTGCTGAAGGACTAGACCCTGAGGAGACGAGACTCGCAGGTGCAACAAGTCTCTTTTTATGAGAGGGTACCTGTGCTGAAGGCGGCGGGGAAGGCATACCTATGCCCGCCGAGACAAAGTACAAAAGAATAGTGTGTCCAGTAAACAAGGGACCGAACCATAAAGTACAGCTGGCATAATCGGAGCCAGATAAAAATACAATGAGGAATCCCACATACATGTTGTGCCTGGGATAACAGCCAGGACTTGTACAATAATATCTGAGTACATGAGATACAAATACAACCCAAAATGCCCCCTATAAATGGGGAAGGGCTCACAAAATCTGACTGATACATGCAAATCAAAGAGGCGCTGCAAGTGGCGATGGCCAACATCATCAAATATCTGGAGCTGCATCGAAGGCTGCAAAGAAGAGGTCATCCGGGCATGTGGGGGGCTACCTGTAGGGCCACCCCCTCATGAGGGTTGAGACATCTCACACACACCCGGGAATCATCAAGAGCTGCTGCTGAATCACTGGACCGTCAAGTATACAAATCTCAATCATGCTGAAAGGAGCTGGAGAAACAATCAAGTCAAAGGGAAATGAGATATCCCCTTGCCTGATCCGAGGCACCGAACAAGAGTGGAAGCTGGAACCAAGGTACACCGCCCTCTAGACCTGGCTTCTGGAATGAATGTGTTGATGTCGACAAAAGGAGGTCCGCCATAGGTGAGGCAATGAGAGATCCTCATCTAAGGCACGAGAGAAAATAGTAGAGCGACGGGCAGACTGACACTAATGACGATAATGGAAATGGGGAGGACTGAGTAGCGAATGGACGACTTCCCTTGTTAGAGCATAAAGAGCATGGATGACATGGCAGCGACTGACACAAGATCATAAGGGATAGGGGACAGTGAGACTGAAGGTCATAATGTGCGACACAAGAGAGAGACCAAGCAATGAAGGATGGAGGGCTATAATGGGGTGTAAAGGGACGTGGTATAGACTCCATGAATGCACTGATGACTCAACTTGGATGCTCTAAACAAGGGCGACTCGATGGTGCTGCCACACAGTAAAGGCCCTAATGGGGGACCATGGAAGCATGAGTACAAGATGGGAACTCATGACGAAAATCGACACGAACATGGACAAGTAAGGGAGCAATATGGTGCCCCAAGTACAAGTGTCGTAAGTGAGGAAATTCGATTTGAAGGAGAGGTGAAGTGATCCTTCTTGGACAAAATAGCTCCTGGCGAAGGATGAAAGTACAAAAAAGATGCTGGCTATCTAAAAGAACCTAAAACATGCATCTCAAAAGGGAAATGCTAAGGGTAATAGTTCTTAAGATAGAGTGCATTGCGAGGATTAGGAAGAGGATTGCCTTTGAAATCCTCTAAAAGGTATGCCCCCTTACCAGGACCCTTACTGATGACGTAAGGGCCTAGCCATAATGAGTCGAACTTCCCGTGACCAAGGACATCATGGGCTTGGGCACATACTAGAACCAGGTCGCCTTTAAGGCTAGACTTTTTGGTTATATTGAGCTTTGGTGCGTTTCTTGGCCGCTTCTATGGTTTGCAATGCAACACGGCGGTCTTCAGAGGCACGCTCAGGCATAATAAGTCGTTGTTCTAGAGGTTGGGTGTCAGGGAGAAGTTCAACAGCCAGATGAAGGGAAGGGATGTCACACTCGATTGGTACGACAGCCTCCTCTCCAAAAACGAGGTGAGGAGGGTTATGGTTGAGGGGCATAGGTGCCCCCGAGCATGGTGTGGTCATGCCGAAATGTATTTAGAAAAAAGGGGAATGTAAACACATTTAAATGATGTGGTGTGCCATTTGTTCTCGTTATGGTTATGCAGTGTGAGAAAGGAAATGGAGGATTACCAATCTCTTTTGGTACTGCATATAGGGATCAAATGGACTTTAAGTGTCCGAGTTGGCATACCTGGTGTCACTATCCCAAAAAGAGGATTTGGAGATAATGAACTGATGCTCTCGTAGAAAAGCTATAGGTTGGTCAACCATAATGTCTAAGAGACTGGGTTGCTGATGTAGGATGAGGGAATGATAAGGGGTATCATCCCTAGAGTGATCTGAAGTGATATGGGACTCTAGAGGTTCTTAAAAATGTGGAAGAATACTGGGACTAAAGTCAACACGACTAGATCCACTAGGAGAGTTGTGGAGAATTGCTTCTCTTGGTCTCTCAAATGTGGGTGCCCCCTTACCCAAACAGTGGGTTTCAATGTAATGGCCACAAGGTGGATGTGGTGTGAACGCCTGGGTTCAATGTAAGGGGGAATAGATAACGTCAGGGGTGGGGATTTTTTCCATAATGTCGTCATCGCGATAGAAGATGGGGTGACTGGTGGAAGAAAGACCACCTGACGTGGTGAAGTGACCTGAATCATCATCATGAGAAGAGAGGTTCACATGCGCATCGTCACACGGGGTGACCGAAGAGTAAGTAGATAAAGGATCTACCGATGTTGAGCCCAAGATGATCGCTGAAGGAAGGTCAAGCGAAACAACAGGGGAGGATTCAGATGGAATGTTCCCCGAGGGTCTCATGGATGATGATAGGTAAAAAATACTGGACGAAGGCTCCATCATTTCGACATCAGGAGGGGGAATGTCAATGGGAGCAGTTGTATCTGGTAGTTCTGCTGAAGCAGAATGCGCAAATAGGGGAGAGGTGGACTCATTGCGCTTGGCCTCAAATTGGTGGACCGCGGCGATAGAGGTGCGGAAGTCCTCGAGGCGGGGACAAAGATGGGTGTAATGGCCATGGAGATCACACAAAGCACAGGGGTGGTTGGTGTGAATAGTCTTGGGGTTCTTGGCTGTGGTCGCGGAAGGAACAGAGGCTTCTGGGACCGCGGACTCAGGGAACGTGACATTAACCATGGGCTTGAGATGAAGCAATGTAGGACAGGTATGGGAGGTGTGACCGAAAACATCACACAAAGCACACTGGATGGTATGCGTTGGAGGCTGAGGAGGAGCAGGGTTTTTCGAGGGAGCCTTGTCCTTTGGTGCCCTCTTGCGAGCTTTTCCCTTCTTACCCGAAGCGGTCGCAACAGGAGGTGGTTCCTGTTGAGGTGACTGAGGCACTGATGCAGCGGGAGAAGGCATGGAGGCCGGTTGAACCGGGGTCAAAGCAATATAAGGTTTGGGTTGACCAAGCAAGGTGGGGGCTGGAGGATCAAGGTACTAAACGGGAATCCCAAGGGTCAAGTTAGGAAGAGAGAGGGTGGCCATGACCGGCACCGTGTACACTCCTGGTGGGGGAGCTAGGAACGGTATCTGACCAGAGGGGTAATGGCCAGGTGGGACGGCTCCTAAATGGCTAAGGCCTGGAGGAACCGTGCCAGGGGGATAAAGGGGCTCATGACTACCAACTGTAGGTGAAGGGCTAGGAGCAGGTTGCGGAGGGCAAGGTTGCTGACTAGCCGAAGCAGGTTGCTTGAGAGCAGCCCGAGACGATTGCATCATGCAAACGTTCGACGAGCTGGGGTCAGAGATAGGAGGAGGGGGGAGACAAGGAAAAGTTCCAAGCAGGGAGGAATCCTTGTAAACGCCGGGGGAGACACTGGTCAAGGAATCGACGATTTGCTTGTTGGCTACAGAAGAGATGGTTGTCTCAGGTGAGGACTGAGATTTTGGCTCATGATATGTCAACTGGTCAATGGTGACTATCTTTCCATTATGGGGGAAAGACATCTTACGGAAAACCGTGGATGGGACAGCAGACATAGCATAGGTGTAGCTTCGCCCCAATAGAATGTTGTAGTCTAGCGGGGCGTCTATGACTTCGACGTCTACGCAAACAGTCTTACCGGCGAGGGTGATAGGACAATTACGAAATAGGCCAATGGGCTGGGAGGCATGACCGTCCCACGCTCTAAGGGTGATCGTGGAAGGGGCCAGCTCAGGAGATCCGAGTTGCTTCCAAACGGAAGTGGACATCACGCAGGTGGATTCCCCCTCATCAATTATACACCGGGAAACGTTGGCGTTCCGGATTTTGACTGGGATTTGGAAGGCGACGGAAGGGGGAAGAGGAGGGTGGTCTGATTGAGTGGCGTCGAAAATAATCATTTGGTTATCAGCAGGATCTACAGCGCCCACGGCAGATAGTAGAGCCTTATTTTGGGAAGGGCACGACTGGAGGAGTTCCAGTGTGGAAATGGCAGCAGGAGATTGCGCCAAATCATCTACTATGCTATACGAATGAGCAGCTCGACCGGAAGCAGCGTTTCGACATAATGGTCCCTTATGAATCTTGGTATGAACCTCAACTTTGGGTTGAGGGATATGTAAGGGACCACTCGGTGTTGAAAGAGGCTCTGTAGAACCTGAAGAAGGAGGCTCGGGGGCAGACTGAGCGAGAGGCTTGGGATACTGGTGGGACCGAGTTTGAAGGTTAAGGTCGACGGGTAGAGGTGGATCAGAGTTCATCATGAGGATCTGGTAATGGGAGGAACCAGAAGGGGAAGGTGAAGTGGCCACCCGTCCGTCAGGTGGTTGGGTAGCCATGAATCCCTAGCCATCACCTCCATGTGCGTCCTCCATACTTCCTCGAGGGGGCGTGGATCGCCGTTGTAGGGGTTGGGAGGCAAGGGAGGAAGAAAGGCATATGCTGGAGGAGCTGGCACACCAGGCTGCGGATGGCAGTAATGGTTAGCTGGGAACATTGAGGTACGCAGAGGTTGGGTGTGCTGATGAGGCGTGTCAATACGGATGCAAGCACGGAGGGGATTGGAGCAATGGTGCCCCCTCCCCCAGGAAAACCATAGCTCATGAGAGGTTGAGCGGATGGATGAGAGATAGATCCAACGATACTGTCAGCGGCATGAGGTGCCCCCGGTGTATGGGCATCACCGGGTCTGGGGAGATCAGGTAGGACAGTAGGATCATAACCTGTCTGAGCGTAGATCAGGTCATATTTTAATGCCATTTGGAGGGCATCTTCTTCGGTTTGAGGAAAATGTGATGCTACATCTTTCCCGATAGGGGACAAGAGAGATCTAAGGAACCAGTCCATGTAGACACGGTCTTCGAAGGGAGGAGATTGACATAAGCTCCGTCTTCTTCGCCATTCCTGGACATGGGTAGAAAGGCGGGTCGAAGAGGTTTGCTTGAAGGAAGTCAAGAGTTCGATACCAGTGTCATAATGAAGGGGAAGCTGGAAGTAAGATAAAAAAGCCCGGGCAAGAGTTGCAAAGGTGGTATGGGAGGAAGTGGGTTGATCAACATACCACTTAGAAGCTTCGCCTGTAAGCGTGCATTGGAACAATCGAAGACGAACAGAGTCATCAGTAATGGAGGTAGATGAACACCACATGTGGAAAGATCGAACATGATTTGAAGGATCTTCTCCAGCACGACCTTCAAACTTTGGGATGTCGGAAGGGAGCTTTGTCGGCATAGCAGGCCAACTAGCGTCATGATGTATAGGGTCGTTTATCAACTGGTCCAAATCTGGGAGGCTGAGGCCTGCCAAGAAGGGAAGCAAGGGTGTAGGCGAGGTAGTTCCCGTGGTGGTTCTACTAGTAGTAGTTCCGGCATTAGGGCCGGGAGCTCCACTAGCGTTAGGCCCTGGACCAAACATAGTGAAGGTGACAGGGGGAGAACCTAGAAGGAAAAGGAGAACCCAAAGAATCAGAAGAGGAGTCGAAGGAGGACTGGCTCGACGACGGCGGGGCGGAGCAGGTCGATCAACCGGAAATGGAGGGTGAAGGCCAAGAAGTCTCTGGGAAAGGTGCCGTGGGGGCGCAATGATGACAGGAAGAAGGAAACTGGCAAGGGCAGAAAGGGACATAATCAAGTAATGTCAAGGGCAGATAAGGTGCAGTGACAATTGATTTTAGAGTCTTTGCCAGGCGGTGTTAACCAGGCGCTTCTTCACTTAGGGTCAGTGTGTGATGTGCATTAATTTTAATTTTTAAACCCTTTTCATTTTGAGAGCAAGAAAAAGTGTGCTGCGTAACTGAAAAGAAATCTGCAGAGAACAATATAGATTGCTGAAATAACAGAACATTTAACAGTTAACTATGCATCGATCTAACCCAAGAAGGCGGGTCTCTCAAAACTACTCTAAGAGAGGGCAAAAATCTATTCGAAACACACATAAAAAGAGGCCAATAGATCTAGGGTCAAAAGGGACAGGGATCTAGAGGATAAAATTGCTAAAAAGAGGCGCAGATCACAGCCAAGAGGTAGAGGCAAGGTGGCTAGAAAAAGGGGGAAATCAGCAAAAAGCGGAAGGGACAGGGATGAGGTCCTAAAGGGGGGTCCAAACAAAACTACAAGAGGTGATTTGAAAGGAAGAAAAGCTGATTAAAAGGGATCTGAGGATGAGGTATCAGATCTGAAAAAGGGAAGGTTGAAACTCTGAAAAATCAGACACCTGAAACAGCTAAAAATCTTCCACCAAAAGTGGAGGGTACTGAAGCCCTAGGGGGCTAGGTTCCCACTTAGATGAGAAAAAGCAGATCAGAAACAAGTCGAAACAAGCTGAGACAGAGGCTGGAAAACCCTGACAGAAGCTTCAGAAAAACCCAGAAAAATTTCAGAAAAACAGCAGAAAAAAGTCCAGGTCACGGTTTTTGACCAGTTTTTCGCTCCGGTCACAGTTTTGGGGCTGTTTTCTGCGACCTGAGGCTTGAGGTCGCACTTTTTGGGCCAAAAAGTGCGACCTGCACTTCCGGGACTCTCGGCGGCAGATTTCAGAAAAAAAATGTCGTCTCAGCTGCGGCTGATGTCGGTCACCTGCGCAATAGGGCCAGAAACACACGGAAATTAGAAATTTTAATGTTTGAGGGCTTTATGAGGAAAAAACCACATGAAAATAGGAAAAACAAAAAGCTGAAAAGAAACCCTAGGGTCTGAAGTAGCTGGATATGCAGGAATAGGAAAAACGACAGCGGTCGTAATTTAAAACCCGTGTGGAGTCGCCATTTGTTAGTATGAATCCTTCGTTGAAGTGTACGAAAAAGGACCACTTTAGCTACGCATAACTAATAGCCCTAACAACAAAAGTGGCTGCCAATATCTTCAGATCTGCAATTGGTTAGACAAGAAAATAGCTGCAAAATACCAGATCTATATATGGAAAGACATTAAGCAGTAAAATAAAGGGTTTGCTCCATGCATCCAACAGACAAGACAAGAACATGATTTTTTGAAAGAATTTTATATTACAGGGCACCTGGGAGGAAAACAAGAAGGTGTATCCAACTCTCCTCAATGGGATGGGTTCTTTGTAGTCCTCAGCACTTCAGATCTAAGCTTTCTCTCTCTTGTAGGTGTAGAAAACCCAATGTAAAAATGAAGCTCAATGGGAGAAAATGATGATGAAAAGTGAGACCAAGTGTATAGATCTAGAGTGATCTAATAGGCAACAAAAGGTGAGGAATGATGGGGAAGAACCCTCCTATTTATAATAAAATATTGGGTCATTCTAGATCTTGGTGCATGATTAAAATAATGTTAACCAAATCTAGATCCACCTTTATGGAATATTTTATTATATTTGTTGGAGGGAAAGGGTGTTTGACTTGGGTCAAATCCCTTGATTAGTGAAAAATAAATAAATAAATGATTTATTTATCTTTTTAAGGAAGTAGTTGGGAGATAATCAAATAAATAATGATTTATTTGATTAATGGTGGGTGATTTGGTCATATTTAACAAGGAATATTATCTAAATAAGATTTAAATAATTATTCCTAGAAAATAACAAGATAACTAAGGGTTTATCTCATTAATTTCTTTGTTTTTTGGGTTAAACATGACTGGGAATAATAATTAAATTATGGTTTAATTAATTATTCCATGAGGAAAATCAAACAAATATAGGTTTGTTTAATATTTCCTTTTGGGGTTTCCTATTTTAACATAGTGAAAGCAGTTTTACTTATGGTAAAACTGGTCGTACATGGTGTACTTGGGTCCATCTAATGATAAAAGGTTAGATGAACAAAAAATGGTGTAACAACATCGTTGTTGATTTGGTCATGGTTGACCTAGTTAAAGCATTCAACCCCTTTCACACCTAAGGGTTCTCATTTAGTTAGCCCAGATTTAGCTGTGTTCACATGTGGCATTGATTTATTCATTATTTTTAGGAGTTTTATGATCCTCCTTTACAATTTCTTCATGAAACAGAAAAGCAAAACAAAATTGAATATTCCCATTAGCTTAGGACTAATTGGGAATATTATAGTCCTCCCCTCCAAAATGTTGCTTTTCCTAAAGCAACTGATAGGGTGAGTGCTACAACACTTCTCCTCCTCCATTGGTGACATCATCATGAATTAAGCTTCCTCCATAAGCTAAGTTTTCACCAATCCAACCCTCCATGAATTGTTCCTCCAAAATTCTCATGAGATGAAAATAGGCCATCCCATAAGGAGACAATAGATCACATGAAACAAACATGGTTTGCCCAATGTTCTCCCTGAAACATGTAACATAAGGTACATGGAGAATATCCATCCCATAGGGCACATACATACCTTCCCCCCTTCCTCCATACATCCCCATAAAAAGTACAAGTACATCATCAATATAGGGGATCAAAACAACATATATGCAAATAGAAATTTGTGCATATGGAGGTGGGTCATAGTCCCACATGTGGAACTAGTGTAGTGCATCTCCTTCTTGCATTAGATTTAGATGTGGTAAGTGGTTTTCCCACCACTTAATTTCTGCTCATACCATCTCACCATAGCTGGAAGTGTGAGATATATTTGGTGCCTTAGGGAAGCACCCATCATGTTGTAAAGTCTCCCTTTTTCCTCCAAGGGAGTGGCCACATTCAGAAATTTTTGTGGCCCAATATTGGCCATGAAGCTTACAAGATATTATACTCCTCCTTGGAGTTATGTCCTGCATAAAAATGGTGAAATAATGCATAAAATCAGAATATAAAACATGTGTAACAAGAGCATTCTCTTCACCAAAAATTCTCCTCTTATCAATGGAGTTAGGTATGGATCTATCCCCTTCCTCAAAGAGAGAAAAAGAGGGCTGATTTAACTATTCCTTAGAGTCATGTTGCTGCTCCATCTCCACATGGTACATGTATCTTTGACAATGCTGATATATTTATTTTTCAAAGCCCTCCCAATAGTAGCTTCTCAAGATGATGTTGTTGAGCTTCATGGAATATGTTTGGCTGAAACAGAACTCTTCATAGGCCCTTTGTAGTAACTTATCCTTGAGCTTGGAGGCTCTAGAAAAGAAGATCCTACCATGATTATAGATGACTCCATCTATTATTGAATAGCTTTCATCATGTAGCAAGTCATCAAGAACCATGCAAGTGTGAAGATCCTTGGAATATTCCACCAACAGTTGGGATTTCCAATATGGATCTAATTTTCCCAACAATGACAGCGCTGATAATGTGTCAACTTAAATGGCTGCCATGTTGCTGCTCTTCTCCTTAACATCTCCCATGCCAAAGGTATATGTTGGGAGGCCATGCCTCCCATTTCTCTCCTCCTTGACATCTCCCATGCCAAAGGTGTAAGATGGAAGGTTGCTATTCCTTCCTTGCTGCCCTTCTTGCATATGCACATGCTCAATAGAAAATGGATGTTCTTGGAATTTAGTCTCCCATGGAAGGCTATCATATATCCAAAACCTCCTTGGCCTTGCCAAAGTATGAATGTGTGACCGCCATCTCCTATCATGTATGGAACCTTGCTCTCCAAATGAAATTATCTTCTAATTCTTCACAGCCAAGGATTGCCTTCCTTGCTCCATGATGGTCTCATTCTTCATCCTTGTAGCATATTTTCTCAGCGTAGTATGAGATGAGAGAATGGATAATGGTGATAAAGGAAAAATATTTCCCCTCTCCTTGAGCTTTCCCAATACTCTTAGCGTTGTAGTATGGTCTTCTAATGATCCCTCCCTTCTTGGATCTATCAATGGAGCATCAGTGCATGACACATATTTCACCAAATTTTAATCAAGTGGTTTCCTAGGTGGTTTACCATAAGATAATGATGTCTCATGGCTCATTCCCATGTGCATAACAGATGGGACCATCATATCATTGCTTCCACTGCACAAATCCATCTTTTATTTTTGTGTGGAAGTTTCATGATAATGGGGTATCACTATTAAGGATGCAAGAGTGCTTCTAGTTGGAGCAATTTCCCCATCCTTTATTCCATATAATAGTGGATCACCTCCTATCATGTTAGTGCTGTGATCCTTCCTCTATTCTTCTTCTCCTACAGTCTGCAATATTTCACAGTCTAAAGTGCTTCCTTTAGATGTAGTTAACTCATGAACACCCAACATCTCCTTGGTGTTAAGATTTTTGATCACAAAGGACTGATCTGTCATAGTGTGTGTTCCCAAAACTGTATGCAATGTTGGAACACATTCATTGTCTACCATCATAGACACATGCTACTCATTCTCTTCATGTGTAAGATTCTTGGGAGCTTCTTGCAAAGAAACAAGGGCTCTCTTAGTGGATGCAAGTGATTCACCTCCATCTCTCAATAAATGTAGATCTCCTCCTACTGTCACAGTGCTGGAGGACCTTTCCAGCTCTTCTTCTTCCTTCTCCTCATCAATAGAGAATGCCTCATCATTAAGAGATATTCATAAGATTTCAGATCTTCATAAATCCATGCGAATATGTCTATGAATCCTTTGAACAAGGCTATGTACCTTTGTTTCATAACAATAGGCAATGATTTTGAAAATTTTATCATTTTTGGATTTTGTTCACTGCCGATGTTACACTCTTCTATGATTTCTCCTGTGGGTTTTATTTTTGGATTTTTCGCTATATCGTTGAAATAAAAAATCTCTTCTAGAGGGACAATACCTATAGGTAGGACATTATCCTTAAGCTGAAGTACTTCAAATTTCTCTTTTTTGGGGTCTTTTTCATGCAATTTTGGTTTATGTACAATTTTATTTGCTAAAATATTTACATCAGAGACATAAAAATGTTTATCTATATTAACCTGTACATCAGTTTAAGTTTCCAATTCACAATCCAAGTATATACTACTATCTTCAAACTCATCCTTTGACTGTAAGAAACTTTCAATATGTTTGTCACTCCCGAAAACTTGCCAATATGTCATGTTATTAGGTACAGTTGGATAGTGTTTAACTTCCACTATGTATTGTCTGTTGGGATGGGGTAACTTATAAGTGCTTGCTGAAAAGCCAAACCATTAGCTAGGACATTCTGATTTCCTGGAATTACAACAAGATCATATTCTTCAAAAGTTCTTAGAAATTCAAGCACAACATTTTTGTATGCTCTCAATCTAGGGTGTTTTGCAGCATATTCTCCTTTGATATTTTTTGTGATTAATTAAGAATCTCCATGAACATAAATTATCTTAGCTCCTAACCTTTTCAACAATTGTAACCCTAAAAGAAGTGCCTCATATTCTGATATGTTATTGGTGCACTGGAAGTTAAGTTTGTAAGAATGACCTTCTGCATGGTTGTTGCCTATATTGCACACCCAAACACCAACCCCTGAGCCTGCTCTGCCACAAGAGCCATCAAATCTCATGTTCCAAAAAGGCTCAGTTTCAGTGTTTTGTGGTATCGTTTGTATTTTATTTTCCTATTTTTCAACATAGTTGCTTTCTTCCTTGGTAACTTGTGCATCAATGTTTCCATCATTATAAAGAATGAAGGAGTCAAGGTCAGAATGAACAGAGTAAAGGGGGTATTTATATGGTTTATCTTGACTAATGACCATATACTTCATCAAAATTTCCCTATACAATCTTCTCTTTTGACCAAATACTGGTATTGTAGCATAAGACATGTCCATTTGAAGAGTCCCATGTAATTTTTCTCCCCATGAGTGTGATAACAACATGCCATACTTAGGAGGAATGTTGGCTACAACTATGTCCATTACTAGACTCTTAGCTAGTATTTGAGCTAAAGTGACACAAATATCTTTAATAATACCTAAAAATATATCTTTGCTAGAATCAAATGAAAATAAGTCTTTGTAAGGCCTAGTAATTTCAAGGCCAAGTTTCTCCATAACAACTTTTGGCATTAAATTGTGAGATGCACATGAATATAGAATTGCATTATGGAGAATCTTGTCATGAAAATTGAGACTAACATAAAATGGAGGGACACCTACTTCTTGTGGTTTACCATCAACTTCTAGTCCAAAAAAATTTCAAGTTGATCATCATTCAGATTAACAGTATCTGAGTTTTCCCCTATGTTTAATGCTTTCATGACCTGAGTCTTGTACACATTTTGTTTATTAATTCAGTTAAGGGTATAGGAATTTTCACTTTTGCCAGTTCATTTTCAATATTGAATGGTGTTTAAATTTTAAGCAGATTTGAAAAATCATACTTTTCAGCAGCTACCTTTGTGACAAGTTCTGTTTGTTGACTAGTGCTAGGGAAATCAGCTTGCGTAGTTTTGGAAGAAATATCAACTGTACTTTTAGCAGGGATTTCTATGGTCTTGTTTCCTAAATTATCTATAATTTTCTGTGGATTTTTTGGACTTATATTAGGATCAGAATCAGAGACCTTTTTGGCAGAGTTTTCAGTGTTCTTTTTATTGGAGGTGTATAAATTTTTCTTGCCCCTAAGATTTTACTGCATATGGATTTCCATGATGGAATTTTCAAATCCTTTTTTGTACTCATCAGATTATTTAGCTTCAAGCTCAGTTTGGGTCAACAAGAATTATTCCTGTTCCTCCCAAGTGAGAAAAACAATATCATCTTCATTTACACCCATTAAATTTATTTGTTTTTCTTCTACTTATTCAAATATTTCCCCATATTCATCAGCATAATTCTCTTGAAATGGAGGCCTAATCTTCTGATCAGGACCTCTCTTTGTCTTATTTGAGGGGTATTTCTCCTAGGATTTTGATTATGATTGTTAACACTGGAAAATCGTACAGTAGAAGATGACATTAATTAATGTCAAGCCAAAGGATTTACAGGGCAGGAAGACATTATGGAATCAAGAAAGTATTTAAAATCTCTAATATTTTAAGAAAATCAAATTTGAACTAGTCTTAAAATGCTAATTGCATGCTTTATCCTTCGAGAAGAGTGCCTTCTGCGTGCCTTTTTTCCTGATAATCGCGCATTCCTGGAAGTGGCAAAATGTCGCTTTTAGGGACCACAGAAAGCAAAAGACAATTATTCCTTACATGAAGCCGCCTAAGGACAGCCCCCAGTGCCTCCTTAGGCACTATGTGATCACACAAAGGAATATTTGGAGCACACAATGGAATCATACCTCTCCCTTGGGTCACCATCCACCATGTACCAAGTGAGGGAAGGAGGATTTGAAATCCCCTATATAAAGCCACCAAGAGATGAAGAATCGGTGATCACATTGTTATGTTGGCCAAAATTTCCCAAGAAATACCAGTAATGTGTGACTTGGAGTTGGAGATAGAGGGGACTCGATTGTTGGCGACCCAACAATATTAGTCCATCACAGCGAAGAGAGAGGGAGAATTCACTAGAGGCAGAGCTTGGAAAATGACATCATTGCATCGAGACCTAGAACCATTGTCTAGGGCCCTTTGGCAAGTGGGTAAATTTTTTTCTCCATATCAAATGTTTAATAAGAAGAGGCCTAGAGCCATCATTTGCATTATTATCATTTTGACTCTCTTCAATAGCTTCTTTATATTTTTTTTTTAAGTTTTATTTTAATCTGAGCATATATTTGCATAATTTTTTCATATAGATTGTATGCTTTTGAGCTCCACCACTGTCTACATGTTACCAATATCTTATAGGGGTAGACCACACCCCTTAAACTGGCATTATTTCTTACACCCATGCGTCAAATCCATCACAATAGGATTTGCGACTCCATTGGTGTTGGAATGGGGTCTCCTACAAAGCTGTGAATTGGGTCTGTTTTGTATATTTCTGGCATATTTTGGTCTAGCATAGGGGTTTTTGGGTGGGTTAAAGCCCCGAAAGCATTGTAATGGGTCAAAGGGTAGACCTAGAGTCCACAAACCACAGTTTGTTGACCACAGGAAAGTTTAGGCTAGATTTTTATAAATAGAAGGACATTTTGAGTTATACGAAAAACTTGGAATAAAGATTGATGCTAAGTGCGAACAGATAGATCTGGTTAGGGATGTTTGGGGGAAGGAATCATGCTGCTGTGTGCCTGGATCTTCTCTGTCTTGCTGTGTGCGGACCCTGGTCCTGTGTGCGTAGGTGGGGATTTAGGTATTGTAAGTAGATTTGAAGGATTAATGAATGCGGAAGTATTGTTGAATATCTGAATCTATTGAAATTATTGTGATGTGAATCTGTGATGTTTGGTTAATTAATATATGCTGCTGTGTTATTGATTTAAGTTGTGAACATACCTGTGTTACATACTTGTGTTGCTGCGATCTGGATCTATTATTTTGCACTTCATACAAGAATATATGGAATAGCTGTGTTATCATTATATGAGTTCATGATCTGTTGATTACTATGAATATCATTGTTGTTGCGCACATGGATGAAAAGGGAATCTGTAGATCTAGGCTCTGTGATATAAGATTTGGTCACCATAAGATTGAATGTAGCTTTGTTTGACTTACCTACCATCTCACAGGATGCGAAAACCTGGTTCCAGCACCCACCCATACTACTTCGGGTGAGACTTTGTCATGCGCAAGCAGGTCACTGTCGAAAGTGCCAGTAGTATAGGGGTTTATTGGCAAACCTTGAACCTCCGAACCTAGGTCAAGACCCCTCAAGCCAAAAAATGGTTCTGTTGCCGAGACTGGGAGCATTTTGAGAGAGGGATTGGGTAATGCCAAGGCCATACTGGAAACCTGAAAGAAAAAAAATTGATGAATGGTTCGAACATCAAGTTCATGAATTCGCAGTGAAAGAAAACCGCAGTAAGAGTTTGACCACCGAGGAGTGGAAAAATAAGTATATTTTCATGGAGATATATGAGATATTCTTTGTAAAAATTGCAATCGAGCTCTAGGAGTGGCTTGCGAGGTTGGTTGAATTTTAGAAGTGTTGGAAGGATGAACGGGTCATGCAGTGGATCCCCGAATTGATCCAGCAGTTAGAGAAGACTGATAACACCATCACTCGCACAGTGGACCACTAGGTGGGCAGTGTGCTAGGAGGGTTCATGACAGAATTTTCCATCGATCAGTTTGTATCCTACTCTGAATCAGAGCGAAGATTCTTCAAGGGTTTCCAGGGTAGGTTTCTGAAGACCTTATCATTGCTGATTAAGATATTACTGTGCGAAAAGAGTATCTTGTGTAGCCACACCGAGTGAATGACTGCTGGTCCAGATAGAAGTACGACACGAAGTGGAAAATACTATCAGACCAACCTAGAAGGAGGTAGATCTGTCTAGAGTCTGGTAAGAAAAGTAGCTGCACAGAGTCCTCCAACCATACCTTTTTCAAGAGAATGTAGGGGTAAGAATTCACCTACACCTCCACCACCAAAAGATGACATGGTTGCGCACATGAAATTTCCTACCTTTAAGGGTGTGGGATACGAATAAATGGATCAATTTTGGTTTTTCGTAGGATCGATATGGACTGCACAGAACGTAGCTAGTGATGCGGTGAAGCGGGCACAACTATCCCTTGCCTTTGAAGGGAGAGCCTTGGATTGGTACATGGGATACATCGGCCAGCATGTGAATGAAAACATTGAGGAGATTAAGAATGCTTTGAAGCAACAATTCAAGAATCCTAAGTCCTACTCGCAAATAGTGGTTGATCTAAAAGATTTCAATCAAGGTCTTTCTGAGTCTGCGTGGAAGGCTGATCAATGACTGAAGAAAGTGATTAGAGAAGGAGGATTTCAATATGATGACATACAACATACAAAATGGTTCATTTCTATGCTGCTACCTCACCTGCGCGTACCTATGGGTCATCAAATGTTTGAATCATAGGAGAAAACCTTGGAGGGTGCTATGAAGTTAGAAGCCGCGCCTCGAGACGAGACCTAGCTGGGTGTCCAACAGATCTAAGGACAGCTAGAAGAAATGCACATGGAGATCTATAACCTACGAAAAGAGCAAGGAGTGGAGGCTAGCTCAGAAAGGTGGTGCATACGATGCAGGGTGAATGGTCACACCAAGGATAACTGTCCTCTATTAGCAGACTATATGCAGGCCAGGGGACCTAGCCTGTTGCGCCCAAGGGAAATTGCAGGGCCAAGTGGGCCAGCATTGTGGTGCGATGATTTCCGCGTTGCAGGGCTGCATGAAAAAAACCACTTCTCCCCCCTTGCTACGTATGTCCCAGAGGTAAAACAACAATGGTGCAAGTTCTGTAGATGGGTAGGACATGATGAACAAAATTGCTGGACATACGATTTGATGATAGATTGCAGAAAATTATATAGGGTACAATTAGATCTTGTGTAGCCAAGGTCCCTCGTAGGCATAGGTGGCTCCCCAGGTAGGGGCAGGGGGAGGCCGAGGAGAAAACACAAGTCAGGGATGAGGGAAACTAATCTGTTATAACTGTGGAGAGGTTGAGCACTTTGTGAGAGACTGTCTGAATCCTATGAGGCAGTCCTGCTAGTACTGCAGACAGCTGGATAATGCGATCAAAGATTGTCCAATCTTGATAGAAAAAATGCAGGAATAGCAGCCAACACCTACACAGAATGTTCATAGGGTTAAGGTTGAGCTGCAAGACAAAGATCTGAGCGTAAATGTCGTAACACACAGTGGAATGGCCACCAGAGGACCTGGGGAGAAGGCTACGACTGAATCTCTAATCCGGAAAGTTGTTATCAAACAAGAGGGTTTGGACCTAAGCAAGGAAAAAGAAAAATTTATCGCAGCTCGCAAAGACTTTGTTAAGGTAGAGGAATCTACTTCTCAGACACCTATGAACCTTAAGGCAGACGAGGAGGTCAAGCCCTTTTTACAGGCATGTATGAAGCTGCTGGGTAACCCAACGGCTGTACGTAATCTTTAGGCATTGATAGATAGTTGTGTAGCATGACCTAGCCTACCTCCAAAAATCAAGGATGTGCACAAACTATACAGATATAAGAAAAGCACTAGTAGGGAGATGTGGTTGACTGCACAGATCAGTGATTATGAGATGGATGAGGTTATTTTGGACCTGGGGTCAGATGCGAATGTATTAGCTAAATAGACTTGGAAAAAAATGGGAGAACCTATGTTGGAATGGTCCACTATCTAGCTACGCATGGCTAATCAATAAAATATTATACCCTTGGGAAGACTATCGAAAATTGTGGTGGATATCGTAGGAGTAAAGGCCCAGGTGGACTTTGAGGTAATTGAGATCGTAGAAGATGCAGACCCCTATCCTACGCTCTTGGGCTTGGATTGGGCCATTGATATGGGTGGTATCATTAACTTGAAGAAGATAAGCATGGTGTTTGAGAATAACAGTACAAGGGTGATAGTGCCATTAGATCCCGCGGAAAGAGAACGATACACTGAGCCGGTGCGCAACGAAGATGATGTGGATCATATTTATAAGCTGACTACGCGGGATGAAGATTGGATCAATCCCACAACTGATGGTGTATTCTGCTAGGAAAAGGACAGTGAATGTTTCTCTGA
The DNA here is from genome assembly GCA_034641835.2 of Pinus albicaulis. Taxonomy (NCBI): domain Eukaryota; kingdom Viridiplantae; phylum Streptophyta; class Pinopsida; order Pinales; family Pinaceae; genus Pinus; species Pinus albicaulis. The sequence continues at coordinate 1,351,038,765 of CM076584.1, read as the reverse complement.
CTCTGATGGGGAGATAGATAACTGGAAAAATCGATTACATGATGTCTCTGCACTGCGATGCCTTCGGGTCACAAAGGACTTCCGATGCATTTCCTCAGAGGTAAGAGACCTACCCTATTTTGATGGTTCTGATAATATTAAGGCATTTTTACGAGAATTTGAAGCTAAGGTTCCAAGGGAATGAAGGTTATGGGCCCTTAAGCTGGCCATGCATGGAACACCTATGCGTTGGTGGGAGACACATGAGGAAGCATTCCAGGAGTGGGAGGATTGTCGGGGCATGATGCTCCTGCGATTTGAGACTTCGCGGGAGGTACGAGTCGAGATGTTCCTTGGCCCAGGGGACCCGCAGAAACACTTGGTTGCATGGAGAAAGACATGGGGTGACCGAACTATAGGAGAATGGGTTCAATTATTCATTCATTCGTTGAGTCCAATCCCTACTGCATGGTACCTGAATGCGGAGTTACATCAACGTACTCGCCATTGGGAAAATTTGAAGAATGAATTCACAGGAACATTCGAACTGATAGGGGTTCTGAGGTGCTTGATGAAGCTCTGCAGGACATAGATACATTTGTGTTTGGAAACTATAGCACTTCGAATATTGCAGAAGAGTCGACCTGGGAAACCCAAATGAAAGATATTTTCGACTGCCGTAGCTTGGCAAGGGAGGAAGGTGAATATGATCCACAGTTTGTCTCTATCTCGCAGTCGAAAGGGGAGCGCATATTTGCAAGACCCCCACTACAAGAGGTAGATTTCACTAAGCCTCTCAAGATGTGTGAAGTCAACATTGGGATGGAAGAGTGCCCTAAGTTGGCTAAGATTGGGGACTATTGGGATGAGGATATAGTAGGAAAAGTGGCCGAATTACTCACAGAATACTAGGACTTGTTCTCGACAAAGTTTTCGAAGCTAAAAGGGATCACGAGAGACTTAGAGGTCATGCATATCACTCTCAAACTAGATTCACGTCTTGTGAAGCAGCGGCTCTATAGGATGAACCCCAAGTATAAGCAGAAGGTCAAGGAAGAAATTGATAAAATGATCATTGCAGGTATCATCGAACCTGTTGAATAATCAGACTGGGTCAGTCCGATGGTGGTTTAGGAAAAAAAGGCTAAGGGGGAGATTCAAATCTATGTGGATCTATGCAAGTTGAACGATGCTTGTGTCCATGAACCACTCCCTACACCATTCTCAGATGAAATTTTGGATAGCGTGGGCAGCCAGGAAGCATAATATTTCACAGATGGGTTCTCAGGATACCATCATATCAGAATCGCACTTGAGGACTACAGCAAAACCACGTTCGCCACTGAGTGGGGATATTTTCAGTATATTGTCATGTCCTTTGGTGTCAATAATGCCCCTGCTATCTTCTCGCGGGTCGTTGTCGCAGTATTCAAGGAGTTCATCCACAAGTTCCTGGAGGTGTATTTCGATGATTGGACTGTCTTTGGCCTGGTGAAGGTGCATGTATCGAACCTATACATGATGTTGGATGCCTGCCAAAAGCACTATATTTCCCCAAATATCAAGAAGTGTATCTTCTATGTACCTATTGGAATATTTCTTGGCCACATAGTTTGTCGGCAAGGATTGATGGTGGACCCTACCAAAATCGTAGTTATCATAAAATTACCAATACCAACAGTGGAGAAGAAACTATGCTTTATCCTTGGACACACGAGCTACTACAGGAAATTCATTCAAGGCTATGCACTGATTATGGCCCCTATGGAAAAATTGCTCAAGAAGGATAGTTCACTCTTTTGGAATGATGAGTGTCAAAAGAGCTTTGAGTTACTTAAGGAAAGAATGGTCTCAGTGCCTATTCTCATATTTCCTGATTGGGAGAAGGTATTTCATGTTCATGTCGATGCGTCGGGAATTTCTCTCGGGGCTGTCCTTACGCAGCCAGGAGAAGGAGACATTGACCACTTGGTCGCCTTTTCAAGTAGGAAACTCTCAAGTGTGGAACGCAACTACTCCACCACAGAGCAGGAGGGATTGGCTATGGTCTATGCATTGCAGAAGTATCAACATTATCTATTAGGAGGGCACTTTAATATGTTCATAGACCATTCAAATTTAAAGTACCTGGTCAATAAGCCTGCGTTGGGAGGGAAAATTTGCTGATGGCTGCTACTATTTCAGGAATATGAGTTTGAAATCATCGTCAAGCTAGGAAATTTGAATTCTAGGCCAGACCACTTGTCCCGGATAGAGAGCGGTGAAGAGCCAACCAACGTGGAGGACAGATAGCTTGATGCAAAACTCTTTGCTATTAAATTAATGGATGCACACTTCACAGATATCATTTAGTTCTTAACTACTGGGGTGACGCCTCCAGAGTACTCAGTACAACAGAAGAAAGAGCTAGTCACCCGAGCAGCAGATTTTACCATCATCGTAGGTCATTTATATAAGATGGAAGTTGATGAAGTGTTGCAACGATATTTTTTGGACCATGAAAGTCACGCTGTCTTGGTAGAAGCTCATGATGGAGTAGCAGGAGGTCACTACGCAGGAAAAGAAATGGCGCAAAAGATCTTGAGAGCTGGGTTATGGTGGCCAACCCTACATAGTGATGCCCACGACTATTGTAAAGCTTGTGATACGTGCCAACGAACAGGAAGGCCATCCCACAGAGATGAAATGGCCCTTCAATTTCAAATGGATCTACAAGAATTTGATAAATGGGCCATCAATTTTGGACCCATCAACCCATCAGGAAAAAAGACGGGTGCGCTACATTATTACTGCCATTGATTATGTAACCCAGTGGGCTGAGGCACAAACAGTAAAGGATTGTACTGTGGATACCACTATGCATTTCATCTTTGAACAAATCTTGACAAGATTCGGATGTCTGAAGATCCTCATGAGCAACAGAGGTATGCACTTTGTTAATGAAACAATCCAGGCTTTGACTGAAGAATTCCAGATCCATCATGCGAAGAGCACACCATATCACCCATAGGAAAATGGCGTGGTTGAGGCTTTTAACAAAATCTTGGAGCAGGTGATGACAAAGGTTTGCAACGCTGATCGTATTGATTGCGACGTGGGCATCCCCTCAGTTCTTTGGGCCTATTGAATGACCTGCAAGAAGCTAACAAGAAAAACCCCCTTCAGGATTGTCTACGGCAAGGAGGCCATGATGCCAATGGAGTATATTATTCCTAGTCTACGTATCTCAGCATTCACGAGCATGGCAAAACTTGATATCATGGAGGAGAAATTAATGCAGCTTATGGCTTTGGAGGAGGATCGGATTCTGGATAATTTCCATCAGGGGGTTCAGAAGGCCCGTGATAAATCCTGGCATGACCGACATATTCGCCAAAAAAATTTCACCAAAGGTGAATTGGTCCTCTTATATGATAGCCATTTTTCCAAGCATCCAGGGAAGTTCCAATAGCATTGGCTTGGTCCCTACACAGTTACAGAAATCACGGATAGCAGAGCTATTAGGCTAGCTACCCTACACGGTGATATGCTACCAGGCTACATCAATGGAAGTCGGTTAAAACCATATCAGATAAAATGACTGTATGGCCAGAGTGGCCGCACAGGTGCAGGTGAAGAAACTACCACCACAGTGACTCGGGACGAGTCACAAGATTGTGTTGGGGGACTGTTGGAATGGGGTCTCCCACAAATTTGCGAATCTAGTACGTTTTGTATAGTTTTGGCATATTTTGGTCTAGCGCATGGGTTTTGGGGTGGGTCAAATCCCCAAAAGCATTGTAATGGGTCAAAGGGTAGACCTAGAGTGCACAAACCATGTTAGGGTTGTTTTGGGGAAGGACTCCTACTGTTGTGTGTGCGGAGCTTCTCTATCCTACTGTGTGCAAACCGTGCTGCTGATGAATGCAGAAGTATTGATGAATATCTGAATCTATTGGAATTACTGTGATGTGAATCTGTGATGTTTGGTTAATTAATATATGCTACTGTGTTATTGATTTAAGCTGCAAACATACTTGTGTTACCTATTTGTGTTGCGATCTGGATATGATCTGTTGCACTTTATGCAAGAATATTTGGAATAGTTGCGTTATCATTATATGAGTTCATGATCTGTTGATTACTATGAATGTCATTGCTATTGCACACATGGATGCGAAGGGAATATGTAGATATAGGCTCTGTGATATAAGATCTGGTCACTATAAGATTGAACGCAAATCTGTTTGACTTACCTACCCTCTCCTAGGGTGCAGAAACCTGGTTCCAGCACCCACCCATACTACTTCGGGTGAGACTTTGGTCTGCGCAAGCTGGTCATTGCCGAAAGGGCCAGTAGTATAGGGGTTTTTTGGAAAAACTTGAACCTCCAAACCTGGGTCAGTACCCCTCGAGCCAAAAAATGGGTTTTACAAGTTTATGTGGTTGTGCCATCTCTTGCAGGAGACCTTTGTCTACGCTGGAGAGTGGAGTTGATGGTCCACTGATCCATCTTGCGGTACCTAGATTCACTTTGAGTGACAGACTGAATAAGAGAAGCTCCTAATATTTTTTACTTGCAGTACTTTGCGTGCATTTTTTCCTCACAAATGTGCATTGCGCGCATTCAGGGCTGACTTGCGTGCAGGAAAGCACACCTGTCAGGGATTTTTGCGCGCAATTTACAGAATGAGATTTTTCTCCCAAGATTCTGCATTTTTCTTCTTGTAAGGTGTTGGGTATCCCCTAATGTATATTCTAGCCATTATCTTGATACCCCATAGCTTATGAGAACTCACTTTTAGCTTCCTTCTATAGGCTTAGAGTTTGTTTTTCTTCAAGTTGGTTTTTGAAAAAATCTTCACATAGTTTAAGTAGGGGGAAAATTAACCATTGCATTCTGAAAAATTCATGTTTTGCAAATTATGGTATTCACACTAAGATAACTAGTCCAACTAAATGGCCCAAGACCACACATGCATAGCTATTTTAATTCTTTCTAGTGTAGAATTTGTTTAGTTTAGTTCAATTTTTGCATTAGGAATTGCGGGACTAGGATCAAAAACTCGATTAGAGCAAGTAATCTCTACTCACTAGGCCCAATTTCTGATGGCCAATTCGTCGCTATTCCAACACATAGGTGTCGCAAGAGCGATAGTTTGAGGTCGGGAAAAACGTGGTTAGCCATTACGTCGAAATTCCGACACTTCAATAAAGTGTCGGAAGAGCGACACTTTTTCCAATGTTTCCAAACAATTGTCACTCTTTCGACGTTTTCCAAACCATCACTTTTCCAACGTTTTCCAATTTGTCGCTCTTCCGACATTTTCCGAAACTTCGGTCTTTCGACGACCCATATGCGTCGGTATTCCGACATTATCTCTTCTGACGTTTAAAACGTCGGTCTGTCGAAGATTATCAAATTTTCAAACCACTGTCGCAATGCCGAAATTATATCTTCTGATGTTTAAAGCATCGGTCTTCCGACGAAAGGTTAAAAATATAAAAAAATAAAACGTCAGTCTTTCGATGCTTAGGAAACGTCGCTCTTCCGACGAAATAGCAAAAATATTTAAAAATAATAATCGTCGCTCTTTTGACGTTTAAAGTGTCGGTCTTTCGATGCTTAGGAAACATCGCTCTTCCAACGAAACAGTAAAAATGTTTTAAAAAAAATCGTCGCTCTTTCGATGTTTAAAGCATCAGTTTTCTGACGCAAGGATAAAAATATTTTTAAAAAAATGAAACAATCAGAAGAGCAACCATGAAAGTATGAAATGATGTAGGTGATACTACGTTACTTACAACATGCAATCTCACATAATGTGTAATGTTCCCAATTTTTAGCCTCAAGCTAAATGGAACATTATAGTTGCATATTTTTATTTTTGGTTAATAAAATGGGTAAGGGGACACCTTAACCCACTTATATGGAGAAATAACACTCCTTGTGTGAAAGGAGGACAAATAAGCAGCTGAAATAAACACCTAAGGGTGTGAATGGAACCTGGAACACTTTATTTAGTCCTCTTTGACTAAAGTCAACAGCGCTGCCTAAAGAGGAGAAGCTTGCTAGAGAAGCTGCACAGTTTTAGAGGAGGACATTCACATGATGGTTGAAACCCTAATTGGTGGGACCATGGTGGAGAAAGGGTTCCCTTTCTTTATATGGAGGAGATGGCAGCCCATTTTCATTATGTTTGAGTTTATAATTTTGAATTGGGTCTGCAAAGGCTTGCATCCCCAAGCTGTTTAGCGGGGTGATGGTGCCCTCGAGAACTAGGGTGTTCCCGGTCGGGAATCCATACCTCTTCCTCAAGGAAGGATGAGGATTGAGCTACATTTTCCTCAATTTGGCATTGGACACAACTACATTCATCACCTACAGTGTTAGCTCTGTAGCAGAGAGGACGTTGTGTTGCTGGGTGCAGCAAGAGAGGAACTCATGGAGTTATTCTTGACTTGTTTCCTTCAGTGGATGATCTGAAATTGTGAGAACAAAGTATTTCTTATAAAGAGATTGACAGTAAGGGGCTTTTACTAGTTATTTCACCTTTACTAGAAAGGATGAAACCAAAAGCTCCTGGCCCACAAACTGTCTCTGTCTAAAGAAATAAAATGTAAACACTGAAATAGATCCGATAAATGAAAGTATTTGTTTATGTGCAAAGTATTCATTAATCAAAATTTTATGTGTGAATAAGCAAGTTCAAGTATTTAGCAAATGAAGTAATGTGGTTTGAAGTGAAACTAATAAGTTATGTTCACTGTATAAGCCTGATTGGGAAAAGTGTACTTATGAAAATTTACTGTTTAATGTAGCAGAATCTGAAATATAATAGCAAAAATGCACAACATAACAATAAGCATTTGTTTAAGCAGTTCACCCCTCTCTTGGGCTACCTCTGCTGGTTCCAAAAGCCTCTAATTAGGCTTTTCCCTTTTTCATTAATGCTCAAAATATGAATTACACTGTGTAGAAAGCCTCAAAAGGCAAAATAAGCTGCAAATTCAGAAACAGAAGACTGAAATCAGTATAAATTGACTATTTATTCACCTCCAATGGATGAGTATAGTCCAACACAACTGATCTTTCATTAGGCCCTAGTGGCTCCACAACCAAAATCGCTGGTAAAATCACTGATAGAGCGCCCTGATGGCTCTGCAACCTATCCCAACAGCTCCAGAATGCTTCAATACCCCAAAATCAAAAAACATTTCGTCCCAAATGGACTTTCCTAGCCAAATTTATGGCTAATTAAAGTTTGCCCAGTGTCACCTAGAAAAACTCCAGCTAAGTCTGGCTAACTGCTAGATAGCACCGACAAATCTGGAGTTAGGCGCAGAATTTGGGGGTCCACCGAAACTGTCGCCGAATTGGAGGGTAGCATTTAATGTGAATGCGCATGGCCACATGTTGGCATAAAATTTTGGAACCAACCGTTGCATTTAATTTTTATTGTAACGGTCCCGCATAATGTGAATAGTCACATGTTTAAACGGTGGCATTTAATATAAACATAACCATTTGGATTTCATTGCACACCGTTTGATTTTTGCTGTGGTTCCAGGTTGTGGGTTCTATGTGGAGGGGGCTGGCCCTTAGGGGCTGGCCCCCTTTTGGGCCCCGCCCAATTCAATGAAAACCTTTAAATATATGTGCGTTTGCAATGTTTAATAAGAAACATGTGTGGTTCAATGGTTATGTTTCTCTGTTATGTCCGCCCCAACCCGTGTTCAAATCCTGTCGCGAACTAAAAACAATTTTTTGATTGCCATTCCATTCCACCTTGGGGCCATGTAGCGGCCTCCGGGCTAGCCACGTGGCACCCTGTAATTGGCCACATGCAGAATATTCCACAAAATATTATGTGGAATATTCCATAGAATATTCCCAGAATATTCTTTTTTTAATAATTATTTTTTATAAAGTCAATTTTGGCCGTTTTTTTTACTGAAATTGGCAAACTTCAAAGTTGAATAACTTTCTCATACAGAGTCAGTTTTCAGTGCCGTTCACGTCTACAGGATCATTTTTCTGAGATATTTCCATTCGATCTAGTTTGGAACAATTCTGAGCAACTTCATTTTTGAGCATTTTTCTACAAGAGACTTGATCTCCTGATCACACCTCCCAAATGGGAAGCTTTTGGACCCCAAAAGCTCTCTGATTACTGAAACTGATGATGTGGAGACTGATTCTCTACTCTTCCACCCTTGAATAACTGAAATATACCCGATTTCATCAAATGAAGCTTTTGAGAAAATGATAATCTGTCTCTGGAATCAACTGATCGACCATTGCTAAGATTGACGGAGTCATGATGCAAATGATTAAAATTTGCAGAACAAAATTTGTAATCTGCAGAAAAAAAAATTTTCTACACTGATCAAACTTCCCAGAAGACTAAAATGACTTTCACCTTGCAAACTGTTCCCATGGCGAATTCTACCATTCTGAAACCAACTTTTTCCCATGTTGAATGGTGTGTCCTTCTTGCTTGCACTGCTTTGCTTTGACACTTCATTCACTGCATTGGATGACCCAAAAGGTAATTTGTGCAACATAAAATCATCTTTTTTCAAAGACAAACTGTTATCAAAATGAGACAAATCATTAGCAACATCATAAAAAGGTGAATGCTCAAAATCTGGTCATTTCAACATTAACAAAGTTAGACTTTGACTTGCATTAACCAGTCTCTTCAATTGACTTGCATGGAGTAAAGAAGATTCCAGATTCTTCTTGTGAGCTCTCACAATGTACTCTTTACCATCTTTGAACAAGTGATACTTGTTTTCATGGTGATGAAAGATGGCCTTCCTGTCAAATAAATAAGGACTTCCAAAAACAATACCTGAGATATCAAGCGGCACCACATCAAGTTCCACTGTGTCAATAAAATGTGCAGTTATTGCAAAGCGCAATATGCACTTTCTTGAGACTTGCAAATTGGCATCCTTGCATATCCATCCAAGTGGGTAAGGCTTCGGATGTGGAATGGTCTTAAGTTTAAGCTGCTTGACCAAGTCTTCAGATATGAGATTCGCTTGTGACCCACTGTCAAATAGTGTGTCAATTTTGGTATGTTTTAAAATTACCCTCACATGGAAGAGATCTATCCTCCTCTTTTCTTCATGAGTATCTTTGTGACAATTCAAAGAGCTAGAACTGGGAGTTGTGTCTTGCCCCACTTCTTTCCCCTTAATGTTCTTTAAAACCATGGCTATGCTTTTTGTCTCATCTCCTGAGTCTGACCCTAAGTCTTGCTCAATTGTTGCTACAGTTTTCTCCTTTTCTTTGGTCTTGTTTTTGTTCTTGTATTTTTCTGGTTTCAGTTCAGGATGAAGCTTCCAGCAATGATCTTCATCATGACTTGTCTTCGAACAGTTCTTGCAAAATAACTTTCCTTTGTCTTTTCTTGAATTTGCAACTCTCTTTTTTCCTTTGTTTTTGAAATTACTATCCTCATCAAAAATATTCTTTCCTCTAGCTTCTAAATGTGTAGCCTGCACACAGACTTCATCTAAGCTGGTAGGATTAAACATTAGAATAGTATGTTGCAGATAATTGTGCAAACCTCCTATGTATTTCAACAAGGTGTCTTGACTTTGTAAGTCTACTCCAAGTAGAAGTGCTCTCCTTCTAAACTCTTGGGTATAATCTTGCACATTTTGACCCTTAAGTTGCCTAAAATTTTGCTAATTCATGATTGCTTTCTGAATATGAGCAAGAGGATAAAACTGTTTCTTAATAGCAGTAATAAACTCATTCCAAGTTAGAGTTATCTTACCATGCTTTTTAATTTCCTCCCTGGTCTTGGCTTCCCACCAAACCAAAGCTGCTCCATCCATTCTCAAATAGGCTAATTGGATTTTTGTTTCATCATCATGCAAATTCTGAATTCTTAGATAGACTTCCAGCTGTCTAATCCAGTTATCTAATTTTTCTGCATTCACATCACCATTAAACATCGGCAACTCAAAGTTCCATCAAGCTTTAACAAAGGATTTTTAAGAGATGTTTTTGTTTTGTGTGACTGATTAACAGAAGTTGAAGAGGATGATGTGGAGGAAGAGGATGGCGATGGAAATGGTGGATCACCATTTCCTCCATTCCCTTTCTTAGACTCATCTTTGTCATTCTTTCCTCCTAAAGAATCTCCTTCTTCTTTTTGGTTTCTAGACCCTTCTCCAGCAATCCTATCATTTCTCTCCTGGTATAGGATCCTAACCATCTCAGTCATGTCCAAGAAAGATTTTCTAAAGACTCTTTCTTCTTCCTTGGGATCCATTTCCTCATGTACTTCTCCTTCTCTGGAAGACATGTTTTTGGCCGATTCTAAGGCTAATGAGGATGAAATGGAAGGTGGATATAATGGCACTCTAGCCCTCCTTGGTTGAGGATTAACTTGTTCTCTAACCAATTGACCTTCCCCTCTTTTCAATTTCAGCCTAGTAAGCATCAAATTTTGCAGAATAACACAATCTTCTTGCACAAATTTCACAAAATCTTAAGCAAAACCTAGAGCTCTGATACCAATCTGATCTGAAATTGTGAGAACAAAGTATATCTTATACAGAGATTGACAGTATGGGGCTTTTAGTAGTTATTTCACCTTTACTAGAAAGGATGAAACCAGAAGCTCCTGGCCCACAAACTAGCTCTATCTAAAGAAATAAAATGTAAACATTGAAATAGATCCAATCAATGAAAGTATTTTTTTATGTGCAAAGTATTCATTAATCAAAATTTTATGTGTGAATAAGCAAGTTCAAGTATTCTGCAAATGAAGTAATGTGGTTTGAAGTGAAACTAATGAGTTATGTTCACTGTATAAGCCTGATTGGGAAAATTGTACTTATGAAAAGTTACTGTTTAATGTAGCAGAATTTGAAATATAACAACAAAAATGCACAACATAACAGTAAGCATTTTTTTAAGCAGTCACCCCTCTCTTAGGCTACCTTTGCTCGGTCCAAAAGCCTCTAATTAGGCTTTTCCCTTTTTCATTAATGCTCAAAATATGAATTACACTATGTAGAAAGCCTCAAAAGGAAAAATAAGATGCAAATTCAGAAACAGAAGACTGAAATCAGTATAAATCGACTATTTATTCACCTCCAATGGATGAGTATAGTCCAACACAACTGATCTTTCATTAGGCCCTGGTGGCTCCACAACCAAAATCACTGGTAAAATCACTGATAGAGTGCCCTGATGGCTCTGCAACCTGTCCCAACAGCTCTAGAATGCTTCAATACCCCAAAATAAAATAAAAAATTCGTCCCAAATGGACTAATTTGGGGGTCCGCCGAAACTGTCGTCGAATTGGAGGGTAGCATTTAATGTGAATGCGCATGGCCACATGTTGGCATAAAATGTTGGAACCAACCGTTCCATTTAATTTTTATTGTAACGGTCCCACATAATGTGAACGGTCACATGTTTAAACGGTGGCATTTAATATAAACATAACTGTTTGGAGTTCGTTGCGCGTCGTTTGATTTTTGCTGTGGTTCCAGGCTGTGGGTTCTATGCGGAGGGGGCTGGCCCCCTTTTGGGCCCCACCCAATTCAATGAAAACCTTTAAATATATGTGTGTTTGCAATGTTTAATAAGAAACATGTGTGGTTGAATGGTTAAGTCGCTCCGTTATGTTCGCCCCAACCCGTGTTCAAATCCTGCCGTGAACAAAAGACAATTTTATGATTGCCATTCCATTCCACCTTGGGGCCATGTGGCGCCCTGTAATTGGCCACCTGTGGAATATTCGATAGAATATTCTATGGAATATTCCCAAAATATTCTGTGGAATATTCTTTTTTTAATAAATTTTTTTTTATAAAGTCAATTTTGGCCATTTTTTTTACTGAAATTGGCAAAATTCAAAGTTGAATAACTTCCTCATATGGAGTCAGTTTTCAGTGTCGTTCATGTCTACAGGATCATTTTTCTGAGCTCTTTCTATTCGATCTAGTTCAGACCAATTCTGAGCAACTTCATTTTTGAGCATTTTTCTACAAGAGACTTGATCTCCTGATCAGTGCAAGAGTGATCTACTCATTGGAGAAGCTGCAAGGAGGACTCCTAAGATTCATTTCAGATCATTGGCACTTTTCCAAACATTCCATCATCTCCCACTGTGCAGTCCATGGAGGAAACTACGTTATTTCAGAGGGGCAGTTAGAGAGGGTTTATTGAGCTCATCAGGAGTTGTTTTTGAGACAAAGGGGTTAGCCCTTTTCTTGGAGACATTATTAGAGGAGGGAAATAATATTTCATATCTACCATAGCCTCATTCTCATTTTGATCTAGTTGTAGTGACAAGCCAGTTGTCACAATTTTGTGTTCTCCGACATTTCTAGCAATCTTTCCTAGATTGATTAGAAATCCTGTATTTCAGCCCATTCCTTTGTCATTGGGAAATTTTCTTGTATTCTTTAGCCAAATGTACATTTAATGCATAATCAGTAGTAGCTACTTTCATATATACTGCACAGGCATGGTCCTCCGGCATTTTTTGTAGTTGTAGTAACTTATGTGTTTCAGGGTTTGATCATGGGATATTGATTCCCATTGCAAAAGGGGTTCATTCCTCATGATATTTCTTATATTTATTTGATGATATAATAATAAAATTATGGTTGTAACATTTCCCCTCTTATGGTATATTCATATTTTCATATTTTCTGATTATGTCTTATATTGTTGTAAGCTCTTTCATTGAGCATTGTTTTAGAGACCTAGATTGGGGAGATCTGTATAACCCATCTAGAGTTATTTCTTTGAGCTCATTTTCTGCAAGGGAGTTTTATTAGATATGTTCTAGGGCATCCCAGTAGTGGTTTTCCTTATTTATGCAATGAATTCCTTATACAACATCCTCAAGGACCCTGTAGCAGAAATTCCTGAAGTGGAAATATTGGATATCCATAGACAGAGTCTGTGAAGGGCTTGATAGCTTCTGCATATCACACTTCCTTGTGAAGGTGACATATCTAGTAAATTCCTCAACATTCAATCTATGGAATGGACTTGTGGTCTTTCTATAGAAATAATTTTGGAATATCTTAAGATATTCCCGATGGAGCAAGAAATCCCTCATTTGCACTGCATCAAGATTTAGTCACTCATATTCTGTAGTGCGCTTCGCACTGCATGAGTGGTTTCTTCCACTCCATGAACCTTCTCTTTTTGCTGATCCACATCTTGAGGCTCATCTTTAGGAACAAGTAGCTCCTCCTTAGCATGCAAGTGTAGCTCCCTCTCAAGCGACAACTTCATGGCTTTCGCCTCGTGAAATTTGATATCCCGTCACACGACAGTCATCCGACTGTCTGGAAAATACACACAATAATTGTGGGGTGTTTCTGTGTATCCCACAAATATCCCAACCTCTTCGGTCAGCTCCAGCTTCTTCTTGGCATCCTTCATCACATGAATGTAAACAGGTGAGCCAAAAATCTTCAAATGAGAAATATTAGGCTTCTTACCAGAAAATGCCTCTTCGGGTGTACTCATGCCAAGTACTCTATGAGGACAACGGGTTTGCACATAAACCACATTGTTGCATGGCTCAACCCACAAGTGTATGGGAAGGCCCTAATCATGCAACATCACCCGTGCAACACCCATGATCGTTCTGTTCTTCCTCTCCGTGACCACATTTTGCTATGGGTTATGAGGCGCTATGAGTTCTCTTCGAATTCCTTCTTTGCTACAGAAGTATTTGAATTCACCAGAGATGTATTCTCCACCATTATTGCTCCTTAGAGCTTTCATTTTTTTCCTCGACTCTTTCTCAACCAGCACCTTGAACTCATAGAACTTTGAGTATGTCTGACTCTTCTTCTGCATGAAGAAGATCCAGCACTTACGAGAAAAGTCATCAAAAAATATCACATAATACCTATGCTTTGCTGTTGAAGCAACCGAGAAGGGTCCACACACGTCTGTGTGAATTCTCTCAAGGATCGTCGAGGCGTGACTATCCTTCTCATGAAAAGTGGTCTTCACAAATTTTCCCAAAGTACATCCCTTGCACTAATCTGACTGCGCAAGTGTACCTTTGGGAAGCCCGGTAGAAATTTACTGCAAAATTTTCAAAGTGCCATGGTGAAGATGGCCCAATCTCCTGTTCCACAATTCACCCTCATCCCGGTTCACCACTCCTTCTGCTTTTCCTGCCATTGCTGCACAGCCATCTACCTGCAATTGATAAATATTCTTAACTCGAATCCCTATCCTCTTGTTTTGACCAGTTGTTTTATGCCAAAGGAAAGCTTTTCCCTCACTGAAAACAACATCATAACCCTTGTCTTCCAACATCGCCATAGAGATCAGATTCTTCTTCAATCCTGGAACACGCATGACATCCTTCAAGATGAAAGGTTTACCAGACTCCCTCTCAAAGGAAATGGTCCTGATACCAGTCACACTATATCTACCATCATCTCCCATCTCGATGTGCACTCCAAGATCCTTTTCCTCTAGATCACTAAACAAATCTTTATCTCCGGTCATATGGAAAGACGCACCACTATCAAGAAACCATACCGATCCCATCACACTTGAAACCAAGCATGTGATCAAAGAAAAATCCATCTCAAACTGTGAGACTAATGCCTCTCCAGCTACATATCCATCAACCTCCTTATTCTTCTTCTTCTGTGGATAATTAGTGGCAAAATTCCCATGTTGGTGACAGTGAAAACACTTCACCTTGGACAAATCCTGCTTCTTGCATTTCACACCGAATTGAGAAGGATTTTTATTTCCCTTCGATTTCCTTGCGTTGGCATCCAAAGAAAAATTTTATTCATCTTCATTCTTCGATGAAGATCCATCCCTGGTACCCTGCCTTATCTCCTCCTGCACAAGATCTGACCAAAGTCGCTCCCATCCTGGCAGTTTCTCCCGTCCATTGATAGAGTCTTCACAGTTATGCAAACTCTTTGGAAGCCCAAGGAGAGCTAATCTCACCAAGTCTTCTTCATCAACAGTAACCCCCACACTTCCCAGCTCATCCTTGTAGTGGAAAAACTTCGTGAGGTATTTTGGAATACTGTTGCCTTTCTCCATTTTTATTTTTCTGAGCTTGTCTTTAAGCGCCAACTTCCTCTGGTCACTTCTGCTTTGGAACAAGTCTGTCAAAGCCTTCCACATTAAGAATGGAGTGGCTTTACCGTGAAGGTTGGACACAATGTGGTCCTTCACACCTTCCAACAGAATCCTTCGACACTTTGCTACCTTCTTTTGCCATGCGTCAAGTGCGGCTGCATCGCTAGAAGCATGCTTCAGAATATCAACATCTATGAACTCCTTCAACCCATTATAATCTAGCACTGCCTCCATCCTGTCCTTCCATGCTATGTAATTCAAGCTCCCATCAAGGGCATACTCCAATTGAAATCCGTTGAAAGACATTTCAATGAATGCTCAACTTCGACACCAAGAAAACACTGCAGCAAATTCGAATTCCACCAGCACAAAACTCAACCGCTTCAATAATTGCAATCTCCTCCAATGATCAACTGCTCTGATACCATGTAGAAATTATATAAATTATGTGTTATATGTCCAAGATTCTCCTGATCTCACACTATTTTAACTTCATGCAAAATACAGAATCTATTCCACCATTGATCATTTGCGGAAATTAAATCGAGATTGCAATGCACACATGAAACAATAAAAATTCACACACATTAACACAGTTGTTTAACGGGAAAGCCTGAAGCTGAAAACCCCAACTATCTGTATATAATATATGTCATAGAGATCATGTAACAATCCTCATACAAAGCTGATCATATCAAGCTCTCAATACAATACAATCGCTACACACTAATCAGGCCCGATCTTGCAAATCCATGCACCGATCTTTGCCACCTGCTAGCCTGCCTCTACTGCGCAATCCCTACTGAAGAATGGCTCTGAATGAGTTTGAATTACTCCAGCCTTGCTCACGCAATCCTCATTGGCATCTCCACTGAGTGTTGGATGCAATCAATGCATCACTATAGTCACAACTGATAGTCACACTTTCTCTTTCACCTATCTCTCCACTGGTCTCCACTGAAACTGCCATGCACTGTAGTTAACTGATGTATTCTTCAGTTGATTAATGATTTATTATTTAGTGAATTAATTAACTAATTAATTCAAACCACTCTCACTAGTGTATCAATCAGTTAGACTAGATACAACTAGCTCAACTGAGTCTAACTGAGTTAAACTGAATACAACTCCACCAACTACTTCTATAACTCCACCAAACTCTGTCACATGAGTTCTAACTGAAGTCCTCATGCATTAGCTCCAGTAAACCCTCGGGAATAGCGTAATTCCTTCTGTCAGCTACTGTGCCACATCTGTGCACTTAACTGAAGTGCTCCAAGAGAATAAGATAATGTTTAGAGTCCAAATATTATTAAGAGCTAATAATATTCGACATATCTATTTTTAGACTGACAATCTAAAAATAGACTCTGCCCAATATGTCTAAAAATATAAGTCCATCTATTTTTCCAACTTGACCAACCATCCACAAATAGCATCCTGCAATTCATAGAATATGATCGACATGTCTAAAAATAGACATAGTCTGAAAATAGACATTGTGCCAAAAATAGCCTGCGGGCCCACTTAATGAAGGTGACTCTTTTCACTAAGCTCATCATCTTGTTGAATCTAAACATTCATACTTGGAAGGAAGCATTGGAGGACAGATTTATTGCAGCATGTTTGAGCAGTGGTGGAGATCATTGATGAGGAGGCCACAAGAGGAGAAGGGGGAGAAAATTTTGTTCTCTCTATGCAGTTGCTTGAGGATAAGCAACATGTGGGAGGGGAGGAATGTAATGTTCCAAATTTTTAGCCTCAAGATAAATGGAACATTATAGTTGCATATTTTTATTTTTGGTTAATAAAATGGGTAAGGTGACACCTTAACCCACTTATATGGAGAAATAACACTCCTTTTGTGAAAGGAGGACAAATAAGCAGCTACACCTAAGGGTGCGAATAGAACCCAGATCACTTGATTTAGTCCTCTTTGACTAAATTCAATAGTGCTGCCTAAAGAGGAGAAGCTTGCTAGAGAAGTTGTGCAGTTTTAGAGGAGGACATTCACATGAGGGTGGAAACCCTAATTGGTGGGACCATGGTGGAGAAAGGGTTCCCTTTCTTTATATGGATGAGATGGAAGCCCATTTTCATTATGTTTGAGTTTAGAATTTCGAATTGGGTCTGAAAAGGCTTGCATCCCCAGGCTGTTTAGCAAGGTGATGGTGCCCTCGGGCACTAGGGTGTTCCTGGTTGGGAATCCCTACCTCTTCCTCAAGTAAGGATGAGGATTGTTACACCATTTTTTGGTCATCTAACCTATTATCATTAGATGGACCCAAGTACACCATGTAAGACCAATTTTACCCTAAGTAAAATTGCTTTCACTATGTGAAATAACTTAGTAAAACACCTTTATTAAGTTGTTTATGGTCTAAACAGGAAACCCCAAAGGGAAATATTAAACAAATCTATATTTTTTTTATTTTCCTCATGGAATAATTAAGTAAACAATAATTTAATTATTATTCCAGGTCATATTTAACCCAAAACAAGGAAATTAATTAGATAAATCCTTATTTATCTTATTATTTTCTAGGAATAATTATTTAAATCTTATTCAAATAATATTCCTTGTTAAATATGACTAAATCATTTATAAATAATTAAATAAATCATTATTTATTTAATTATCATTCAACCACTTTCTTAAAATAATAAATAAATAATTTATTTATTTATTATTTATAAATAAAGGATTTAACCCAAGTCAAAATTCTTTTCCCTCCAACAAATATAGTAAAATATTCCTAAAAGGTGGTTCTAGAATTTGGTTAATAACATTTTATTCATGCACCAAGTTCTAGATTACCCTAATATTTTGTTATAAATAGCATGGTTTTCCCATTCATTTGTCACCTTTTGTTGCCTACGAGATCACTCTAGATCTTTACTCTTGGTCTGACTTTGAGCCATTATCATTGTCACATATTCTATCTTCACTTTGTGAGCTCCCTTGGAGTTATATGTTTTTCTGGGTTTTCTTCACCAACAAGAGAGAGAAATACTAGATCTGAAGTGCTGAGGACTTTCAAAGAACCCATCCCATTGAGGAGAATTGGAAACACCTTTGTTGTTTTCCTCTCAGGTGCCCTTAATATAAAAAATTCTTTCAAAAATATTGTTCTTGTCTTATCTATTGGATGCATGGAGCAAAACTTTATTTCCACTACTTAATGTCTTTTCATGCATAGATCTGGATTTGTGCAACATTTGTCTTGATCAACTAACTGCAGAATCGAAGATATTGGCAGTTATATTTGATGTTAGGGCTATGAGTTATGCGTAGCTAAAGTGGTATTTTTTCGTACACTTCGACAAAAGATTCATACTAACAAGGATTGAGCTGCATTTTCCTCAATCTGGAATTGGCCACAACTACATTCATCACCTACAACGTTAGCTCTGCAGCAGAGAGGACATTTTGTTGCTGGGTGCAACAAGAGAGGAACTCATGGAGTCATTATTGACTTGTTTCCTTCAGTGGAGGAGTGATCTACTCATTGGAGAAGCTGCAAGGGGGACTCCCACGCTTCATTTCATATCATTGGCACTTGGCCAAACATTCCATCATCTCCCACTGTGCAGTCCATGGAGGAAACTGCGTTATTTCAGAGGGGCAGTGAGAGAGGGTTTATTGAGCTCATTAGGAGTTGTTTTTGAGACAAAGGGATCAATCCTTTGCTTGGAGAAATTATCAGAGGAGGGAAATCATATTTCAGATCTGCCATAGCCTCATTCTCATTTTTATTTAGTTGCAGTGACAAGCTAGTTATCACAATTTTGTGTTCTCCGACATTTCTAGCAATCTTTCCTAGATTGACTAGAAATCATGTATTTCAGCCCATTCCTTTGTAATTGGGAAATTTTCTTGTATTCTTCAGCCACATGTACATTTCATGCATAATTAACAGTAGCTAATTTCATATATACTGCACAAGAATGGTCCTCCGGCATTTTGTGTAGTTGCAGTAACTTATGTGTTTCAGGGTTTGATCATGGGAGATTGATTCCCATTGCAAAATGGGTTCATTCCTCATGATATTTCTTGTATTTATTTTATAATATCATAATAAAATGATGGCTATAACATTTCCCCTCTTATGTTATATTCAGATTTGCATAGTTTCTGATTATGTCTTATATTGCTGTAAGCTCTTTCACTGAGCATTGTTTTAGAGACCTAGATTGGGGAGATCTGTATAACCCATCTAGAGTTATTTATTTGAGCTCATTTTCTACAAGGGAGTTGTATTAGATATTTTATAGGGAATCCCAGTAGTGGTTTTCCTTATTTATGCAGTGACTTCCTTATACAATGTCCTCAAGGACCCTGTAGCAGAAATTCCCGAAGTGGAAATATTGCATATCCATAGACAGAGTCTGTGAAGGGCCAGATAGCTTCTGCATCTCACGCTTCCTTTTGAAGGTGACATATCCGGTAAATTACCCAACAGTAAATCTCTGGAATGGACTTGTGGTTTTTCTATAGAAGGAATTTTGGAATATCTTAAGATATTCCCGATGGAGCAGGAAATCCCTCATTTGGAACTGTATTACATAATGGCAGAGAACTAATCTAAAAAATTTTCATTAAAATCTCTGGTATCTCTCCCGGGAGAGGAAACCATTGCCAAAATATACCCTCGACCTCCTACTTTTGGATGATGATTCTTTTTAAAGCCACTAACTAATGCAGATTTTGTGCATATCGATATTTTTGGAAGCACACACCTAAATGGGTTGAAGATCTTCAAAATTAGAGTAATTTCAAGCATAAATTGTAAATAAAAAAAAAAAAAGGAGAGAGCCATCATGGCATCAAATTGCCCCTTCTGCAAGCCTGCTTTCTCTCCTTATCTTGTAATATAGGTATAGATATTGTTTAGAAAGAGAAAATTTAGACAAGAATATCTTGCTCACATAAAATTCAATTCATAGGCTATCTTACCCAATTATACAAACATGGATATTGCCCCAAGTCTAAATTTGATGGAAAATCCAAGGATAGCCCTGCTATAGCATGGGAAGGAATCATCCTAGAAACCAAAACACTCACATTGTAGCACTGACCTTCAAATTTTTAGACAGAAGACCAAATAAAAAAGCAGAACTCAAGCCCACTGATAGGTATAGAATAACCCTTCTGAATGGGGTTTTAGGTCATCTTGAAAGGGATTAAAATACTGTCAGTGGCCATCTTAGTTTTCTGCATATGATAAATTTTTTCTCATTCACAATTTGACGTAAAGATTATCCAAATTACAACCTCAATACTGTCTTTTTTGAGCATTTCTGAGTTTTTAATATATTTGGCATAGGTTGTATCAGGGCTATTTCCAATCCTTAATTCCTCACAAATACGGATCCATAAAAATTAGACGTGATAGTACTCAATTTTGCAGGCTCAGAACATAGTTTCCCCTCTTACATATTTTTCTATAGTGACATTTATGCTCCACATTCTCTTGACATGGCTGGAAGTAGACAAGCTAGGATTTGGCCTTATGGGGGAAACTCTGACACTCAGCTTTTATTGGTGGATTCTCGTCATTTCCACTGTGTTGTATATTTTCTACAACCCTTCCTGCAGACACACTTGGACAGGATTTACTTTGAAGGCCTTCACGGGACTCTGGTCTTTCTTCAAGTTAACTATGGCTTTAGCTTTTATGCTAACACAGTATGCATTCTATGTTAGGATTCTTTGAAAATCCCAGTTACAAATTTTGTATTAGTAGATTATGAAATTGATACGCTTGTCTGAATTGCTGGAAAAAAACATTTTCATCAATATTATTGCTGCTTCATTTTGGTGACAATATTCATTAAATAATCGTGTTTTGTTGTTGTTACGGTTTGCAGGCATATATTAGAACCAAATCGTGAAAATAAAAGCTTTAATAGAATGAATATATAAGACTTAACTCACTTCTAGAAATACCAATCTGAAAACTTTAAAACTTTGCAATCTAACACCTCACTCACCCGAAGAAAGGTAGCATTCAACATGTAAGAAAAATTGATGTAAGCACTCCATAGATCATATTACAGACAAGATAGCATGGCTTCTTCTTTCCTACATTTATACAACTACATGGTTATTATATTCAGTGATCTAGATTCCAGATGAAACTGGAAAAATAATATTACACCAAGAATCACAAATAGGATATAAAAAGGACCAGAAGAGCAGCATTAACAAAGAAATTGACTAAAATTGTTACCAGATAGACATAGAAGATTCTTCAAATACTTTGACTCAGAAGATGTACCAGTACTACAATTTCTAAATTCATCAACTGGACTTTCCCCACCCCAAAAACCTTCTCTAGATTCTCAGACTCTCAAATCTTCAACTTAGAGTAATAAAACTCAAACTAACTATGAAGATACACTCAATTTATGCATTGCATGAAGAAGCATTTAGACTAACTAATTATAAAAGAGCAGATCTATAACTAGCCTTGCAGATTTGAGACCACGAACTCTGTCAGACTTAATTAATGGTTAGCCTGGAAGACCTTCATAAATGACACCAGTTTCTCCACACGTGCCAATGGCATTGAATTATAAATTGAAGCCCTCATTCCTCCCACAGATCGATGTCCCTTAAGTTGCAACATGCCCTCGCTTTCTTCCTGTTTGATAAAATCACTCTCAAGCTCAGACTTCTCTAGTGTAAATGGCACATTCATCAGAGATGTGGTTTCATGGAGTGAAATGATTTCTGGGTTACCCCAGAATGGATTTTCCTTGTGAAGTCAGTAAGATGTTTCACTTGTGTGTCATAAATTACTGTCATTTCTATATAATTTACTATTTTCAAACTTAGTTATTATGTAGGTGAAAAGGTCAATGTATACTATAAGTATGTAGATGAGATTTCAATCATTAGGTTAGTGCATTTGATCCTTGAAGTTCATTGATACATAATGAGATTGTAGTGACAATTATTGTTATATATTGACAATTGTAGGTAAACAAACATCTTATACACTTCTTCTTACTTTTTTAGTACCTTTAGTTCTCATGAGGAGACTGCAAACTTTACTGAGAGAAACAGGATATCATAAGGGCTACATGCTCAGATTATAGTCCTAAAAAAATGTGCCCTAGACCAGACTTGAATTACACTTATTCTTACAAGCTTGTACTTAAATGAACCCCAAAAGTCAAGGATCAAAAATCATTGAATAAACACACATATATGGATGCTCTTTTGGTCGGAAAAAAGGGCCAAAAGCTATACTCAAGAGCTACTCAAATAAATTATTGTGTGGATGAGGACCTTCAATACTTCGAATTAATGAGTCAATATTATGGCATTGCGCCTACCATGGAGCACTATGCTTGCACAGTTGATCTTCTTGGTCGAGCTGGGCACATGAAAGAGGCACCCACTTTTATCAGGAAAATGCCAATAGAACCTGATGCTGGTGTGTGGGGGACATTTCTTGGTTCCTGCAAAATTCACCACAATATTAAGCTAGGAAAATATGTTGCAAAACATCTTATTAAATTAGAGCCTGATAATGCTGCAAACTATGTATTGTTGTCAAACATATATGCTATGGCTGGAAGGTGGGATGAAGTGATGAAGGTGAGAGCAATGATTAAAGACACTAAATTGAAAAAGAGCCCAAGATGTAGCTGGATCAAGGTCAAGAACATAGTCCATTCATTTGTTGTTGGAGATAGATCACACAAACAATTAGAGCGGATATATTCAATTGTGGATTTATTGGATGGGAAGATGAAAGATTCAGGGTATATGCCAAATCTAGTGCTTTATGTTGTCAGATGGAATCTGGGGGAAATAGTGTGCAGAGAGAAGAAAAGGTACACAAATTTCCTCAAAGCTAATTATTTACGGGATGCACAAAATAAGAAAGTCATGAACAAAAGTTTTTTTTTTAAATTGGAAAGTAAAAATCATGGCCATGCTAGATATGAGTGTTAAAACCTTCAAACTATCAATTATTGCAAACCAGGTAAAAATAAAAATAGTCTCGATAGCTCATACCATAACAAGGCTTTATTGGTAGAAAGAAAACTTTAACAACACATAATGAAGCTAATCCCTAAACCCTAATGCATATGACTACAACAATATGTTAATGGTCTAACTCGTTAAACCCTAAAAACTAAAGCAAAAATAACATGGGTCTTCAAAAGTTTAATCGATCTTCTTTGATCCGAGATATAATCAATAGATTTCAACGACAAAGAAAGAATCTATAAATTATTGTATTGACATGTTGAAAAATAGAACTAAAATACAAAATAAACCACAAATAAAGTGCAAAATTCACAGATTGACCTGTGATGGAGTTGATTACAGTTGGAATTCCTTCCGTGTTGTGGAGTGAGAGGACGGCTTCACAATATGTGGACTCAAACTTCAGACTTTGTAACCTATAGTGCCTTCCTTTTTTCTTATTGTTAGTCAGACACCCTTGCGCTAGAAACACAAAGGCAAGATCTCATAAGCACAAATGGGATCCATGGGAGGTCAATGGGGAAAATCCCACCATAAGGAAATGAAGACGGGGAAAGGGGATCAGATTCACTACAAGTTTTCTCAGATCTGAGTTCAACTGACTAGGAAACCTTAGGCAACAGGTAACTCCCCTCATGGTTGCAGAGATTAGGTGGTTCAAGTCACCAAAGCTAGGTGTGGTGAGCTTAAGAGTCCTGAAGCAAATATCATAGATAGCCTCATTGTCAAGAACCATACATTCATAGCTCTTAGCCTTCCATACATTGCTTTTACAGATCCATAGCTCTTAGCCTTCCTTCTGTGCTCTTTCTTTCTATACATACTGATAAGTTGGCTCAGTTGGTTCAGTGGTTTCAGTATGGCCGCATCCTCCCTCCTTCCCTGGAAAAACCATGCAACCCTCAAAACCGACGATATTATGGCCGCATCCTCCCTCCTTCCCTAGACAAACCATGCAACCCTCAAAACCGGCGACAATATGGCCGCATCCTCCCTCCTTCCCCGGACAAACCATGCAACTGGAGGGAAACCGGAGGGAAATGAACGAGGGAAATTAAAACTTTTGATATTTGAAATTTTTTGACATTTTGAAATGAAATACGCATAATACCTGCCAAAACAAAACCTTTGATGCTTTTCACATCTAGGCCAGTGGTGACTTGAAAAAATGGTTCTATATGAGAATTTATACATGCGCTAAGCCAAAAGACCTTATACATTTCCAAAGAGAAGTAAAAATGATATTTATACAATGAAATGTGTTTGTGATTGCCTAATCTAGTAGAACAGGATAAATTTTATGAGATTTTGTTTTTGGATTATTATAATTACCAATTTCATCATAAAATTTATGACCACTCAAATTCCATTAAATAAAATGTGTGAGACTTTTCTTGGGGTTAATAAGGGGTTTGGGTAAATAAGTGTATTGTTGATTATAAATAATGATTAATGAGGTTAGATCTAAGACATTTATTTAAATTATTAATTATATAAAATTGTTGAATTTTTATTTCATAAACTAGGGATTTTGGTCGATTTTTTAATCTAATTATGTGATATTAAAGATGAATTATGGTAACTTAAAAATAATTTTATGTGGTTAAAAGGGATGTAGTAATGTTATGGTATGAATTATTATTTTCAATGAAATTTTTGGTTTAGTAAGGATAACTCATCTATGGACATTTTCCATGATTTTTAAGACGGAGTCTATATAGGAAAGGTGATACTTAAAGGGCTCCCACATGCTTTAGAAATTTTATATCTATTGGTTTATAAACATTAGAGGTGGAAAAATATCCTAACCTCTAGAGCTAAGTTTGTTCCAACTTAGCTATATCTTGAACAACAAATTGTTGTTGACAACAAGGATATGATAGAAATTTGGTGGGTTGTAGGGTAGTCTTGTCATGAAATAAATGTAATGTAGTTACTAGGTAGGTAGGGGGAACCATTTTGGTGGAACTTGGCCATAAATGGGACATCTATCCATGCATAGTTTTTGAAGAACAAATACACCTAGTAGATTATCATTGTACGGGAATCACTTTAGGATCTAGGCTACTGTGCACACAATAACTAAAGGGATATTAGTGAAACCCACAAAAGTATTATAGGTGCTTTTATATAAATAGGTGTTCTTGTGTTCTCATTGGTTAGTTATGGGAAAATGACAATAAATTAAGAGAAGTTATAGGTGCTTTTATAGAAAAATGTGTTCTTGTGCTCTCATTTCTTAGGTATGGGAAAATAACAATAAAGTAAGAGAAGTATTTGACTACTGAATAATTAGAGGAATGATTCCACACAAAACCAAGTGTGATACTGCAAAAATTTCTAGGCTAAGGGATTTTTGAAGGGGTTCCCCCACCATATGACCAGAAGAAGAGAATGGTCATTCCAGATGCTCTGAAAGTGTTGAGACTTTAGCCAGGTCACAAGTATTGTCTGCTAGGAAGGCTTTCCAAAGAAGTTGGCTGGCATCACTATGACACTATTACGGAATTAGAAGGGAAGAGAAAGGAAAAGGCTTAGGTATCATATGAGAGAAGGAAGAAATTGGAAAAATTGAGATCAAAAGTAGTGGAGTTAGCCGAAAAGTAGCTTGCCCAAAAGATGGAGCTCTTAGCTTCAATAAAGTATTAGATAAGCTGCATGTTGTGCTCAATGAAGCAATCAATTTTGAAAATGACAAGAAAATATTTCTGAATATGAGGTTTTTGACTAGAAAGATATAACAACACATAAATAATTACACCGTTGATACAATAATAATATAATCCGCAAAAAACCTTCTCACATTCATGATCTGAGTATATAGTGAAATAGACAGAAGTAAGAACATGATAAGTAGCAAGGAAATGAATGTTTTGGGGTCTGTTCAGCAAACCCTTGAAGCAACAATAACGCAATAATGCACCCTAAACCCTGTATTGCGATTTTCTCCATTAGCAAACCCTTGAAGTAGAAAATACTCATATAGATAATGAGCTTCAAGATAAAAATCCCATAGACATGAAGAGTGTCATACGCCTCATTCAAAAATTAGTAAATGAAACTGTGGATCTAAAAAAGAACTCTAGAGAACATACCTCTATTTAAATAACTTACAAACCATATTGCAAAAAAAAATTACTTCTTCAAAGCTAATTCGTCGAATTTGGGGGCTTAGGGGATTGGGGGTTAGGAGTTAGGGGATTTAGGTGAATTTAGGGGTTAGGGGTAGAATAATGAGTTAGTAGTTAAGGGATTAGGGATTGGGGGCTTAGGGGGCTCGACTCGAATGCGTTTGGGTGGGTGCACTCAACTGAAACGACCCGACCCGAACGGGTTTGAGCGGGCACCTCAAACGAAATGACATGACGCGCCTGACCGAATGAAGGCACAAGAGAGAAAATGAAAAACGGGCCGCATGAACGTGCATAAGGCACCCATTCGGTCACAACTTAGCAAATTTGATACGGCTGCCCTCAAACAAAACGACCCAACCCGAATGCGTTTGGGTGGGCGCCCTCACACAACGCAACACGGCGCGCACAACCGAATGAAGGCACAAGGGAGCAAACAAAAAATGGGCCGCACGAACATGCATAAGGCACCCATTTAGTCACAGCTTAGAAAATTTGATACGGTTTCCCTCAAACAAAACGATCCGACCCGAACGCATTTGGGCAGGCGCCCTCACATGGCGCGACACAACGTGCACGACCGAACGAAGGCACAAGGGAGAAAATGGAAAATGGGCCACACGAATGTGCAAAAGGCACCCGTGCAATCACAACTTAGAAAATTTGATATGGCCACCCTCAAACGAAATGACCAAGCCGACCTGAACGCGTTTGGGTGGGCGCCCTCACAATATGGCATGCCCTACCGAACAAAGGCACAACGGAGCAAAAAGAAAATGGGCCGCACGAATGTGCACAAGGCACCCATGCGGTCACAACTTAGCAAATTTGATACAACTGCCCTCAAACGAAACGACCCAACCCAAACACGTTTGGGCGGGCGCCCTCACATGGCACGCTCGACCGAACGAAGGCACAAGGGGGAAAATGGAAAACGAGCCACACGAACATGCAAAAGTCACCCGTACGGTCACAACTTAGTAAATTTGATACGCCCGCCCTCAAAAGAAATGACCTGACCCGACTTGAACGCGTTTGGGCGGGCACCCTCACATGGTGTGCCCGATCGAACGAAGGAACAAGGGAGAAAACGACAAACAAGCCTCATGAACGTGAATAAGGCACCCTTGCAGTCACAACTTAGTAAATTTGATATGGACACCCTCAAATGAAACGACTCAACCCAAACGCGTTTGGGCGGGCGCCCTCACATGGCGCGACATGGTGTGCACAACCAAATGAAGGCACAAGGGAGAAACCGGCAAACGGGCCGCACAAACATGCACAGGGAACCCATGCAGTCACAATACTCTTGAAGGTACATGTAGTATTAGGGACTACATTGATGTAGTGACGGATTTGGTGGATATTACATACGTGAAGCCTTAGTTAATGTTCATCCTAGTGAAGTACAGTTATATAATGTTGGCCCAGGAAAGGGTATGTAATATATAACTATAGTTTTTGCATATTGTTTTTGCATAAAGGGTGGTGAATAAGCTTGAAATTTGAAGATGAGAAATTCAACACCCACTGGAAAAAATTCCAACTTGACTTCTTGAGATTTACAAAATCCATTGAAAACCTGGAGGGGAGATATTCCCAAATTCTTACTGCATAGGAGGAAAATGAGCCAAGAAAAGACAAGAGAATTCCCCATGTTTTCGCTTTGAATGAGATGAGCGAGACAACATTCACAACATGGAGCAAGAGACGATAATATTGAAAGAATTATTAGCATCGATGGATTTTACAAAGGTGTGGAGAGTCCACCAACTAGTAGAAGGGTTGTCTTGAATCTCAAAGGCACATGCGTCAAACGAAACAACCTGACCCGACTCGAACACGTTTGGGCAGGCACCCTCAAACGACGCGCCTGACCGAATGAAGGCACAAGGGGGCAAACAACAAACGAGCCACACGAACATGCACAAGGCACCCCTGTGGAACATGGAAAGAGACAAGCTGGAATAAAGGGAGGAGTTGCCCAACTAAGAAAAAAATCAGAATAGAACTAAGGGTACCAAAGAAGTTAGTATTTATGCAGGGGAAATTGTGTGCATGAAAATTGTGCAAGACTTGCAGGGATGCATGAAGCTACACGAGTGATGGTTCCCTCAACATAGTAACACCTATTTCCATGGAAAAGGTTGCAGGATGCGCATAGGGTGGTGAAGAAGCTTTAAATTCGAAGATGAGAAATTCAACACCCACTAGAAAAAATTCCAACTTGACTTCTTGAGATTTACGAAAATCCATTAACCTAGAGGGGAAATATTCCCAAATTCTTACTGCATAGGAGGAAACTGAGCCAAGAAAATACAAGATAATTCCCCATGTTTTCGCTTTGAATGAGATGAGTGAGACAATGTTCACAACACCGAGCAAGAGACACATAAGATTGAAAGAATTCTTAGCATTGATGGAGTTTACAAAGGTGTGGAGAGCCGACCAACTAGCAGAAGGGTTGTCTTGACTCTCAAGGGCATGCCCTTGAACTGATAATTTCTGCCTTATCATATTAACACCAACCATGAATTCTACCTTTAGACTAGTGAACTCCCATGCCCGAGGGATCGAATCAACCACAAAATTCATTAACTCTCCCCACCCTGTATCCATCAATGAACTTGGTACGAACACAAAGGAGGGATCAATTAAGGGTTTTCCAAATTCATAAGACTCCACATGTGAGGGGTAAATGGGTTCGTGTCCAACACCCCCACAAACCACCATATCAACCTTAATTATGAGATCCTGACACCAAATGTTATGCATGATGTGAATATGTGCACATATAGGAGGAGACAGGGGGGGCATAGAAAGGAGGGCTTTGGAAATCTTCAAAAAATAATTCTCATGGTGCATATATCCAACTAGAAAAACAAGAGAGAGGGACAATTATATTGAGTGGAATTATTCATGGAATATATTTCCAACCTAACATGTCATTGATCTCATACTAACCCGCTTCCTTCAAGAAGGAAGGCTTGATTCATTTGTGTATTCTCCTCTTTGTTTTGGCTTCTTAAGATGTGGTAATAAGCCTTTTGAGAGAATAATTTTAGGGTACTATTGATTTTTCTAAGGAGGAGGGATAAATTGTTGTTCTTCAAGAGAAAACCTTTTTGAAGGTGTTGAATAGTGATAAGGGATTCCCCCAAGATCACTAACTTAGATACATCTTGATCATTAGCCAATTGGAGACTTGGAAGAAGCCCATACATTTATGTGAGATTGTCTATTCATTGGACTAGCCCCCATAAGTACTTTATTTTTCATATTCCATCAGGATTTAGGAGAATCTCTCCCCCTCCCCCTCCTGCCACCCCAAATATTTAACTTTTATATTTTATTGAACTATTATGCTTCTATTATAACTCTTTATAAATGTATGTGGTATAAAAAAAAAACTTAACATATTAGAATCATGAAGATAAAGATAAAAAAATAGAAACTAAAAATATTATACAAAAAAAGTGGTGTTGTATGTAAATTAACAACATAACTTCCAACATGATCCTCATAAAACTAACTAAACCCATATTGGTCTACTATCAAGTTTGATATTTCAATAATTGTTTAGATGATTTTCACGAAATTATTAGAGTTTTTGTTTAGTTGGTTTAAATTTGACTTGAGATTTCCCTAGGCACCCTCACACAACCCGACCCGACCCACCCTGACCCACCCGAACACGTTTCCTTGGGCACCCTCACACGGCACAACCCAACCTGACCCGCCCAAATGCATTTCCTTAGGTTCCCTCACATGACCTGACCCAAATGCTTTTGGGTGGGTTCCCTCAACCGAAACGACCTGACTCGAATGCGTTTGGGTAGGCACCCTCAACCGAAACGACCCTACCTAAACTGGTTTGGGTGGGCACCCTCAAACGAAACGACCCTACCCGAACGAGTTTGGGCAGGCACCCTCAAACGAAACGACACAGTAGGCTACCAAATGAAGGCACAAGGGATCAAATGGAAAATGGGCCACACGAACGTGCATAAGGCACCCGTGCAGTCACAACTTAGAAAATTTGATACGACCACCCTCAAACGAAATGACCCGACCCGAACACGTTTGGGCGAGTGCCCTCACATTGTGCGATACAACGCACATGATCGAACGAAGGCACAAGGGAACAACCGGAAAATGGGCTGCACGAACATGCACAGGCACCTGTGCGGTCACAACTTAGCATATTTGATACGAGTGCCCTCAACCAAAATGACCTGAACCAAATGCGTTTGGGCTGGCAGGCACCCTCAACCGAAATGACCCAACCCGAACACGTTTGGGCAAGCACCGTCAATCGAAACGACCCGACTCAAATGGGTTTGGGCGGGTGCCCTCAAACGAAACGACATGTCACACCTGACCGAATGAGGGCACAAGGGAGAAAATGGAAAACAGGCTGCACGAATGTGCATAAGGCACCCGTGCGGTCACAACTTAGAAAATTTCATATGACCGCCATCAAACGAAATGACCCGACCCAAATGCGTTTGGGTGGGCACCCTCACACGGTGTGCATGACTAAACGAAGGCACAAGGGAGCAACCGAAAAATGGGCCACACAAACGTGCACAGGGCACCCATGCAGTCACAACTTAGCATATTTGATACGAGTGCCCTCAACCAAAATGACCCGACCCAAACGTATTTGGGCGGGCAGGCGCCCTCTACCGAAACGACCCGATCCGAACACATTTGGGCGGGTTCCCTCAACCAAAATGACCCAACCCAAATGGGTTTGGGTGGGTGCCCTCAAACGAAATGACACGGTGCGCTCGACCGAATGAAGGCACAAGGGAGTAAATGGAAAACGGGCCGCACGAACATGCATAAGGCACCCATGTGGTCACAACTTAGCAAATTTTATACAGCCGCCATCAAACGAAACGACCCGACCTGGACGCATTTGGGCGGGCGCCCTCACACGACCGACCGAACGAAGGCAAAAGGGAGAAACTAGCAAACGGGCTACACGAACGTGCATAAGGCACCTATGCGGTCGCAAATTAGCATATTTGATACGAGTGCCCTCAACCGAAACGACTTGACCCAAATGCGTTTGGGCCGGTGGGTGCCCTCAACTAAAATGACCCAACCCGAACACGTTTGGGAGGGCATCCTCAACCGAAGTGACGTGAGCCGAATGGGTTTAGGCGAGTTCTCTCAAATGAAATGACACGGCATGCCCAACCGAATGAAGGCACAAGGGAGCAAACGACAAATGGGTCGCACAGACGTGCATAAGGCACCTGTGCAGTCAAAACTTAGCAAATTTGATATGACCACCATCAAATGAAACGACCCAACCCAAACACGTTTGGGCAGACGCCCTCACACGGCGCACACGACCGAACGAAGGCACAAGGGAGCAACTGGAAAACGGGCTGCACAAACGTGCATAGGGCACCCGTGTGGTCAGTACAAGTACTTAGCAAATTTGATACAGCCACCCTCAACCGAAATGACCCGAACCAAACGCGTTTGGGCGGGTTCCCTCAATTGAAATGACCCGACCTGAACGCATTTGGGCAGGTGCCCTCAATCAAAATGACCCTACCTGAACGAGTTTGGGTGGGCGCCCTCAAACAAAACGACACGGCATGCCCGACCGAACGAAGGCACAAGGGAGAAAATGGAAAATGGGTTGCACGAACGTGCATAAGGCACCCGTGCAGTCACAACTTAGCAAATTTGATATGGTCACCATCAAACGAAACAACCCAACCCGAACACATTTGGGCAGGCACCCTCACATTGTGTGACACAGCGCGCATGACCAAACGAAGGCACAAGGGAGCAACCGGAAAACGGGTAGCACGAATGTGCACAGGGCACCCGTGTGGTCACAAGTACTTAGCAAATTTCATATAGCCACCCTTAACCGAACTGACCCGACAGAAACGCATTGACCCAACCCAAACGCGTTTGGGCGAGCCAACCAAAAGGACCCTACCTGAATGGGTTTGGGTAGGCGCCCACAAATGAAATGACCCTACTCAAACGAGTTTGGGTGGGTGCCCTCAAATGAAACAACACGACAAGCTACCGATTGAAGGCACAAGGGAGCAAACAGAAAACGGGCCACATGAACGTGCACAAGGCACCCGTGTGGTCACAACTTAGCAAATTTGATACGAGCACCCTCAAATGAAATGAACCAACCCAAACGCATTTGGGCGAGTGCCCTCACATGGTGCGACACGACGCGCACAACCGAATGAAGGCACAAGGGAGAAACTGGAAAACGGGCCGTACGAACGTGCACAGGGCACCCGTGCGGTCACAACTTAGCATATTTGATATGAGTGCCCTCAACTGAAATGACCCAACCCAAACACGTTTGGGCCGAAGGGTGCCCTCAACCGAAATTATCCGACCCGAACACGTTTGGGCGGGTGCCCTCAATCGAAATGAACCGACCCAAACGGGTTTGGGTAGGTGCCCTCAAACGAAACGACACGACGTGCCCGACCGAACGAAGGCACGAGGGAGAAAATGGAAAATGGGCCACCCGAACATGCATAAGGCACCCATGCAGTCACAACTTAGCAAATTTGATACGACCGCCATCAAATGAAATGACCCGACTCGAACGCATTTGGGTGGGTGCCCCCACACGGCGCGCACAACCGAACGAAGGCACAAGGGAGCAACTGGAAAACAGGCTACATGAACGTGCACAAGGGACCCGTGTTGTCAGTACAAGTACTTAACAAATTTGATACAGCCGCCCTCAACTGAAATGACCCGACCCAAACGCGTTTGGGCAGGTGCCCTCAATCGAAACGACCCAGCCTGAACGCATTTGGGTGGGTGCGCTCAACCAAAATGACCCTACCTGAACGGGTTTGGGCGGGTGCCCTCAAACTAAATGACACAGTGTGCCTGAACGAATGAAGGCACAAGGGAGAAAACAACAAACGGGCAGCATGAACGTGCATAAGGTACCCGTGCGGTCACAACTTAGCAAATTTGATACGACCGCCATCAACCGAAACGACCCGACTGGAATGCGTTTGGGCAGGCGTCGTCACATGGTGTGACATCGCGCCCACGAGCGAACGAAGGCACAAGGGAGAAACTGGAAAACGGGCTGCATGAACGTGCACAGGGCACCCGTGCGGTCACAAGTACTTAGCAAATTTGATACAGCTGCCCTCAACCGAACTGACCTGACCCAAACGTGTTTAGGCGGGTGCCCTCAACCGAAATGACCTGAATGAACATGTTTGGGTAGGTTCCCTCAACCAAATCGACCCTACCTGAACGGGTTTGGGCGAGTTCCCTCAAGTGAAACGACTCTACCCGAATGGGTTTGTGTAAGTGCCCTCAAATGAAACAACATGGTGGGCTACCGAACGAAGACACGAGGGAGAAAATGGAAAATGGGCCACACAAATGTGCACAAGGCACCTGTGTGGTCACAACTTAGCAAATTTGATACGACTGCCCTCAAACGAAACGACCCAACCCAAACGTGTTTGGGCGGGCACCCTCACACGGCATGACACGGCACACACGACCGAATGAAGGCACAAGGGAGAAACGGAAAATGAGTCACAAAAATGTGCATAGGGCACCCATGTAGTCACAACTTAGCAAATTTTTATGGTTAACATTTCTTAAAAATTTTGATGGTTAACATTTCTTAGCAATACAAGCCCAAATTCATCGCACTACCAAAAATTGCTTTAAACATTGAAATAGCGACAATTTCGCCAAACCTCCATTGCAATACCGACGAACGGCATAAAAATGTTGCAAGTCTGACATTGTGTCACTATACTAAAGATTTAGCCCACATTCATCGCAATACCGTCACTTTCTTTAAAAGTCGCAATAGCGACGATTTCTCTGAACCACCGTCACAATACCGACGCTTGGCATAGAAATGTCGCAAATATGACGTTGCGTCCCTTAACGTCGAAAGACCAACAATGACCCTAAACGTCGGAAGACCGATGATGTCCCTAAACGTCAATATACCGATGGTTTTTGGCAGGATTTGAAAAATCGATAAAAATTGGGGAAATTTCTGACATTAGGTCAAAAGTGTCAGAACTAAAGTGTCAGAATTTTGACAAAATGTACTAGTGGCTACCTTTTCACCCTCCAGTGATCCTAGGTAAGCATATGAATGCTCTATATTCACAATTCTCCATCTCCCTTTAGTTAGTCACATATATTAACTAGGAAAATTTGAAACTGGCCCATTACCCGCACATGTTTTCCATTTGAGCCAGGAACAATATAACATAGTTTAACTAGGGGATTTTTTGTAAAGTATCATCGATATCCATATGTTAACACTATGATCTTGCTCACCTTATGCTCACACACACTCACCCACTAAGCAAAGGAAGACACCTAAAAACTAACTTAACCAAACTCACTAAATTCTCCCCACAGGGGTCACAAAAGAATTTATAGTTTAAGTTAGGATCAAGGGGGTAGGAATCCAATAAGCCACCTTGATCATACTTCATATTGAAACATAGAAGTTTTGTATTTAGGGAGCTTCAAATCCACCTATCAGCCCATGGAAACGAAAACCTGAGCGCGACGGAGACTCGATTCAGAGGGGGTTAAACTTAGGAGTAGTGCGTGCGGTATCAGTTGGGGCTACTTGACCCAGTTGATACTCGGTACTTTTATCTGAATACCAAGAAGCCCAAGACTTGAACAGTCACATGGGATGGTGGTTCTTAGTGGAAAAAATCTAGGGCATCCTTTACCTTATAGGTGATGGTGCAGGCAAGCGCCAGACTCTCTACCCTTACCTTGGTGGATTCTCTTTGGCTGACTGGGGGCATCGCTAGCTCTTATGGGAAGTTGTGCCAACACTCACAATAAATCTTCTCAAGGCCCAGTTACTTTTGAGTGTGTGAGGATGGATAAGTCTTCTAGGATTTTGAGTATCATGTGCAAACAAACAAAAAACCATTTTTTTGCTTGAGTGATCACATAGATTAATTTAAATGGAAAATTTATTTTATTTTCTCTTTGTTTTATGTATGTGGCCATAATTTTTCTTTGATCATAGACTCTATCCTCTCAAATTTTTCCAAAACCTAACCTAGTTGACACCCGAACGGTCCAAATGGAACCTTGTCAATCCAGGAGTCTTTTGGACCTCCCCCCATTACAGGGAGGGGTTCCAGGTCTTTCGTCGTTTAGGCATCAAAGACAAAACACTGACACCATCATTGGTTCGTCCTTTATTGGAGCAGCCATAGTTGGGAAACCTAGCCGGTCTCCCAACACCACACTGCACAACACTCCTCCCTCGACCCCTAGGGGGTAGAGAAGTGCGTCCCATTTGGGAATCCAACTAAACACACATTAAGGTACGTCACAGACTAACCCTCGTTCTAACTAGAACTTTATGTCTTCACACATTGCAATGGCGTCAACCTCCAAGTCACCTTTCTTTGCTTTGTTGAATCTACCCGATTTAACCAAGCTAACAAATGACCCCATCTCACACGATCCATCATGGCATTCCATACCCACGAGGCTCCCTTTAAATATACCAAAATTTAAAGGCAAGCAAGAAGAACACCCAGGTAATCATTTAATGACCTTTCACCTGTGGTGCTCATCGAATAGTATCATCGACAAAACTATTTGATTAAGGCTATTTCAATGCACTCTTATGGGAGTAGCTGTGAAGTGGTATGTGGAGCAACCTCCTGCTTCACACGGAACCTTTAGTGCCCTCCTTTAGTATTCCTCGCGTATTTTCAGTTACCCATTCATCATG
Organism: Pinus albicaulis; assembly: GCA_034641835.2. NCBI lineage: Eukaryota > Viridiplantae > Streptophyta > Pinopsida > Pinales > Pinaceae > Pinus > Pinus albicaulis. The sequence continues at coordinate 1,351,002,760 of CM076584.1, read as the reverse complement.
ATATGGGAATAGAGTTACTGACTCATTTTAGACAAACCCCTGCCATCCATATCTCAGACCATCTCCATGAATGGAGGCGACATCATATTATATGTAAATCTAAACTCGATGATCAGATCCTCTTAGATTTATTCTTGAAAACTATGATAGCAGAGATTTCAAAGGATGTGGCATAGAAAAACCTCACATTCGAAGAGGATGCAATCAGTAAAGCCCAGAAGCTCGAATTGATTTATACACAGTCATGATACATTTACAACATCTTTCCTAATGCCCTGCACTTGCAAACTTAACAAGAATTTCCAGGCGCATCAAACTCTGCAGACGGACTAATTGGGTCAATGACCCAAGGTTACCTATGCAACAGTAGTCAAAACCCCGGTGACGCATATAGTTCTACCTAGAACATGTCTCAACCCGGATTTCAAAATCATCATATGTCTCAGCAAAATTTGACTAATAGGGAACAAGCGTATCACCAAGGAGGAACTTATCCTCTGGCTAAGGGGACCCATTACACAGAATGAAACACTGATTGAAGAACCCCCCTCCAACAACCAGGTGCAAAAATGGGACAACGTTATGCTCAGTCCCCAACACATGACCCACCTACGCAAACCAACGTGCAGGTGAAATTTGTGGAGCCGTCCAAAAACCAACCACACCAGAATAACCTAAATAACTACCCTCCTAACGTGGTAAAGAAAAAATAAAAAAAACAAGCCAAAAGGGAACACTCGTCAGGGGGGCAGCAACCAACAGTGCCCACCGCGATCCCAGCCCTGAGGAAAATCCATTCGGAATCAGAACCAGGGGCCTAGCAATGCCCAACGGAAAGGCAAAAGGCCACCTCTGTGAAAAAACCATTATTTTTCAATATGTGGAGAGCATGGGCACTATACTCACCACTATCCCAATCTCCCTGAGCTAAAAAAGCTACAGAGTAATCAAGGACAAGGAGGATCTTCCCAGCAACCCGCTATGATGCAAGAGCCTTTCCCCCACCAAGGGACGTTAAGAACTCACCAGTGAAACCCATACAATTCTGGTAAAATCAGCCATGAAATATACATGAATGGGGAAGAGATGTTTTTCCAAACACGGAATTGAAACTACGACACCCCACCAGACACCACTACGTCAGGGGCTAGTACTAGTGCGCCGACTGCACCTTTGACCATTTCAAAGATGCCTATAGAACCATTGCCAAAGATGGCAAAGGGACCTAATATGGGAGTAGGTAACTACTCCAAAGTGGCCCATAATTATAGTATTGTGGATGATTTAGCTCAATATCCCGCTGCTATGTCAGCTCTGGAAGTACTACAGTTGTGCCCAAAGCAGCGGAAAACCCTACTTTATGCTTTAGGCACTATCGACCCTACCGATATGCGCATGATGGATTTTGACTTAGATAAAGCCACCCCTAGGCTTCCTTCTATGGTCGCCTTCCAGATACCAGTGTCGATCCAGAATATCACTATTCACCAATATGTCATAGACGAGGGTACATTGACATGCATCATGTCAAAAAATGTTTGGCAGAAATTAGGGTCTCCTGAACTGAAACCCTTAGTCATAACGCTTTGAGCGTACGATGATCGTCCCTTGACCCTCGTCAGCTTATACCAAAATATTCTAGTCTGCTTAGCTGGAAAGACAGTCCACATAGACATTGAAGTCTTGGACGCTCACTTGGATTACAATATACTCCTCGGGCGAAGCTATATGTACGCCATGTCCTCCATAACCTCCACCGTCTTCCGCATTATGATGTTCCCCCACGAGGACCACATCATTAATGTAGACCAGTTGGCACAAAGTGAGAAGTGTCTCCTAACCAACATGAATGTAATTTTACCCTATGTAGATACAACCTCGGATGGTCTTTCACAGTACCAAGAATATGGCCCTGGCTAGTTCAAATTGTCGTCTGTTCTAGGGTCATTCCTAGGAGATCCTCCGATTATCCTTGAGGCATCACCCAATGTCACAGGGGCTCTGGTATGCATGATGTCCAAATCAAGCACTGAGGCTAGTCAGTACACAGACTCAAGTAGTAACAACACTGAGGCATCGGCCACGACAACCTCTCTAGCCTACTCCACCTCCCAAACCCCTTTCCTCTACCCCCCAGCTGGCTTCGTCTCCCAATAGGTTTTGGCAACACTAGTATTACCCAACATATCATTGGAATTATCATTTTAGTACCTCATTCCTCCTTCCAAAATGGGAGCCACCAACATTAATACCATAGGGTTAAAGCCCCTCAGTCCCGAGGAGCGCCCACCTACCCAAGAAATGGTCGAGACCACTCCCGTAAAGGAAGTGCCCATTGCGAAACTGGTGATCACGGCCAAGAAAAATGCAAAGAGAGGAAATAATATGGTGACCCCCGCCATTCAATGGGAATCACCAGTCTACACCATATGCGATGTAATAGGTCATCCTACCCATATATGTCCGGAGTTGAATGAATTGAAACCACTCCTTGGCTCCTAAAAATACATCTCCATGCCACGTTACCATAAAAAGGAACCTACCACTAAAGATAAAGGCAAAACATTGCATACCAATCAAGCATGTGCTATCTACAGCATCTATGGGCACTATACCTATCGTTGCCCAAATATCCCGCAATATAGGGACGCCCTACACACCATCGAGCAGTCCTACCAAGAGGATCACCCCGCCCAATCTGTCGGAGATGAACCTCATACCATCTTGTACCTGTAGGAGGAGAAACAATCACCAGAAAGACAACCATTTTTCCCTCCTCCCCCCAAACCACCATACGCCAACTAGGGATAGGGGAAACTGGGTGCCTCATCCTCCTGAGTTATCGAGCACATTGATTGTTGCAGATGGCTTGGTTGGGTCTTGGACCTAAGGTCACCTAGGTAGCAGTAATCAGTATTCGGGGAGATCCTGGACAGGGGGCAGTAACCGACAACGCCCCCCATGATATCATTTTGTGGGCAACCTCAACTAAAATCAAAACTAGGAGCCAAGTAACAACTCCCAAGAAAACAAAGGCAATGCCACACATTTTCACTCCCGAAAAAATAAATTTTCAGCGCCGGTAGGTATGCCCTCTCTCATCTTCTTTAAAGCTAATGATTTCCAGTAAATTTTGATAAAGAAGATGCTTTCACTTGAGGTAGTTGTTTTTGCAGGAATAACCCGCAAACCATTCACAACACCATCTACTGAAGGTTCCAGAGCAGGTATCATTCTACCCCCAAATGATAGAGTCCCAGAAAACTTTGCATATCCTAACACCATTTCTCCATCAGAAATAAACCATAGGGTCCTCATATCTGACTGCATTTATCATCACCTCACCCTGCACATGATAAACGTCCATGTTGGTCGGTAGAGCCTCCCCTCCATGGCGCTCGTCACCCAAAGTAGACCATATGTCACAACAAAAATGATGCCATGACCATACCACTTTAGTCCGGGAAGCACCTCGTGCCCATCCATTCATCATGCATAAGGTCCAGTTTACCATATGAACTGAAACCCCCTTCCCGGATGATCAGTTTGTACAAGCATATCGAAAGCGCACCTCCATGCATCACATTTGGCCCACCATACCTCCACTAGCATAATCCCATCTATGACACTTTTTCATCCGCTTCATCAACCCCACACATGAGATCAAGCAATGGGACCCCCAACCCCAGCAAAACACCATCCTCATGCCTCCAGTGAGCAAACACTTTCATGTTTTGGAGTACCCGTCTCTGTGTTTTGTAAAAACCAAGCCTCATTATTTTATTCTTTTGGTAAGTGTACACAGATCGCAAACGATGAACTTCGCCCCTTCACCCTCATATTTCATCTTTTCTCCCATGGCAACAGTACCTCATTTCCCTTGATCGGATTATTTCACTCCCATGCACACACCATCATGACATTCATATCTAGGTTTACACCCACCCTGGAAGTCCTACTAACTCCAAGGATTTCCCCTTTAGAAATAACTATGACTGCCACCAAGCTGCTAAAGTATACTCCGACCTCAGGCCACTAAATCCCCGTCATCAGTTTTCAATCACCTCTCACCAACATACCTATGCTAAACCCATCACATCTAGGTCCCCGACCCCTCAGGTTGGCGACCCATGGTTTGGTTAAAGGCTTTCTTTTTGTCGACCTCAACACCTCTTTTCCAAAAAAGGAAGTGGTGCCTTGGATCACCTCTCCCCATGAAAAGGGGTATCCTTGGGTGGCACTGTGGGAGACATCATTGTCCAAAGATGCCATCGATCCTCCTGACATTTTACTACAACAAAAGCTTTCATGTCAAGATGGTATCGCACCTTACAACCATTGCACTTTGATCAAGATCCATCGAAGATCCATGCCTCCACAAGCGTCTCTGATAATAATGCTTACACGGGAAGGTCCCAACACCTATGCGTACACTATGCAGCTATATGCCTTACCAAGTTTACACATACAGGTACCACATTCTACCTATCGTCAAAGAAAAAAAATGCCCTAGAGGGCATCAATAATCGTCATCAACAACTCCCAGCATCACTACCATAATAGTGACACAGACAACACATGTATCTGACAATTTTTTTTGACTAGCTATAGGATCACGAGCATGGGACATGCTCACCTCATTGAAATTTTGTATATATTTTGTAAATTGTTTGCTTGTAGGGATCCCTTAGGCCATGGTCACCTCGGAAATGGTGCAGGGTGTTGTAAATTCCAAGATTCATGCAAGTCTCTCTCTCTCTCTGCACACGATACAAAAAATAAACTATAATGTTTTTCGGCTATACAATCCTTCCTAGACCTCACAAATTAAGGGGCAACCATTAACACTGGAAAATTGTACAATAGAAGATGACATTAATTAAAGTCAAGCCAAAGGATTTATAGGGCAGGAAGACATTATGGAATCAAGAAAGTATTTAAAATCTCTAAGGTTTTAAGAAAATCAAATTTGAACTAGTCTTAAAATGCCAATTTTGCGCTTTATCCTTCGAGAAGAGTGCCTTCTGTGCACCTTTTTTCTTGATAAGCATGCATTCCTAAAAGTGGCAAAACATCGCTTTCCGAGACCACACAAAGAAAAGGACAATTACTCCTTACATGAAGCCACCTAAAGACAGCCCCCAATGCCTCCTTAGGCACTATGTGAGCACACAAAGGAATATTTGGAGCACACAATGGAATAATACCTCTCCCTTGGGTCACCATCCACCATGTACCAAGGGAGGGAAGGAGGATTTGAAATCCCCTATATAAATCCACCAAGAGATGAAGAATGGGTGATCACATTGTTATGCTGGCCAGAATTTCCCAAGCAATACCAGCAGTGTGTGACCCAGAGCCGGAGATAGACGGGACTCGATTGTTGGCCACACAACAATATTAGTCCATCACAGTGGAGAAAGAGGGAGACTGCACCAGAGGCAAAGCTTGGAAAACAAAATCGTTGCATCGGGACCTAGAACCATTGTCTAGGGGCCCTTTGAAAAGTGGGTAAAATTTCTTCTCCATATCAAACATTTAATAAGAAGAGGCCTAGAACCATTGTTTTCATTACTATCGTTTTGACTCTCTTCAATAGCTTCTATATATTTTTGTTTTAGTTTTATTTTAATCTGAGCATAATTTTGCATAATTTTTTCTTCTAGATTGTATGCTTTTGAGCTCCACCACTTTCTGCCTGTTACTAATAGTTTATAGGGGTATACCACACCCCTTAAAATGGCGTGATTTTGTACACTCGTGCATCAAATCCACCACAACAATGATTTTGAGGTGCATGTTGATTTTCTCTAGGAGAAATCCTTTTGTTTAGGCTAATCCTCTCCATCATTCTTTCTATAGTTCTTGTCAAGGCATATATTTTTGGCATCAGCTGAGGAAGTAGTGACTTCATCTCTTATGGTAACTCTTCTCTTATTCCTCATCCTTTCTCTCTTTGCTAATAGATTGGCTTCTATGCTCACTTCATCCCTCTGCATTTCTTCTAATGTTGTTGAATTTCTCTCTCTGAGTTGGTAAGACATTTTTGGCTCAAAACCATATGGGAATTTGACTAAGGATAAACCTTATGGTGGCTTAATGTGAGCAGGAATTTCATTATATAAACTATTGAATCTAGTGCAATAACCCTGAACACTTTTAGCTGGAGCCCTTCTAATGCTTTCATATTCAGATAAAATTTGGAGAGGGTTTTTCTTAACTTGCCACCTATTAAGGAATGCCTGATGGAATGGAGTGAGAACATTGATACTGTTGGAATTCAAACCTTTAAACCATTTCCTAAATTCTCCACTTAAACTTTGAGAAAACATTCTAAAATTAACACTCTCATCATCTACTTCCTGAAGGTGAAAAAAGTCATTCATCTTGTCGATATGTTGTTGGGATGTTAAAGGACCAGTTCCATCAAATTGTGGAATTTTTGACTGATAATCCTGTGGCATGTTTTCCAGTGGTGAGGGTAACACCAATGGAGCAGACCTTGCTGCCATGATTGGTGGAGGAGGAACTAGAGGGGGATTAAAAATAAGTGAGAGAGGTTGAGCAGTAGGTGAAGTAGGGTGGGTAATGTAAAGAGATAAATGTGATGGGGTTTGTGTATTTTTATGGGGAAAGAAAGGATGAGTGGTGGAAATAACCAAAGAAGTAGGACTAGATGACTTAGGGTGTGTAGACTGAGAAGCTATAGAGGAGGCTGCTACGTTTAAAGCTAATAGTTAAACTGTTTGTTGAAGATAAGCGTCTTCGACTGTTGAAGTAAAGCTTGTTACCAAATATTAAAGGTCATCAAAATCCTGAAGAAGCTGAAGGTCAGATTTAGTTTGTGAATAAACTTCTCTAACTTAAATTTCTTGTAAAATTGATGAATCAAGTATTGTCTTATCTACCGAACTATCATATTTAGTCTCGAATAAACCTTGTTCAAAGTTTAAATCAAATTCAATGTCCTGTATAGTGTCAAAATTTTCAGGAAGATACTTTTCTCTAGAAATAGGGCTATTTCCCCCTTATTTCTCTGGTTTTCTAGTTTTCCTTAACAGTATTTTAAGATCATAAACTATAGGTGTAGGATTTGGGTCAGGATGAGATCTAGTGTAGGCTATTTTGGGAGCCAAAACTAAAACCTAAGGCGCACACACTATGAATATTTAAAAAAATGAAAGAAACCAAATCTTCTTGAAATTTTTTTATCATACACAGTTTTATAAACCAGGGCTTCCGAATTAGAAAGTAATGTTAATTTTTCAATTCGTTCGAGTCCCCAGTATGGTCACCACTATGTTATAGTTCTATAATTTTAAGATTGGAAAGAATAATTATATAGGACAACATCAAACAACTTTTAAAGCTGGGATCTAGCCCTACTAGCTTCAGAGAGGGATCTCTCTATATAATTTAGCTTTATTTCCTTAATTGATATTAGGCTAGTTATGATAGTGTGAGTTGTTTTTTTTGTTTTATTGGTTGGACAACGATATTTTTGATTTAATTTCTTTCCATTGGGCTATGGAGTTAGATAAAGGATAGATGCTACATCAAATTTTCGAAGAGAAATCACAGGGCAAGCTAGTTATAGTTACTGGATTATTAATTCTAAATGAATTGCGAAATGAAGCATTGGTGAATTCAATAGTGATTGAAAAGCATTCAAGAATTTCTCAATCAAAATTCAAAATAAAACATTTATATTGTAACAAATCTAGAAATAAGGTGTTTTAGATAACAAATCTTACTCTTCACATTCTGTTTTACAATTAGATTAAGTAATACGCAGTAAGAAAAAATAATGGAAACAATTGTTACAGAAGGAAAAACATCACCAATCACATATATCACAAGTATCCTCTGAATGGTCTTCTTTATTGATGTATCAGCATCACTAAAAAGTTACAATGCTAAATATTAAAGATTACAATGATTAGAGTCCAACCCCTGGTATTTTGAATGCATGAAGTATTTAAACTAACTCTAAAAAAGAATATCGTATCAAAACATGCAATATTTTATTAATTAAAACATAACACTATTTTACCACGTGATCTAAAAAGGTGGATTCGTTTGAAGATATCTAGACATCTAGAATTGTTGTCTGGGAAACTGTTGTTGCATGATTTAACTGTTTGCTACACGTCAAATTGTTTGTTGTGTTGGCTGTAGATGCTCTCCACTCCTCCTGATACTCATACAACTTCTCCCATCGATCCTAATCTGGAATTTTTATCTTCATGGCCCTACGATAAATCTCATATACCTCATGTGTCTAGAAAAGGTGGGTTTGACCACGAAGATATGCTTTATCTCATGTTGTATAAAGTTGTCGTTACTTATAACTTCCAGAAAATCTCTCCTTGTCATAGTATTTTTCATGTTGGAATGCTTTGTTCTATCCTTTGCAATTTATTGGGGCTTCATTACATAATCATCCCTGGTTATTAGTTTTTCATTGATAACAAACAAAGAGGGTAGGCCCCTCTTAGTCAATGGCTCAATCCTATTGAAAAGCCTGCTGATTGCAATTTCCAACCCATGACACTTTTCCTCCTGTTGTTGAACCAAATTCCTTTGTGTAAGGATTTTCTTCACCTCCAGGATTGTTTCTGTTATGTCCTCTACTCCTAGATCATCAAGTTCATACATGTTTTTGGAAGTCATAAACTGAATAATTTTTTTAGTTGTATTAGGCGTATCTCCCAGTTCTTCATTTATCTCAGAAACAACTTTATTAACTTTTTCAATCATTTCTTTTTGCTCGAAAATAATTTGTATGAGTGGCCAAATTTCATTCATGTCTTCAGTGACGTTGGTCCATATGATTTCCTTAACTCGACCGACCATGTTGCTAATAGAGGATTATCGTAGAGATTTCTGTAAAATTTCCATCGGCTTTTGAATTCTCTGTGATACCGTCACATGGACTTTCTCAGTCCCTACTATTTGATCTTTCAAGATTTTGTTTTGAGCCTGCAATATTTTAATTTCCTCTGATTGTAATGAAATATTTTCCATTGATTTTTCTAGCTGATATGCAGCCTCTCCTATGCTAGTTGTTGAAGCAGGGATGGTTGTAAGGGGTACAACCTTTAAAGGAACAAGAGCTATTTTTGTAGCTTGCTCTTTTTCTTTCACCATTTTCTCCATGTTTTTTAGTTGGGTAGTCTGTTCCATGATGAGTTTCATCATCTCTGATTTCTGGGACTCTGTCTCCTCTATTTCTTTTGTGAGTGGTCTTCTGTGGTTGAAATCTTCAACTGCTTCTTTAATGCTGATATATCTACATTCTTTTTCTTTGTTATATCTTCAACAACCAGTAGATTGGAGGGGTCATACCCTATATTTATAACCAGATCCTCCAAGGATTTTATCCATGTATCCTTGGACATAGAGGAGATATTCTCCATTTTAAGTTGAGACTTCACATTTGGTAAATATACCTGCAATTAGATAAATTCATGGTTGTTTTGGTTAATTTGGAAGAGATCATTTCAACTGCATGTTTGTGCATTTTCATATGGTCTATGGGATGAATTTCCTTGATGCTGAATTCGAAAGAAGTCTTCTTGTAGTTTGTTGCAATCTAGGGCTTTGAAATTTGTGCTTCTAGGAATTCCATGTCCATTTTCCCCTTCTCTGAATCAAAGGCTGATAATAATCGTTTATGTGAGCCAGAGGTTTTCTTCCAGAACTGGGTGTAGGTGCTATTCTTTAGGATTTCATTCCTCAGTTTGATTTCCCTGAATGTATCAAATGTTTTCTTCTCTTTTTCTCCTACAGCAACACTTGATGTAGATGTCTCAAGAGCTTATTACTAATTTAGCATAAGGTTGTAGGAGAAGAGATAGGTTGTCCTCCTACTAGATAAGATCTTGGAGTATCTATAATGTTGATGATGGTCTCATGCTTTATCTCTTTGCCTTGATCAATATCCATGTGGGTCCTAGCTCTTTTCCTATACTTAATTTTGAATTTTTTATTGGAAGTATCATTCAATGAAGGTGACTGATCTTCTCTCTGCCTCTTCCCTGTTGCTTCTTGCTTATGTTCTTTTCTCTAATTTTGCGATGGTACAGGATTTTGTAAACCTGATGTAGATATTTCCTGCACCTTTGCCTCCTGCAAAGTATTATCTTCTCATTCTGTCTGATTCCTAAATTGTTCTATTTCTATCCTTTGTGTATGAATGTAGGGTGTAGACTTGTTTTCCACCCTCAGTTTAGAAATGACCCCAAATGGGTCATAAGACCATGTAAAACTGGGAGAAAACTTCATTTCTTTCAATCTTTTGTCAGCTTCCTCTCCTGTTGCCCTACTATTGAATATAAATGGCCCAATTTCGAACTTGATCCTAAATTGTGTTTTTTTCTTTGCTGAGACAAAATTCACTTCATCCACATTCAGCATTTGTTTGATATATTCTAGGGAAAAAATCCTCATTGAGAGGAAATTTGGTAACTTGTAGAGAGGCAATTCACACCCATATAATTTCAGCTCTGTATAATTTTCGTATAAATACCAGTCTGATGTTCTGGCCTGATCTGAAATATACATGATTCTTTTAATATCTTCACTTATTTTGGGCTCAACTGTGCCATTTAGAATACTCATGGTTGGATGTAGAAACAACTCAATGAACTACTTATAGCTATATTATTCTTGCTCTTTAAATAGTAGGGTAGACCAAAAAATGATAGACTGTGAGTGTCTATCTTCATCCATATTTCTCATAGAAAATTGAAACCTTTCTGACTGAAAATAAAAGAACATGTAAACAATAACAAAAGTATACTTCAATACTCCTTCAATATGAAATTTCACAAACTGATCATGGTTGCTATCAGATATGCATTGGCTAAAATCAAACAAGATAGAGGGCTTGGAATATGTGGACAGTATAGTCAAGAAACCTAGGATTTCCTCATCTACCCATTGTTCAGAATAATACCTGAGGAGATATGATAGGACTGTGGCTATTTTCTTGGTTCCTTAAGGGAATAAGGATGAGGAATATGGGGGGATTTTCTTGGGTAAAGTATTATTTTCAGTCAAGAATAACTCAAGGGTTTTGGCTCTCTTGGAAAAATCTATCTTTTGATATAGTTCTATGAGGGCTTCTCGGGAAAATGGTGTTGTGTTTTCAACTGAGGGTCCTGCATCATTTGAATGATGGATTGGGCATTAATTGTGAACAAGAATTCACTAGTGGGGGCTATAACAACTCTCTGGTTTGGGATATAACATGCACAACATCTTCTGATGAATTCTGGGGCACTGTGGGTTTTAGGGAAAATGTAGTAAGGTAAGTTTGTGTCCCATAGGCCAATGTCATCAACCCCATCTATCAACTTATCTTTTAGCCAACAGTAAACATCGAAAAGGCAAAACTGACCGAGTGTCTCATGGATTTTAAAATCTTTTTCTGCTAGGCTAACATGATCTAGGTCAATAGGAGGGTGAATCATAGGATTGAAGGGTTCTTGACCTTTCTTCTTGGGTGACATGACCGGTTCAGGTTTTAGAATTGATTAATTTTACTGATGGTGCAGGTTTGCAGAGTGTAGAGGCGGGATTGGAGCTAGGAAGACAAAGAAATAGGAGAAAACAATGGGATTTTTGCGTTTGACCTGTAAAATTTAAAAAAATGGTAGCAGAAATGATAATCAGAGATAAAAATAAAATTTGTAACATGCGGGAGGAAGGAATTTTATAGTTTTCCCTGATTTCCCATTGTCCATGGCATGAGTCCGTTGGTTAACAGTTAATCTCATTTAATTATGCAACTGAACGATTTGGGTGGGAGCAGAGTTTATTGGTTGGAAAATGGGTGGATGAAGTGGCATGATGTGATAGGAGGAGTGATAACGGTCGAGAGGGTGGTTTTACGGTAGCGGAGGCAGTTTTATGGTAACAGAGAATACCGATTTCAAAGGGGGTAGCGTGCGGTAAGAGAATTTGCTGAGGGGGGGTGCGAACTCGCCTACGCTTGCCATGTATGTTGTGGATCCTATTAAAATACCATTGACTTTGGACCCCGCCCTCGAAAATAAAGTTTGGATGGTGCGGGGGGCTGAAGATGAATATCAACCGTTTGATTAAGAAGGATGGGTTGAGATGAAGGGAAAAGTGGTGGGGCATTAATACAATGTGACGGGATGGATGGTGGGGTCAGGAAATGAATAATGTAAGAAAAGGATTATATTGAGGGTGAAAACTTAGGGAAATAGAAAAATGAAAGAATAATGCCTGAACACCTTTCGAATGAATAAAATTTTAAACTTAGGATATAAACAATGCATCCTTTTTCTTTCTCCAACATATAAAATTTCTTCGATCTGCAACTTAGGATAAATTTTTCATGTCTTTTCCCAAAATCATTTTTTCTTTCTACCTACCATTACTTCTAATCTAAGATTTTTTATTCTTTTTTTTTGCAGGGTGCATTTGAACTAACAGACCCAGATCATCTTTTTTTTATGAAAATGTATCCTACTCTATCCCTTATTTCACCTATTGATTCAGATTAGACTATTGAATAAATTTCATTTCTACCTAGCTACTGACTTACCAAGATTAAACTATTTGGTAGGTCTTTATTCACTATCATATTTGAAAAAAATTCAAACTTGTTCAATCATGCTTAAATTGTATGAATTGAACAAACTAACTTATCAGTACTGGGATTTTTACTTGTAGCACTTTCAGTATTATTCTTTTTGTGGGGTTTCATTTTATTTTCTTTCATTCTTTTCAACTTTTTTTTTCAACATAATCTCTTTTATTTTTCATTTTTTTTGGATATCATTTGAATATTGAGATTCATGTACAATATGAAATTGTGACTATAAAATATTCAATCACCTTGAGATCCTATAATTTATAGGACCCTAATAGGCATAATAATTCATCACAAAAATTAAGAGCAGAAATGTCACATAATACCTCGTCCGTGAAGGGCTTGATGTTGTAGGGAATGAGACATTGATGGCTGATGTAGAGATATCATCCTTGGTGTATGGCTATGGGTGGGATGTGGTCAGTAAGGCCAACCACCTTCACGACCTCTGCTGAAATGAGGTTCTTTTGGCTCCCGATGTCGACAATGAATTGCAGCAGGGAACCCTTTACCAACACCTTGAGATCCTATAATTTATAGGACCCTAAAAAGCATAATAATACATCACAAACATCAAGAGGATAAATTTCACATAATACCTCATCCGTGAAGGGCTTGATGCTATAGGGAATGCGACACTGCTGGCCGATGCAGAGATATCATCCTTGGTGAACGAATATGGGTGGGATGTGGTCGGTAAGGCCAACCACCTTCACGACCTCTTCTGAAATGAGGTTATTTTAGCTCCTGATGTCGACAATGAATTGCAGCGGGGAACCCTTTACCAACATCTGGGAATGGAAGAGGCACTCCCCCTCTTCCTAGATATTCATGGTGGTAACAATGGCGTTGGGCTCAACATCGATAACCTGATTCCCTTTGTCAGTCCCCTTGTCATGCTTTGATTTAGAGTCAGAGCGTGCATCCGATTTAGAAACCTTCAGCTTGGCCACCAGTTATTGCTTGGCCTGACACTCATTTTTGTTGTGAGTGGAGCTCTTATGGAACTCACACCACTTTCATGTGTCCTTCTTTGGCTTCATGGCGTTGTTATTTTCTTGCGGCTTTTGCGGGTTATCCTGGGCCACCCCACCATGGCTTTGTCCTTTTTTCTTTGGTTTGGGGGCACTTTCCATTGCTATTGATTCGCAGATCCAAAGTCTCGCTTCTTTTTTTTGAAATTATGCTAAATCTTGGAATAATACTAGTATGATGCACCAAGCGAGGATATGTCGAGGAACTCCATTTTATCTTGAATGTATCTATGCAGAAAACTATGGTACTTCAACACCAAATGTTTCTCTGAATATTTGATACCCAATTATGTGCACAGGGTATGGAACAATTTCGTCAGCTCATGAACACCTTGATCCCTTTGTCGCCGCAACGTAGTCCATTATATGTACTTGTCCTCATAGCTCCCATGGTTTAATATTGTTCCTTGAAGGCATATCGGAAAGAATCCAAAGTGGGTGCGACAAAAAATAGAGAGGGTTCCCTCTTTTCCTTTTGCTCACAGTAGTTTTCCCACCAGTCCTTGACATGGGGGTCGCTTTAAGGAGTGCAAAAATAATATTTTCCCAGTTGGAAAATTTATAAACCGAGAAATAGCCTTATAATAGATTCAACCATCTATTTACAATGAATGAATTTATTTGACCCTCAAATATGGGAATGTCAAAGTTTACTTGTACCTTAAAATGAGTTGTGCCTCTAGAGTGGCTGCTAGATGCAGATGCACTGCCAATGGGCAGTCGTTGAAGATTTTGGGAAAATTTATCCATCATCGTGTTCCTTTGTTTCTCGAGGGCCTCCTTGAGTAATATTTTGATAGGATCGCCTACTCCCTCGTCTTTATTTTCATCCCCCATGGGTGGCCGTTGGGGTTTGCAAGGCTGATCTTGCAAAGGCTCAACCAGATCAAGCCCTGACTCGTTATACCCCAACCTCGTTGGGGACATGCAAAGAAGGATCAAGAAAGAGCAGGTGATATGATACCATTGATCTAGAATTATGCAAGAATGCCATAAAATAAAAAAATATACACAAACAAAAAGATGCAATGAAAATAAAACTTCATTTCATCAATATCACATAACTGAAATATGCTTACATACAAAATGGAAATAAACTAGCCGGGGTGATGGTAGCTTATCTTTGAGAAGAGATGTGGCATCTACATGCCTCTGAAATGTGTTACAATAAGTCTCAAAGGCCTATTTATTATTGAGAAATAATGGAAAACCATAAAAATCCAAAAACCTAACCCTAGGAGATGAAATGCCAAACTATGCACCCCTTTGGGGTAAATTGGTACATCAAATTCCCGGGGTCGTAACTTTGGCATACGATCTTTGTTTGACACACATGATACCGCGTTAGAAAGATATATCTAGGGAATACAACTACTAGTAGTGAAAGTTGAGTTAGAGATTGAAATTCGTTGGAAGAAAAAAAAATGTCATTTAGGGCCTCAAAACGACTCCGCAAGTTTAGGACCCGAACAACTGCCAGAAATAGTAAATTGTGCTACAATTAAGGAAAATGAAAAAATGAAAGAAACAATGGTGGGGTTCCAAGTGGAATAAGCCACCAATATCCACCTGGATCATAGGGATAAAGCATTTCACGCTTTTAGAGCCTCCTTTGTGCCTGCCTTGCATAGTACTTGTGCCTCTTCTGAACCTACGTTTGCCCCTGTTCTTGCATGAATTTTCTCTTGTTTTGGTTTTCTCTTTGATAAACCTAGTTACAACTTCCCTTCCTTGATTCTTTGTGTGTCCTGTGGTCCCTCTGAAGCCTTCATTTGATTTTCTTTTGTTTTTGAGTCCCTTTGATAAGGATTTCTTTAGATTTTCCTTTGTTCTTATCATTAGATCATTGGAAAACTGATTTTTGTTTGAACATTGAGTGCTTTAATGAATTTGTGTTTTAGTCATTGTTATGAAAATTTTGTTTGAATTGGTGATTAGACATTACATCTTAGTTTTCATCATATTTGAAAATTAAGAGGAATTGAAAATAAAATCTTTACATTGGCATATAGGGTTTTGAGTGTGCATCAACATTGGAACAATTGCATTAAAATGGAATTTCACTTTGCATATTGTTTGTTGCATTTTGTATGATGCATACTCTTTGTCTCTTTCCTCCCTTAGATAGGTTTCACTCAAAGAGAAAGCTTTCATTTATTCATGCTAGTTTTCATTTTAGGGAATTCAGGTGAAATAAGTGGTGAGCCATAAGATTGAAACTTAATCAAAGATAAACATTAAATTTTTTTGAATCAACCTAAGGATAATTTGTAACATTAACGCAAAAATATAGAGGTCTAGGCTAGAGACATGTTTCAGCGTCATTAAACATAGGATTTGTCGTTGTTTTCCAACATCATATCCTGAGGGTGATATCCCGTTCCACATACATAACTGTATAGGATCATACTCCATGTAAATTCAGGTATATTTGATGGCGCTCCACACATGAAAATTATATGGGAATGCTCTCATCGAAAGGTTACGCATTAGACAACACTACTACAGACTACACTTCCACGTACTGTCGAGTATATTTTGGAAGTACCCTATTGATCCGGACTTATGAAAGAATGAAATAAAATATATAAATACACAGAAACACAGAGATGTAGAAGAAATAAGACTTCATTTCATTAATATATCATAACTGAAATATGCTTACACTCAGAATATAAATAAACTAGCTAGGGCACTGGTAGCTTATATTTGAGAAGAGATGTGGTGGCTACATGCCTCTGAATTGTGTTAAAATGATGCTCAAAGGCCTATTTATTATTTAGAAACAATGGAAAACCATAAAAATTCAAAAACCTAACCTTATGAGATGAAACACCAGACTATGGGTCCCGTCAAGGTAAATTGGCACATCAATTTCCCGGGGTTGTAACTTTGGCATACTATCTATGTTTGATGCACATGATACCTCATTAGAAAGATCTATCTGAGGAATAAAACTGATGAAAATTGATATCAAGTCTCTAACTCATATTTTCTTGACCTTTCATGCCCAAAAAATGTTGTTTAGGGCTTCAAAATGGCTCCGGAAGTTCTGGACTTGAAAAACTGCCAAAAATAGTAACTAATGCTACAATTAAGGAAACTGAAAAACTGAAAGAAACAATGGTGGGGGTCCAAGTGGAATAGGAAAGTGGCCACAAATATCCACCTGGATCACCTATAGGTTGTTATCCTCACCATAGGTAACTGATTCAGCCGCCTTGTATACTGTGATACACCATTGAGGGAGATTTCCTACATGTACGTTAAGTCCTTGGTTCACTAAGGTGTATATTGTAGTTCATGGTTGCTTGGTAAAAATTTATGCCTAGTTTTACCCCTTTTTTATTTTCTTTTGTGTTAATTATTAAAATTTATTAACCCAACATAGAAGAACAAACACCCCTTCTTCATCATTCACGTAGAATGCAAAATAAGACTCCTCGTCCACCAGAGGCAACTCCTGGCTGTCGTTAGATGCATAAGAAGATGAAAAATACCGGATCAAGAACTTCAGGAAATACTTATGGTCCTCATCCTAACATTGATCCACTAGAATCATCCTTCCCTTTAAGTTATGATCTCGAGATTACATGTACTCTTGGCCGTGAATATGACACGATCAACACAAAAGTACCTGAAACTTTGTTGCCTGAGGTCATTGAACCTTGATTCATTGAGTCGGATACCTTATTACCTGAGGTGCCTCAGTCATCTTCACCTGTTAGTTCCTTTATCTCAAACACAATCGCAGGCCATATATATTGGACCCGATGGTTAGCCTCTTCCATATGGTCTTATGAGTATTGAAAAGATCCCATAGGAAGAACCTTGTCCCTCCTCTCTTGTTCATTTGAGAGGGTTACATGTTTATGAGGATCATCCTTTTCCTTCTCTTCAAACTTCATTTGAAGCTTCTTTACCTGATTCTATTCCTTTGAGTTCGTTTGTGAGTTTCTTGGGACAATCATATTTGGGATCATTAGCCATGACTGAATTTGCTATGGTTTCCCAGTTTGTCTCCACTATGGCTGAGACGTCAAATGTTACTTCCTCATCCATGTTTGAGACATCATGAGATACTCATCTCTATAGTGGCTCGCCCGCCCCGCTTGGTTATTAGTCATTATCTAGTACCTTCTCTGGTGCGACATCCAGTCCTTGGACTTATTTTTGGAATTCCATCTGGAACTTATTTAATGAGCACTATATAGTATGCTCCTTCTCCTCCACCTACACCTATAGTTGAGAAATAGGCTAGTCCTTATATTAGTAGACACCTTCAACCACCCAATTCGCCTTACATTAGGTACTCTCCATTTAGTGGGAACCTGTCTCCATCATCCCCTCCCTCTTTAGCAGGAGGAAACCAACCATTGGTACACCCCAAGTTAGTGCTCATCCTTTATTGAATCCACCTTATCCTGGTTTGAATGCTAATTTTTGTCAATCTACCTTGCCCGTCCAATTTGGTCTAGTTGTGGGTACATTTGACACCTAATCCTAAGGGATTGGGTGAGATTGTATGATATTTTAAATTAGGAAATAAGGAAGGCTAAGAGACATTGGGAGATGAATCCCAACAGTCTCACCTCCATGTATAAATTCATGCACACCCTCCATCAAATTCATTTTCCAATTTGTGGAGTTACCTCTTGCCTTGACATGGTATCAAAGCCATTAATATTTCTGGCATCCTTGTCCTTGTAACTCCCTCCTAGTAGACCTAACTCTCTACCTCTTTGTCATGGTATTGGTAGGGATGTCTCACGGCTCACTGAAAATTCAACACATTCCTCTGTCTCACTGCTCCATACACGCAATTGACCTCACAGTAATACATTGCTCTACAATTCCCATCTCTCCTCCAATGTTACAACGCTCTGCTTTATGGCATCCATACACTACAACTCGACCTCCCTCTACTTCTCGACCTCATCCACCACACTATAGCTCAGCCTCATTCTCCCCACTACTGCTTTTCCTCACACCTAATTCATATCCCTCACCTGACCCTCATATTGTTGCTCTGTCGCTTCCACTGCATCGCCCACGTAGCCTCCCTCTCGACCATCGCCCACGCAGCCTCCCTCTCGGCCATTGCCCACATAACCTCCCTCTTAGCCACGATTTCCTCCCACTGCTGCTCGGGTCCTTCCCCTCCACTGCTAGCTCTCAATGTTGCTTGATCTCGGTTGCCTCCTGATGCAGGAGCATCCGAGAAACTTTCATTAAAATTGGAATCCAAAGCTGTGAAAGGGAAAATGTGAAAATTCATTGTAAATCGGGGCAAATTGGGTTAAAATAGAACTAAATTGATGGAATTGATAAGATTTAATCAATTTTAATCATCTTCCATGTATGCATAACGAGAGATTTAGGGGTTTGTTTGAGCGATTGAGGGAGAAAAATTGGGGATCTTAGATGATCCACGCTCTTGAAAATTTCTATATAAAGAGTCTGTGTTGTGTGACAGAGAGTGTGTGGGAGAATACAATGTAACCACAGGATAAATTGTGACTAAGGCTGAGATGCCTTAGACTATAATCTAGTTCTGTGTATAATTGAAATATGTTTGGTATGTGTATTTATATATTTTTTCACCTATAATTCATATGTATGCGAGCTAAATTCAATGTTACGAGTGTGTTGATTGACCATCAATCACTATAAGGATCGATGGTGATCCAATGATAATACAATTTCATAGAGTGAGTTGTTGTATGGAGGAATGTGAGTGGTTTTAGAGTATGGCATAATTAAAACTGTGTTGTAATGTATTTCATCAATAAGTATTAAATCAATGGTGTATAAAGAAGTCAATCTACACAGAATGGAAACCGTTGGATTGGGAAGATTGACGACGGATATTAGATCATAGATCGAAAGCGAGAGAAATGGAGGGTTAAGATCTTATCGCAGATCTAAAATGGGAATGGATGATCCCGATTAAATCGCATTTGACCACAATATTTTAGTGCACATCGCATTCGATAGAAATATTTTTGGCGATGCGATGCAAAATTGCGACAATGATATTTTGATGCAATATTTTCCATCGCATGTCACATTGGGTCAAAGAAGGTTGGAATTTGTGATGAGTTTTGATTTAATGTGACCAAAGCTGTGATGTGATTCGGAACCCGTACCCATGTAGAACCACAAGTAGAACTCATAGTGGAAGCATGGTGGAACTATGTGCTTGGAATCAGGAGTTAGAGAATAAGCGGAATAGTGAAGACGGTTTCAAAAAACCAACAAGTTTTTTTTGCATAACTTTGAGAGGGCAAGTGGTAATATTTGGGAGTATGTAATAGCAATTTGAAGGTGACACGTAGCACCACAAAACCACCCATTTTGTACATTAATTAATGGTGGAGTATCATACTACTCGGAGTGAGATAGCCATCGGATCGACGAGTGTATGCAGATCATCGATGAAATATGTGTGAGCAATGGGTATTTAGGGATATCAAACTGGTATCGAGCTGAAGGTTCAAATTTTGTTGAAAAAAATGAATCTATTTTCATCAAGTGATATCAGAGAAGGGAAAGGATTTCCTGTGAGAACAAGTTTTCATGCGAGAAAGAAGAGGTATAGTTTTGTTGAATATTTGTAAAGCTTGTGGTTTTACATTTTGTGAAGGTAGAAGCAGAGGAAGGTGAGAAGATTGCAACAACCTAGAGTAGGAGTGCTCAAATGATTCTAGAAAAGAGAGAACCAGAGAGATGCTGAAAGACTCGGCTCAGAGGAGAGAAGCTTGGTGAGGTGTTTGGTAGCAGGGAGGAATTTCTATTGTAGAGGTTTTGTTGCAGCTCACAAAGGGCACTTCCATAGAGGATGTGGGTAGAATTGTTCAAGAATGCTGTTACAGGAAGATCACAAAGGGAAATTCCACAAAGGATGTGGGTAGAATTTCTAAGAGATGAAGGGGACATATGACCAGGAGGTCATACAATTTTTGTGCCTCGAGAGTCTGATGTAGGAGCACCCGAGCAACTTTCATTAAAATTGGAATCCAAAGCTGTGAAAGGGGAAACATGAACAGTCATTCTAAACCAAGGCAAAGTTGGTTAAAACAGAACTAAATTGATGGAACTGATAAGGTTTAATTAATTGTAATTATCTTCCATGTATGCATAATGAGATATTTAGGGTTTTTTTTAACAATTGAGGGAGAAAAATCGTGGATCTTAGATGATCCACGCTCTTGAAAATTTCTATATAAAGAGTTCATGTTGTGTGACAGAGAGTGTGTGGGAGAATAAAATGTAACCGCAGGAGAAATTGTGACTAAGGCTGAGATTCCTTAGACTGTAATCTAGTTATGTGTATAATTGAAATATGTTTGGTATGTGTATTTATATATTTTTTCACTTATAATTTGTATGTATGTGAGCTAACTTTAGTGTTACGAGTGTGTTGATCAACCATCGATCAATATAAGCATCGATGGCGATCTAATCATAATAAAATTTCATAGAGTGATTTGTTATATGGAGGACTGTGAGTGGTTTCAGAGTATGGCAACATTAAAATTGTGTTGTAACATACTTCATCAATAAGTAGTAAATTAATGGTGTATAAAGAAGTCAATCGGCAAATAATGGAAACCGTTGGATCAGGCAAGATCGACGATGGATATTAGATCACAGATTGAAAGCGAGATAAATGGAGGGTTAGGATCTTATCACAGATCTGAAATGGGAATGGAAAATCCCAATTCCATCGCATCCGACCAAAATATTTTAGTGCACATCGCATTCGGCGGAGAGAGTTTTGGTGATGCAATATTTGCTATCACATATCGCATCAGGTCAAAGGAGGTTGGAATTTGTGATGAGTTTTGATTTAATGTGACTGAAGTTGCAATGCGATTTGGAACCTGCGCTCATGTAGAACCACGAGTCGAAGGCGCAGTGGAAGCATGGTGGAACTATGTGCTTGGAATCAAGAATCAGAAAAGAATCAGAACAATGAAGATGGTTTTGAAAACCAACAAGGGTTTTTCACATAGCTTTGAGAGGCCCAAGTGGTAATCTTTGGGAGTACACAATATCAGTTAGAAGGTGACATGTATCACCACAAAACCACCCATTTAATACGTTAATGAATGATGGAGTATCGTACTACTCGGAGTGCGATAGTCGTCAGATCGACGAGCGTATGTAGATCATCGATGAAAGATGTGTAGGTAATGGTTATTTAGGGATATCAAACTGGTATCAGGTTTAAGATTTTAATTTTATTGAAAATAATGAATCTGTTTTCATCACCACCCTATCCACCAAGCTCCCCTCATCAACGTCTTGTGGACCTCCGCTCTCCTATGGCTCTCGGCCTCCCATGGCCCTCTGCTTTTGGCCTTTTGACCTCCCACATGTGCCCTCCCTCAGATAATCCCTCCCCTAAATAAGCCATCCCTCAGATAATCCCTCACCCAAATAAGCCCTCGACATTTTTTTACCAATTTTTTTTTTTACAAAAAAAAAAATCGAAGTGAAAAATTTAATTTCTCTTAGCACCAGAATTGCGTATTTTTTTGCAGTGGCAACAAAGTGATTTTTTTTAAAATAATGCATTCTCTCATATCTATTGTGGGATTTTTTCTCATCAGCAAGGATAAATATCCTGAATGGTCTCAGAAAATCAAGCACAATCTCATTTTTAATGAGTTGTGGAGACGAATTTGTGAAGGAGAAGGAGACAATCCACCGATAAAGCCCACCGCAGACAAGGAGATCACCATTTAGGAAAACAAGAATTGCAAGGCCTATGCCTTGATTACAGCTTTTGTAAATGAAGAGGTGAGTCACCATATTACATCGTTTTCAAATTCCTATGAAGCCTTGAGAAAATTAAAAGAACTATATGATTCACATTCAGGACTTGAAATTTTTCAATTAATTATTAATATGTTAAACCTTGTATTGAAAAATGATGACTCTCTTGCTTTAGCATCAAAAGTAAGATCTATCATGCTTGAAATTAAGAATACTGGTGTAGAAGTTGACATGCCTCTCATAGCTTATATTAAGGAATTGTATCCCACTTACTCACATTACCTTGACTCATTGCAAGCAAGTGGAAACCTCATGAAAATCACCTTTGATACCATTGAGAAAAATTTTGTAGAAAGAGAGAAGGCTTTTGGAAAGATGAAAACCCCTCTGTCTTCTTAAGAGGCTGTATGTTTCACACATAGAGAGAATATTCATGCTTAAGATTCTTCCAGAGGAAGAGGTGGATGAAGAGGAAGAGGAAGAAGTAATTTAAGAGGAGGGGGGGTAGATAAACTCAAACTGGAAAATATGATCTTCATTGCATACACTACAATAAATATTGGCATGATGCATCTACATGTAAGTTTCCTTGGGATAAAATTAAGCAGCAAAGAAATAAAGAAAAATGTAAAACTCATGATAGAGACAAAGGTAAAGCATCTGAATCTACTCATTATGTTGTAGCACATTGTAACAATGGAGTAACTGAAGACTTGTTTGATGTTTCATTTACATATTGGAAATATGATTGGTTGTTATATTCAGGAGAAACATGTCACATAACTTTTAGAAAAGATTTTTTTAAAGAATTTATTGAAAAATTTAATGGAGAAGTATACTTTGCAGATAAATCCAAACTCAAGCCATCATGGCTTGGCACAATTAGGCTTAAGTTTCCCGGTCTTCCATATTATCTTCTACATGAGGTTCTATACCTCCCCGGAGTTGAGGAGAAACTTTCTATCCTTGGTCCACATCCACGAGCAAGGACACTCCATTCACATGTTTGATGGAAATATTGAGGTCAGAAAAGAATCAGATTTCTCACTTGTCATGGAGGAAATAGAAGAAGGAAGAATCCTAAAGTGGCAAGGTTCCTCTGCTCATGCACAAAACTTTGCATTCAGTTCTCATCATGATGAAGGTACATTCCCATCAATTATTTTATGGCATGCTAGATTTGGACACTTAAACTATGACAACCTTTGATTATTGAAGAAAAATGGTGTTACTGGATTTCCTAAAATTCCTATGAAATTTAAGCAATGTGATGTTTGTATTCTAGGAAATCATATCAAATAGTCCTTTCATGATTCACATTCTAGAGCACATAGAAAAATTGAGCTTATTCATTCAGATTTATGTGGCCCCATGACTGCTGCTTACGCAAATGGAAATAAATATATGATGACATTATTGATGATTACGCCAAAATTTGTTGGGTTTACTTATTGAAAAACAAATCTGATGCTTTTCAAACATTCAATAATTTTCATGCATGGATTGAAAATGATGCACAAACTCATATTGGATCTTTGCGCACTGATAATGGAAAATAATACACTTCAAATGAATTTGAAAACTATCTTCTCTAACATGGGATCAAAAATCAAACAACTGTGCTCTATAATCCCCAACAGAACGATGTAGCTGAAAGAACGAACATGACAATTTTAAATATGGTTCGCTCCATGATGTTTTTTAAGAATGTAAAATTGATGTTTTGGGCTGATGCAGATTTATGTGATGTGTACATAAAGAATAGACATCCTTCAAATTCAATCAGAAACAAAACTCATTATGAAATGTGGCATGGCCACATTGCTTCGGTAAAGCATTTCAGGGTCTTTGGTTCCACCTGTAATGCTTTAATACCTAAGGTACAAAGGAATAAAATTGGTGCTAGAAGTAGAAAATGTATCTTCTTTGGGTATTCCAATACCTCCAAAGGATATTATCTCTATGAAGAAGTCAATAAGAGTTTTGTAGTATCCAGAGTTGTCATATTCCTTGAATCTTCCAAGACTGACAATGTTGTTGAGATAAAACTTGATTTGGATAGATTCACATATGCAAAGTCATTTCAAGAATTTGATAATCAGATTCCACATCTTGAAGGGGGGATTCATATACTGAATCAATATTTGGAATCATCTTTCAAATCACTCTCTCCCCCACATGAAGAACCAACCACATATGACACCTTGTGTTGTTGTTCCTAGAGACAGCCTTGAGTTGTGAAAGACCAGTACCTAGGACATCTTATATTAGCAAGGAGCATATGGTATAACAGAGGGAGTTATCAATAAAAATCTCTCATGCTATTTCCTGAAAAACAAGGAATATTAATCTGAATGGGACCAAGACCTTCAGAAACTGACACAGAGAAAGGAATACTGCAGAGGCAACATGCAAAACTCCAATATAAAAGAAACAGACAATTCAGAGATAGCTTACTGTAAAGAGGGCCAATTCAGAAATACCTCACAGAAATAAATTATCAGAAGGTGTATGTAGTGAATGAAATATTGAGAGAATATTAGTTGTCATTGAGCTGATATCCAGATACACAATATCACCATGTAATGGGCTTACCAATTTAAGAATCCATACATGATAATAGCATTTTAAAAACACCCTCCCAAAGAAACTAATATAGCAGAAATACGGTTTAGATGAATAGTGGAACAGAATATCATGCCTGAGCCATATTTAAAGCACTTGAATAATCCAAACATGGGTATCAACTAGGATAAATCCATACCAAAAATCAGCGAGCCACTCGCATTCCAGAAACATGATACAGGAAAGATGGATGAAATGAAATGATCTATTAAAATAACACATAAAAGAGAAAGTTACACACTGTGAAATACCAAAGACTAGAATCCTCTTAACAGATGGAACTCCTCCTCACTAAGACCCTACGGGCTCTAAGCCTTCATACAAGAGTTCAACAAAATGTATACAAAAATCCTTTCACAGCATAATTTTTTGATAAAATCTGGAACCCTAAATCATCTGTTCTTCGGGAGATTTATAGGAAAAAAAAGAAAGCTCAAAAAGGGAGTAGGTGATGAACATTTAATTTGCCTCATTAAGACAAGATGGCAGAAACGTGCACGCCCATATGCTGAATGAATCTGTAGTGATGTTTGTACTCTATGGACTGCTTTCTAAAATAAATGCACTGGGTAGAAATCTCTTCAGGAACACGGCAAAGAAGTAAAATCACATAGACATTCTGTCCTTTCCTGAAAGAGAATGGTGCTAAAAAGCAAGCTTTAGAGTATTGTTTTCTGCGAATGGTACCCTCTGCCTTCTAAACCTTGAATTAAGATTTAAGATCTTCGATGTTGAACGTTGAATTCCCCGATCATTCACTGATATTTCTCTGCTGCTCCATTAATGCCTCCATCTACGAAATATGCACCTTTGAATGACTCTGGAGGGTTTGATAGATTTTAACCCTGCTTCTTTTAATGGAAGTCTTGTCGGCATACCTTCCCAGGCCTTTCTCCATAATTCCAGCCTCTGAAAAATGGTCCTTTGATGTGTTCTTTGTTACTGTAATAAAGGCTGTAAATCATGGCATTTTTCCGCCGCTGTAACCCTGAAAAACCCGCAAACTTGTTACGAAAACCATGCATGGGGATGGTGGATATGGCGGGGTCAATGAAAATGGTCGTGCAGAAAATGGTGAAATGGTGGAACAATGCAGGGTGGTGGAAAAAATGCAGTGAAATGATGGAGAATGGACTAATAAAAGGTTTTAACACGAAACATTAAAATTTGACTTATGACTAGGATATATAACGGGCAGAGGAAAAATATGTGACACACACGTGGAGCGGGTGACGTGGAGGTACGAAGTCAACTGGCGAAGAGGTAAGTGATCTAGACTGTCAAATCTCAGGAGGAGATCAACAGCTAAAAATGCATCGGAGGATGATGAACGGTGGGCTAGGGGTATGATTTCCTCGTGTTAACTGGCACGCAGCTTTGATGAGTGATCGCCATTGGATGGGCAGCTCTAGATCAGACGGCTCACACGCATATCGCGCCACGTCCACTGCCAAACTATAATGCATGATGAGCAGGTGGTTTTGAGCCGTACACGAGGACACACGGCGAACAATGTATGGAATCGCTTCGAAAAATAAAATACCGCCTATCGCCCAAAGGCAGTGCGATAGAAACTGGGCTGGTTTTGCGCAGTGCACGACGCGGGGACCACCAGGCGGGAGTACTGTGAGCCATTGGTCTGCGGTTTAAATAGATGGCAGATAGCCGATTTGGGCAATGAACGGAGTGGGCAACGGGCACGATGATGACTTTAGAATGTTGTCGGATCTGCACAGATCGACGGTTATAAACGTGCCCAATATATATACGTGATAAGTGCCTTCATGACTAGCACTCGGTTTAGACTTCCGGTCGTGTGGAGAAAAAGGTGCAGGGGCTAGGGCCGAAAGGTGCTAGGCCTTAAATATAATGTGATGTGTGATTTTGGCCCGTTTATGAAGTCTTGAAGCTGGGAGAAGGTAACGATGAGTAGAAAATGGATTTCTCAGGGAAAAAAGAGTGGGTTTGAAAGGTTTAAGCGATGTTGCTTATCGAAATTTCAATAGAATACTGACATGATCAACATTGGCTCCACCTGGGGATGGCACGTTCATCCCTAGGCATGTCGAGAACTTCACAGACCACTTGATAATCTTCTGTGCGAACTCTGCTCCTCAGCCATTCTACTTTTTATTTTTCATAATTCATCACGACACCCACATTATTAAAACAACGGGGAAAACAGGAAACTAATATATAGTATGATACATCAGGCTATCTTTGACTCAATTAGAACTGGAAGTAGGGTTTAAGAAACTGACCATTTACTTGGGCGTCAAGCAAGTCACCTTGTAAATTCTCCAGCCTGAAAGTATTGTTACCTCCTTGTTCCACGATTTTGAAAGGACCAAACCAGAGTGGGTCGAATTTACCACGTTTTCCTTTTTCAGCCCTCCGGATATCCCATCTTAGTACTAAATCACCAATCTGCAAGTTCTTTTCCTTGGCATGCTGATCAAAAAGGTATTTCATCTTCTCCTAATATTCAGTCAGCCTTTGACTGACCCGGTTGCGTGTTTCATCCAATTCCACCAGCTAATTTATTCTCCTGGTCAGATCATTAGGCTCTTCTTGACTTTCCTGCATGAATCGGGCTACTGGTAGGGCTAACTGTATAGGGAATACTGTTGCCTTCCCATATACTAATTCATATGGGGATTTCCCAGTTGCTCTCTTGCTTGTAATTCTATTGGCCCACAGAGCAAATTTCAACTGGGAATCCTAATTTTTCTGATTTTCATTTATAGCCTTCTTCAGTGCCCTCACCAGGGTTTTATTGGAAGATTCTGCCAAGCCATTTCCTTGTGGATAATAGGCTGTAGAGTGGCTTAGTGTGATGTTATACTGCTGACAAAAGCTCACAAAATTTGTAGATTTGAAGGCATGTGCATTATCAGTCACTATTCTGGCAGGGTAGCCAAACCTGGATATGATGTTTTCTTCCATGAATTTTATTATCACAGTATCAGTGGTGTTCCTTGCAGGTATGGCTTCCACCCATTTTGTGAAATAATCAGTGATAGTTAAAATCCACTTATGCTGACCACTTGATGGAGGGTGTATTTAACCTATAAAATCAATTCCCCATTGCCTGAAAGGTTCGTCCACGTGCACATGAATGATGGGCAGAGGTGCCAACTTCTGCCTTTCAACAAATTTCTGACACTTCTCACAGGCTCTAACCCAGGCAAAAACATCTCTGAAAAGCTTGGGCCAGTAGAAACCAGCCTTCAGGATTTTGTGAGCAGTGGCCCTCCAACTGTAATGACCCCCACAGATTCCTTCATGAAATTTAGCCATTATAATCTCTACCTCATCCTCTGTGAGACACAGGAGTAGGATGCCTGAGGGATCACGCTAGTATAGCCGGCCAGCAACTATGTACTTCTATGATTTTAATCTTAGCATTATGTATTTAGCTTTATTACAACTTGGAGGGCAGCTGAGTGTGAGGAGATATTCTACTATCTCTTTGTACCACTGACTGGTGAGGTACTTTATATGTGTTTCCAGAGTATCTACCCCAATTCCATGTTGCTCTTCTTTCTCCTCGGATTCCTCACCTATTATTGTGGACAAATTTATACCCAGAGCTTGATAGTTTGATTCAGATAAGATCTTGGCTAGCCCTTGTCCTTTGATCAGCTTAGTAGGGCGGATGTCTAATTCATACTCCTGTATCTTGGCAATCCACTTCCCCCTTTTTCATTCACTATCCCCCTGAATAAGAATATCTTTTACAGCAGCTGCAAGCACAAATGCAGTGATATGGGACTGCAAGATATATATGCGGAATGCTTTGAGGGATTTCACTAGGGCGTATGCTTGCTTTTCTAATATATTGTACTTTAATTCTGCATCATGGAGCACCTGACTGAAGAAGGCAATGGGCTGCTTGTACCCTTCCTCATTTTTCTGCAATAAAACTCCTGCTACTATATGAGGTGATGCAAAATAAAAGATCATGAAAGGTTTAGCATAATCTGGTCCAGCTAGCGCAGGGGCTTCTGCAAAAGTATTTTTTATCCTAGTAAATGCCTCTCATGATTTCTGGGACCACTTAACTTCATTATTCTTCTTCAACATGTCAGTTATATGTCTAACTATTTCAGCATAGTTAGGAATAAACCTTCTTAGGAAATTGATGCACCCTAGGAACACCTATACTTCCTTCTTATTTCTAGGAAGGGAAATACCATTTATAACTTCTACCCTCTTCGGATCTATCTTCACCCCATCTTTAGTCACAATGTGTCCCAAAATTTTACCCTCTTCTAATGCAAATGAAGACTGCTGAGGGTTTAGGGAGAGACCATACCTTATGCATTTCTTAAAGGTTTTACATAGATGCTCAATGTGCTCAGTATCATTCTTTGAAAATACATTGATATCATCGAGGTAGACTACCAATAATTTATCCTGCTCCCCAACAAAAGCAATTTCCATGGCCCTCTGAAAAGTGGCCCCTGCATTAATCAATCCAAAAGGCATCCTGGCATACATAAATGTACCCCATGGTGTGGTGAAAGCAGTCTTATTTTGATATTATGGAAGTACAGCCACCTGGTTATAACCAGACAATCCATCCATCATTGACATCCTTGAAGCTCCAACCACCTTCTGCAGGATGTGATCCATCTTAGGCGGTGGATAATTATCCTTTAAGGATGCTCTATTTAAATTTTGGAAATCCACACCCAGCCTTATTTCTCCATTCTTCTTTCGGACAGGGACTAGGTTTGCCACCCATTCAGAGTACCTCAATGGTACAATTATTTTTGCCTTTAACAGCTTCTTAATTTCCTTCTCTATAGAGGGAAGCAACATGGGATTTATTTGTCTGAGCTTTTGCTTGTGAGGTTTTGCATCCCCCTTTAGTGGAATTTTGTGCTGCATTATACTGATATCAAAATTTTTCAAGTCCTGATAGGACCATGCAAACACATCTTTGTAAGACTGAAATAATTTATGATATAACTTTTTATATTCTCCTGGGATCTTCTTGAACAATTTTACAATTTTGGGGTTAGCCTCAGTACCAAGATTTAGGTCTTCTACCTGATTTTCTTCTACCACTTTGCTTGGCTGCAGTGGGACATCATTCTTGTCAAATAATATTTCTAGAGGCACCATACCTCTAGGTATAATGTTTCCCTTTAATTTCAACACTTTATTACCTGCCATTTTCTCCTCCCAATTTCTTTCTGAAGTATCTTCAGTCTCTCCCTCTCCACCAACATCATTCTCCATATTTGAGAATTCCCCTACTGTTTCCAGGAATCTCTTCATCTTTTCTTCATCCTCAAATACCTGCCAGTGCTTGATGTTATCTGGGATTGATTGTTGATAACGTACCTCAACTTCATATCTTAAAAGAGGGTTCTAAGGTGGACGAAATGTACTAGCAGCCACAACAAGGGAATCAACCATCCTATACTGTTCTCGGGGCATGAACTGGATATTGAATGCCAAGAAGAAATTTTCCACCATGTCCCAAACTTCATTCCTGTAAGCCCTCACCCAAGGATGTTTGATCTGACACTGATTCCTGACTTGTCTAACCACCAGTTCCGAATCTCCCAAAACTTTTAAACTTTGTATGTTCATGCTCCTGGCTATCTGTAATCCTAGCAGAAGTGCTTCATATTCAGCCACATTATTAGTAGCTTCATATTCTAGCTTGAAGGACAATGGGACCATTTTCCTGTTGGAGAAATCAATAATATTCCAGCTCCATTACCTTCTCTTGAATTTGCTCCATCAAAATGAAGTGTCTAGATTCCTGATTCATGGCTCTCAGAGGGCTTCTCAGTCTTGATCTGGCAGAAGGATGGTTCATGAGCATAATCTTGATCTTCTTCCAGCATCAAGCATGAGAAATCTCCTTCTTTACTGTATACTGGTGAATTAACAGAGTTGACAGCCTTAGTCACCATCTTGACAAATCTAGTTTCCCTGTACAATCTCCTCTCCTGGCCACCAAAAACTAGGATAGTGGCATATGTTAAATCCAGCTTAATAGACCCACCAAATTTTTTTCCCTAGGATCTTGACAATAAAATGCCAAAGCGAGTTGGGATGTTAGCCACCACGATGTCCATTACCACACTTTTTGCTGGGATCTGGGCCAGATTGACCACCTAATCTTTGATCATCCGCAGACATTTAACTCTTTTGGAATCAAATGAATAGAGATCCTTGTATGGACGAGTGATTTGTAATCATATTTTTTCCATGACTGACAAAGGTAGTAGATTATGGGAAGCTCCAGAATCTAACATACAGTTATGTAATAGCAGGTCATGAATCACTAGAGACACATAGAAGGGAGGATTAGAAGCATCTAACTCCTCAACATGTGGGCCAAATACAACCATGGGTCTTTCTTCTTGAAGGTTGAGACTATCTAGGGTGAGTGCTGCTTCTATAGGGATCACAAAATAAGTGACTTGGGATTGATATGCAGTTTGCTTCAATAGTTCAGTCAAGGGAATTGGGATTTTGACTCTCTCAAGTTCCTTTTTCAGACTGAAAACAGGAGAATATTTTTCTATTACAACCTCTTTTGACTCTTTATTTTTGGCTGAGGGTTTGACTTCTTTTGACACAGACTTGGTATTAGGGGGAATGACTACTTTTGAAGAGGAAGGAATTTGATCATTAGACTGCAAAGTTTTGTTTAGAGGGCCCTTAACTTTGTCTATGACTTTCTGCATTGTAGACTCTTTCTGAGTAGGTGCTTCTTTTTGGGGTAGCTCTTCTTCTTGATCTTGAGTACGAGTCCTCTTCCTAGAAGATCTTAGATCATATCTTCTATTGAACTGTGCTTGCATGAAATCAGAAATTTTTTTACAATAATGATCAATTTCTACGTCTTCTGTGTCTCTGGTCTTTTCTTCTTCTTGCAATGAGCACTCTTCTCCATCACTATTTGAAAATAAAAGATTTGCATCCTCCAGCCCATAAGTAGTGTCTTCAGTAGAATTATCTATTGGACCTTCCAAGTACAATGGGTGTGGTCACTGATCCTGTTGCTCCTTTGTTTCCCTTGGCAATATTTGCAGGGGTGGTTTCCTATACTGAGGATTGTAACCTCTGTTTGGAGCATTGTGGAAATTCTTGGAGGCTGAATTATTGGCTTCTAGTTTAAGCTTGACCAGTTTACCAAAAAGGTTCTTAATCATTTTGCTCATTTCTTCAATTCTGTCATTAGCTGAGTCTTTGTCTTGATAAGAGGTGGATATCTCTTCTTTTCCCCTTCTTCTAGTTTCTTGTTCAGATTTTCCCTTTGATTTTCCAGTGGAGGAAAAGTTTGCTTCCAACTCTAGTGCATCTATTTGTGCATCATCCAGAGTAGCAGGCTTTCTTTCTCTAAGAGAGAAACCAAATTATGAATCAAAAGCTGCTAAAAAATAACTTTAGCAACAGTTTGATGAGGTTTCATATCAGTAGGAAGACTCAAATACAATTTATTAAATCTCTTGATAAATTCTAACACTCCTTCATTATGTCTTTTCTTGAGTGTATTGAACTCAGTAAGACAATTTCCATGGTCTTTCTTCTCTCCCCATTTCCTAAGAAAAGTATCTTCCATTATTTCCCAAGTGGTAATAGAATGACCTGCCAATGTCTTAAACCATTTTCAAGCTTCACCATCAAGAGATTGGACAAACAGCCTTAAGACTACATCTAAATGTTCCACATTAAAATTTTCTGCAAAAGCATAGAAGACCTCAAGATGTTTTTGAGCATCAATCTCATTTTCCCCATTGAATCGGGGTAAAATCTTCAGATAATCTTGTGGCATATCATTCAACACTTGGGGTAATGCGAGAGGGGCATATTTATTTAGCAAGAAGCCTGGAACATTGGCCATTGGAGGGGGTGGAGGTAGTGCAATAGTTTGATGAGTAACAGGAGGAGGAGGAGGTGGAAGTGGAGTGTGAATAACAATAGGAATATATTGCACAACAGGTTTAGGTGTTGAGGGGAAGAATGGTCTGTTAATAGCAGATACTTCAGTGACTTATTTGACCTCTTCGACCTCAGGAGTAGGGTGAAAATTATCTTTATTTCTGACACCTCCTCGAGGTGGACTATCTGAATAATAATCGGTATCTCCCATAGTGGAGTCAGGAACTAGCACTTGAGCTACTTGAGAAGAAGAGGATGGAAAGTTTTCTATAGACAATTTAGGGATTTCAGAGTGGACTAATTTTCTTTCCATCCAATTTCTTCTGTGTATGATATTTTCAGGGTCAGATACTGAAGGTGTCTTTGGCTGAGACATATCTGACCTTAGGTGTGGCTTACGAGGAGCTAGGACTGCAAATAAATTTATCTAATGAACAAATGTGGAGTCGCTAAGGTGAGGGATCTACAACTCTCAACTCTCCATACTCACCTACTTGAAGAGTGAATTAGATTTTTTTGAGGCCCAGGGATTTAAAATTTCTCAACTTAGTTCCCCGGCAAAGGCGCCAAAAAGATGTTGTCGTTCCTAGAGACAGCCTTGAGTTGTGAAAGACCAGTGCTTAGGACATATTATATTAGCAAGGAGCATATGGTATAACAGAGGGAGTTATCAATAAAAAGCTCTCATGCTATTTCCTAAAAAACAAGGAATATTAATTTGAATGGGACCAAGACCTTCAGAAACTGACACAGAGAAAGGAATACTACAGAGGCAACATGAAAAACTCCAATATAAAAGCAATAGACAATTCAGAGACAACTTACTGTAAAGAGGGCCAATTCAGAAATACCTCACAGAAATAAATTATCAGAAGGTGTATCTAGTGAATGAAATATTGAGAGAATATTAGTTGTCATTGAGCTGATATCCAGATACACAATATCACCATGTAATGGGCTTACCAATTTAAGAATCCATACATGATAATAGCGTTTTAAAAACACCCTCCCAAAGAAACTAATATAGCAGAAATACGGTTTAGATGAATAGTGGAACAGAATATCATGCCTGAGCCATATTTAAAGCACTTGACTAATCCAAGCATGGGTATCAACTAGGATAAATCCATACCAAAAATCAGTGAGCCACTCACATTCCAAAAACATGATATAGGAAAGATGGATGAAATGAAATGATCTATTAAAATAACACATAAGAGAGAAAGTTACACACTGTGAAATACCAAAGACCAGAATCCTCTTAACAGATGGAACTCCTCCTCACTCAGACCCTACGGGCTCTGAGCCTTCATACAAGAGTTCAACAAAATGTATAAAAAAATCCTTTCACAGCATAATTTTCTGATAAAATCTGGAACCCTAAATCATCTGTTCTTCGAGAGCTTCATAGGAAAAAAAATAAAGCTCAAAAAGGGAGTAGGTGATGAACATTTAATTTGCCTCATCAAGACAAGATGGTGGAAACGTGCACGCCCATATGCTGAATGACTCTGTAGTGATGTATGTACTCTGTGGCTGTTACAAGTCAAAATACCTCCTCATCAGCTCAGAGGGGAAGACAAATATGGAAGAAGTACAAAGACCTAAATTAAACCCATTTCTGCCAGGGTAACGCACATATAGAACATAACAAGAGCATTATAACGTAGGCAAGAAATACATTGGCCACGTTAGTGGCTAGGGCAACGCTCTGTTTACACTGTAGGGACGCGTTACCCGTGTTTTAAGTTTGAATTGGGAAAAGAGCGTGGAGAAAGATTTGAATCTCCGACTTTCCCTCACAAAGGAGTCAGTACACAAAGGAAACTGCAGAAGCACCAGTTCATTATTGGTCATTGCCATAGAAGACTGAACTCCAAGAGAGGCAAAAGCATGGAGATCAAGGAAACATCTAAGCTTTTTCCATTCCAAACTAGTGGAAAGAAAAGGGCAACAATGGCCTTCTCCCTCTCCTATAAGAAGGAGCTGAAGGCTCTTAATTGAAGGTCGAAGGATTGCTCAAAAGTTCTTGTATACTTGTGGAATAGAGAATAGTGTGACATTGTGAAGGCCAAGAGTCAAAGAGGCTCCTAGAGAGTTTGTTGGCTTGGACTTCTTCACTTGATAGAGAAGAGAGATTGGGAGACTGAGGAGGGCTTGGTACAACTGATGGTTGTAATCCTCCTTCTTTCAAAATCAATAGAACTATGTTTGTTTTGTCCATTCGATGCTTAATGTTATATTGTTGTTTCAATATTTGCTTAGTATGATATGAATGGCTCAGATGTGTATAATATAGATGTTTATTATTGATTTAATTGATAGAATACTTGTTATATTAGAAATTACGCGGGTGCTTTGACTGATTGCAGGACTCAGATTTGGAGCCGGTGAAGAAGGACTCTTGCTTTGCCGCGTAGCGCTCTCCAAAGGATTCTAAAGCTGTCAAAGAGGTAATTCTCTATTGTATTCCTTCAAGTTATTTCAAGCTAATATGAACATGCTCATGCCATCTTTGTGAACAGCATAGCTAATCTTACTGTCTGCCTCGGGCACCGGAAAGCCCTGAGAGGGATATACGAAAACCAACCACCCAAGAAGTTTACCCTATAGCAGAATTGGCGACTCCGCTGGGGAGTGTCCCCATAGTTTCCGGACTATTTTTCCCTTCATTTCTTCTCTCCTCTGTTTAGTATCCTTCCGACCATTTTTTGATGCCCAGTAGACATACCAAACGCTTGCAGAGTTCAATCCTGTTCCTGTCTGGCCAACTGAAGAGCTTTTCCCTGGTTAACGCGACCTATGCAGTTCATCCAGTGCGTTATAACGCGGTCTAGGCTTAAATACAGTGCGTTATAACGCTGTATTTTCTCACAGACAGAGCGTTACTCAGCCAAAAACCCTACTGTTCACCACTGTGACTGTGTTTTAGCTGTAGAGTTTTTTGGCCACCAGTATCTTTCACAGACTGAATCCCTGTGCTTGTCTGCTAAAGATGGCATTGATTATTTGTTTCTCTTATTTAGTTAGTGTGCAAAGCATTTACTTTTTTAAAAGAGAATTTTTTCTTTTCTTTTCTTTTCTTTTCTTTTCTGCATTTAGTTGAGTTTATTCTGAAAGTTTAGTTCACCGACTGTCAAAAGAAGTAGATAGAAGTCTGAATATTGAAAGTTGAGCTGTGTTATTTACATGTTGGTGCATGGATGATTGATAAAGAAACCTCTCCTTGTAGAAACACTCTTCATTGAAGTTAATATTTAGAGCATGTTTTGCATGGTTTCTTGAGTCAGAGTCTCACTATACTTCATACGTCCATTCCCCCTCCGCAAGACTAATAACAAAGTACACTAAAAACAAAGCGATAATAAAATCAATCTAATAACTCTTTTTTGAGCTCACACAAACAGTATTTTAGGCTAGGATCTTGGGTTAGGAAAGTGAGAAAACTACCCAAGATCTCAAAACTTGAAAACTAGAGTCATTAATGAGTGAAATCCTGTTGCACTCACATTATTGGGACCGTTCCTTTACCGGAGCTCAGCGCGAGACAACACTTGGGTGCACTAGAAGGTAGCCTGCCTTCGACTGCATCCTGTGGGTGTGTTATATATTGGGGTTCCCTTCGGGGATGTCGAAACTAGATCGGGGATCTAGGTATTCTGCCCATATAGCACACTGTCCTTGACCGTGGACCCCCCTGATGATGTCTGTGATTTGAGGTATCCTTAGTGGCCATACTCTTAGGGACTTACACAAGGTGACTGGGACGGGCTGTCCTGGTACCTGAAACAGACGGACCTACTCTGTCTTTAGTATTTAGGAGGGTACTCCTCTTCACGAGAGTGCTTACACCTATCGTCTAGGGTTCGGGCGAAGCTCTAGAGTAACTGTAACTGTACTTTCGACCAACCCTCTCTGTATGCTATTGTGAGACTGGATTTCATCACCAGTGAATGGTAGTACTCAAACAGGGCACCCTATACTGGCTGCTTGATGATTGATTTTAGAGAGTCTTTGCTTTTTAGTAAGTGTGTGGTTACTGTCACTTGAGACTTCATAATATATCACATTTTAATAAAATTTGTTAAAATTAAACCGGTCACCGTGGCGTCCCCTGACCCACGCCGTCTGTCTCGACGACAGCAAGGTCTACCTCCTCTCACCCTAGAGGAAAGATTGAACCTTGGTGAACCCGGGCCTTCTACGGAAGAGTAATCTCCTCTAACTAATCTCGATTATCACATAGACCCTTATCAGCCGGAACTTCTGGAGGACCCTTTCACTGAAGGCGTTGTACCTAATTACAATCCTCCGCTCACTAATCCGTTAGGACCTGTGATAATCAAGATTCCACCATGCCAAGATATGTTTGCGGCAACACCAACATCTATTTCTCCACCGGTATCCACAGGGTCAATACCAATGGCAACCACTCCTGGTTCGCCAGCATCCTCCCCGCCGGTGGTCAGTTCTATGCTGTTACTGAGTAACCCCAGTAGTCAACATATGCCTACCCCCAACCCTATGGTCAACACAACTGTCAGTAGTTTACCAAACCCTTCGGCATCTACTCCTACCGTGACCACGTTGGGGACCACGGTAGCTCCTCCCACGAGCACGACTACTTCGGTGCCCTTTAGAAACCCTTTCGGTTGGAACCCTCTGTTGAGTTCAAATCCCCTGGCCACTACACCAGGGGGCAGTGTTATCAGTACACAGGTAGCAGGGAATATTTCTCTTCCTATGCAATCCTTAGGACAAATGGGACAACCCATTGTAAATACTATCCCCTTAAGTGGTTCAAACATAGGTGTAGGATCTATACCGTTGCCAAATTATGCAAATACTAGTATGCCTTCGGGAAACTCTATTGCATCCATTTGGACTAACCAACTCCAACCTCCGTCTGGAGTGGGAGGGCACTTTTACGCTGGGGGCAACCAACCATTTGCCCCTCAATACACTATGCCCTATGGACAACAACCGTATGTTCCTACTCCTCCACATATGGGAGGTTTTATCAAAGTCCCACTTACCCTTCTGGTAACACATGGATGGGAGGACCCTATGGTCTCAATAGTCAACCCATACTACCTTGGTTAGACTCGGGGGAAAATCCACAATTGCCATTCTTGGCAGCTTTGGACATACCCGACATCCATAAGCTGACGAATGACCCCATCAACCACAACTCGCTTTGGCCTCCAATACCGCATAAGATTCCTTCCGATATCCCGAAGTTCGATGGGAAGCATGGGGACGACCTGACCGCACGCATCACTACCTTCCATTTGTGGTCCATATCCAATTCCATGGTAGATGATAGTGTCCGACTTCGACTATTTTCCCGCACCCTTACAGACAATGTCGCCAAGTGGTACATTGAATTACCACATGCCGCCATCAATACGTTTGGCGCTTTAGCGACGGAGTTCTTAAAGAACTTTCAACTACCAATTAGAGTGGAAACCGGCACAAAATTGTTAACATCACTGCACCAAGACACCGCCACCCACATCTCCGACCATATTCATGAATGGAGACGTAGGAGGAGGCTTGTCAAAGCGCCAATACCGGACCATCTCTTAGCCAATTGGTTTTGCAAGTCTCTTTTACCCCATATCTCTAAAGACATTGGCCTTTCTGGTGCGGTGACAGAAGATCAATGTATTCGTCGTGCCCAGCACCTGGATTTAATCTATTCACAATCCGGCACGCTTTAAAATCTGCTTCCCCATGCCCCTAGTAACCCGAACCCTCCGGCTACTCAGAAAACCGGAGCTCATGCCAATGGTCTCGTTGGCGCGATCTCTGGTGTAGCCACCAATCAGTCTCAGGGGCAAACCTCCCAGCCATACTCGGCTGCCATCGCCCCCCATCAAACGACTCCTCTCCCTTCTGCTGAGGTAAATTCGGTGCAAACCTCACAAAAACCCAACGGGAAAAATAGGAAGAATAAGAAGAAAACATCTTCTTCGGAAGAGCAGTCGAATAATCAGAATAAATCTAATCAGAAAAATGCTGCTAATGAAAAAGGAAAGGATAAACCCATGAGATTTCCTTGTAAAATCTGTGCGAAGGACCACTTGAAAAATGTCCTCGGTTGCAGGAATGCACCGATTTTATTGCTAACAAGGATTCTGGGAGAACACCTGCCGTTCTTCACAATCCCTTTCCCAATCAATAGCAGCAACATCAACATATGGTTGACAATCCGCCACAACCCCATCAACGGGGCAATGGTGGTTCGTATCCTTCCGGCGAAGGACCATCTGCCATTTATGGCATCGAGAGTATTGACCTTCAAACTCGCGCCAAGCTTTATGGAACTCCTACCATAGATGCTCAGGAACCGGGAACTAGTTCCAATCCGCCGCCGCCCAACGAATTACATATCGAAAGGCCTACTGTTGAACCTGTAATTCGTCCCCCCAAAGGGACACTTCGACGCACGACTCATAATACCTCTGCACGTGCAGCCCAAAACTACAACATTGTAGAAGATTTGGCGTAGGCACCGTCAGCTATGTCTGCACTTGAAGTATTACAAACCTGTCCAGCACAAAGGAAAGCCTTGCTTTCGGCCATTGGTGGAATAGATCCCCAGGATTCCATGCTAGCAGTCTTTGATATGGGAAAGGCTAAACCTCGCCTCTCGCATCAACTCGCATTCCAGGTGCAGGTTGTGTCGAAAGGGAGACCCATCCATCGCACTGTCATAGACGAAGGTGCTTCGACCTGCGTTATGTCACAAGCTTGCTGGCTGAATTTAGGTTCTCCTACTCTAGCCCCTCCATCGAATTCCCTCAAAGTTTTCGATGGCCACACGTTCCTACCCAAAGGATACCTTGCTAGATTTCCCATCACTCTGAGTGGGAAAATGGTAAACGTGGACGTTGAAGTCGTAGAGCGTCATCTCGACTATAATCTATTGCTCGGTCGCAGTTGGTCTTATGCTATGACTGCCATCGTGTCTTTGGTCTTCCGACTCATCCTATTTCCATTAGATGGGAGAATAGTCACGGTCGATCAGCTATCCTTCTGCACCCCTGATTATTCCACTTTACCAAGCAGCTCGGTACCCCTAATAGGAGGTGCCCCTGAATCTTACGTCAGTATCAGTACCGGTCTTCTGAAGGCATCTTCCCTACTGGGTTGTTTTCCTCTACCGCCGCCGCAGATCCCAAACACGGTTGCAATGATATCCACCTCTGCGGATGGCTCTATCGACCCATGGATCATCCCGGCACCTTCAGATATTGATTCCTATGGAGATTAGATGCCGCTTTCGCCAGTTGAGTTGGCTTACCAAGCCATCCAAACCGCATCTGAACCCTCCACTG
Organism: Pinus albicaulis; assembly: GCA_034641835.2. Lineage (NCBI taxonomy): Eukaryota > Viridiplantae > Streptophyta > Pinopsida > Pinales > Pinaceae > Pinus > Pinus albicaulis. The sequence goes on along the minus strand of CM076584.1, from coordinate 1,350,962,432 downwards.
ATATGGTTTTGACCACAGGTACGACCCTCTCTCCCATAACAATTCTCTCTAAGGATCTCCTCAATGAAGTCTGGCCTATAGACGAAGCTATTCGAGAGATCATGTCATTAGAAGAACGACCTTGGGGAGAGTTCCACCATCGCGCTTCGACGATTGATTTGGAGGCGATAAAAACTGAAATCCCGTCTTTTGACCAACCTGAGATTGTTCCCTCCTCTTATACGACTGTCCACACTATCGATTCGGAAGGGAACATGGGTAATCTTTCCAAGACACTGCTCATTGATATCTCGGTCAAAACGGGTATCGTGGAAAATATTCAGATTGGAGCCGACTGCAATCCTGAGGAAATTGCGTCCTTCACATCTCTTTTTAAAGAATTCCGCGATGTCTTTGCTTGGTCTTATGACGAAATGCCCGGCATAGATCCTTCTATTGTCGAGCACGAAATCAAGACTTATGACAATGCTAAACCTATCCGGCAACGACTCAGACCTGTCCACCCGCGCAAAGCAGCCGCCATCAAGGTCGAAGTAGAAAAAATTTTAAACGCTGGCTTCATTTATCCCGTTCCCTTAACTGAATGGGTTTCCAATCCGGTTCCCGTTGATAAAAAACAAGGCACTATTCGATTTTGTGTCGATTATCGCGATCTGAATGCCGCTTGTCCAAAAGAAAACTATCCTACACCGTTCATTGATCAAATTCTCGACGATTGTGCCGGATGCGAATCTTTTTCCTTCATGGATGGATTCTCGGGATACAACCAGATTGCCATAAAAAAAGACGACCAGCATAAAACTTCTTTCATCTGTCCTTGGGGCATCTTTGCGTATAAAAAGCTCCCATTCGGCCTGAAGAATGCTGGAGCAACTTTTCAGCGGGCTATGGACTATGCTTTTCATGACATTCGACATATTGTACAGGCGTACTTGGATGACCTCCCGGCTCATTCCAAGAAGCGAAGAGACCACCTGGCTCATTTAAGAGAAATTTTTGCTAGGTGCAAGTTCTACAATATACGTTTGAATCCTCATAAATGCGTATTTATGGTCGAGTCCGGACGATTGTTAGGTTTCATTGTTTCCAAGCACGGGATTAGGGTTGATCCCGATAAGGTCAAAGCAATTGTAGAATTGCCGGCACCACAATCCATCCTTCAACTCCAAAGCTTGCAGGGGAAGGCAAACTTTTTGCGTCGTTTCATCGTTAACTATGCTGAGATGACGAAAGGATTCATGCGATTGTTGAAGAAAGGAACACTATAATTGTGGGATGACCAAGCTCAACGGTCATTTGATGCTTTAAAACATGCACTTGTTTCAGCCCCACTCCTTAGTGCCCCCGATTATTCACGCGACTTTCTCCTTTATCTGGCAGCATCACCATCCTCACTTGGAATGGTTTTGGTTCAAGTACACGATGACGACAGCGAACATGTGATTTAATATTTATCTAAAGGTCTCATTGGACCTGAATTACGTTATTCACATGTGGAGAAACTCTCTCTGGCGGTAGTTTTCGCCGTCACCCGGCTCCGACATTATATATTGCTGCGACAGACTACGGTGATTGCTTTGGAGAATCCCATGCGACATATTTTGTCTAGACAAATTATTGGAGGGAAATATTCCAAATGGATCGTCATCCTCCAACCATTTGATTTAGTGTTCACGGCTGCCAAAGCAAAGAAATCCCTTGTCTTCGCCGAATTACTATCGGACCTTCCTAGAATCGACCTGGCAGAAGTAGCTCATGATCCATTCCTTGATGAATCTGTCTACTTGGTCGACTCTTCGGACCCCTGGTATGGAGACATCTTAGTCTACCTACAAACTCAACGCTTCTGCCCAGCTCTCACGTCTGATGACCGTCGTCGTATCCGCCACCAAGCAAAGCACTACGTCGTGCTAAACAATACACTATATCGTCGTGGTGTTGATACTATTCTCCGACGTTGTCTCACTATCGATGAGGCAGGACGCGTTTGAATGACTGCCATGCAGGGGCATGTGGTGGTCATCTTTCGGGCATAGCTACTGCCCAAAAAATATTGTGCGCTGGTTACTGGTGGCCCACTTTGTTTAAAGATTGCATTGCAGCAGTCCAGAAATGCCATCCATGTAAAATTTTCACAAAGAAAATGCGCGCACATCCTGCCCCCCTTCACCTGGTTATCTCCGTCGGTCCTTTCGCTAAATGGGGAATTGACTTTGTCACCTGCAATCCCGCTTCGGAAAACGGACACAACTACATCGTGGTTGCGGTCGATTATTTTACGAAATGGGCTGAAGCCCTTCCCACTTTTAAGGCCGATGGAGAAATCGCCGCTCTCTTCCTGTTTAATCAAGTTATCTGTCAGTTCGGCGTACCCCTATTGATTGTCACAGATCATGGATCTCACTTTCAAAATCATATGATGACCGAATTAACATCCATGCTAGGTTTCCGACAAGATCAATCTTCGTCTTATTATCCTCAAGCTAATGGTCAAGTAGAAGTCGTAAATGGTGTTCTCAAAACCATGATTCGTCGATTGGTCGGAAACCATAAAACCACATGGCATTGAAAGTTATATTCTGCAATATGGGCATACCGAACGTCAGTTAAAACTGCCACAGGCTTCACACCTTTCCAACTTGCTTTCGGCCTGGAGGCAGTACTTCCAATCGAGTGCGAAATCCCATCGCTTAAACTGGTCGTTGAAGTCTTGCCTGGCACCACCGCCACAGAAGAGCGCTTGCTCTCGCTCGATCATTTAGACGAAACTCGTTGAGATGCTACATTAGCACTCGAAGCTCACCAGCGCCGAGTTAAAGCTCAATACGACAAATCTGTCAAGCCTCGTTCTTTCCAAGAGGGCGATCTTGTTCTACTTTATGATAAAAAAACATGACCTCTTGGGGGCAGGAACACTCCAACCATTATGGCTCGTTCCTTACATCGTTACTAAAGCCCTCTCAAAAGGAGCTTACGAACTACAGGACTGTAATGGAATTCCACTCGAGGAGCCTTGCAACGGGCTCTATCTGAAGAAGTAATTTTCCTAGTTTCACTAGGCATATGCTTTGTAATTTTATGTATATAAGTTTTGCCTATTTTTATTTTGATGCTTCTGGATTATTCGTTTGGTTTAAAGTGTTTTTCTCATGTAATCTTTTTCTTTCGCACAGATGTCATCACATTCGTTATCATACGTCGGGTATGCAGACGGTGCTAGTCGTCACACTAGGCACATTGCTTCAGCTGCTTGGGTTCTCTATACTCCTGAGTCGAACCTTCTTGGTTCCGGGGGAATCTTCCTGGGTAATGCCACCAATAATGTGGCCGAGTACATGTCAGTGATCCAACTCCTCACGGAAGCGGCATCTCGTGGCATCTCCGATTTAGTGGTCAGGTTAGATTCCCAACTCATCATTATGCAGTTAAACAATCATTACCATGTCCGCCACCCTGTGTTGTTACGTTATTTTTTACGAGTGCGACTTTTAGAACGTCAATTTCAAACAATCACATTTGAGCACGTTCCTAGGGAATTTAATGCATTAGCCGATTCTTTGGCAAATTATGTGTTAGATTGGCATTTGTCACATTTATTGTAAAAGATTTACTCATGAGTACATATATTTTTATCACATCAAAAAATGCATAAAAATTTAAAAACACAAAATCACCAAAAAATATATATAGATATATATGTCATGTCCAGTACACAGTAAACATCAAAAAGAAAAATCTCCCAAAACTTGGGGTGTTTTACAAAATTTGGCTAACTAAGCCATGCTCTGACACTAATACATCTATTCCACCAGCTAAGCCTGATGCTCATAATAGCATACAACTGCTCTAGCTATCCTCCTCAGAGGAACCAGGTATCTCTCCGGCACACCCACAGTATGCCGCTGCAGACGAACTGGAACCTCCCGCATAGGAAGCGGTGGTATACCCATACTCAGACCCTCCAGGTTCCTAGAGAGTTCATGTAAAATCTGGGTATCATCATCGTCGCCGGCTTCCGCCTCCTCTACAGGTGCGCCAGCCCCGGGTAGTTGCAGTCCTCGCCATGCATGGCGAGGGGCCCTAGCTGGACGGACAGGTGCCACATCTGTGTTAAGCAAGCAAAAGTTTCATGTCAAAACTTATTTTTCACCCCTTTTCAACAAAAAATTTTTTTACATAAACATTCAAAAGCTAAAAACAAAAAATTTCTTTGAAAACCACTGATCAATTTTTCTTACCATCGGGCCCCCACTAGGTGCCAGGGGGCAAGGCTAGCTCGGGATCGCCTGTGAAGTTCATCCCTGCATAGGGATAATCCTCAATCATGATGATCTGAGAATCCAGCCAATCAAAAAATCCCTCATCAAAACAGTGACGGACGGGACCCTCTCCAGTCCGTGGAAGCAAAGTGGCCCACCGAGCCTGCCGCGGCTCGCGTGGACCCAATGGCGCTGTAGGGATCCTGGGCCTCATCAGTGGTATCCGCTCCAGTATGAAAGAAACAATCAGTGTACCGTACCCAAACTCTCTTTGAGTGCGGGTCTTGCATGCAGTAAGCTCTACTCGGACCCGACGGGCCACATTGTCACACCAGTCGAAAACCTGAGGCTGCATACAATCCAAGGCTAAACGCATCTGAGCCTTGGTCGCCACATGCTGACTCTTGGCACCTGCCAAGTGAACAATCATCCATAGAATAGACCGCAAGGGTCTCAAAGTCACCTGTGTAATAGGTATCCGGTTAATCACAGCCTGGGTGCCACATATGCAGTGCACATGGATCAAATCAGTAGTGGAACGAGGGTCAGCTCTGGACCCCATCAAATTGGGCCTCGCCCCACGACATGACAAGCAGATCAAAAATTAAACATCATCTTTTTTTATGGCGAGCTCGTTGCCACCAATCCGAAAGACATGATGCTGCTCGTCCCACTGCTGGATCAGCCACCTCAGGAGGTCCTCTTGACCCCTCATCAGCTCTAAACGGGCATATTTAAGCAATCCGCACCTCCGAAGAGCCATTAAACTTGCCGCATCCGTCACCATCTCTCGTTCTTCCCGCTCATGCTCTCTCTCTCGCCAGATACTCATGATTAACAGCTGAACACCTGCAAATGAAACATTTCCAACCGATTAAAATTTGCCTAGACCACTTCAAAAATGGAAAAATTGAATTTTTAGAAAGCATGCTGCGCCTAACGTGGGAGATAATACAAAACAGAGCGTTCTAACGCATACTTCCCTCATGGGTTATGCGTTTAATGCGGCTGTTGTCCTCCTGACCCGCGTTAGGCGCAAATATTTTTCTAGGGCCTCAAAATTTCCTAATTTTGAACCAGCAAAAACTAAAAAATTGGCAATTAAATGATAACAGGAGGTTCTAGCTCTTACCTGGATCTCGCGGAATAGAAAACTGTTGCCCAGATTGACCACAATCGTCAGCTGAAATTTTCACCCCTTTTGCACTCCAGAGCTTCTTCACAGCACTCAAAACAGTGAAAATGAATGTCTTCTGACCTTCTTATAGCAAATTCTGGGGCATGACTCTCTTTCGTCAGTCAGCAAAGTCGTGATTCCTCGCTGTACACATGTCGCAACTCTCTAGATTTGGTACTGATGATTCTAATAAGGGATCAAGATTTATGAGCAGACATACTCATGTTTTATCGAGCATTCTTTTTATGGTATTTTTCTTGCTCGTTAATCCGAAAAACCTCGAGTTCTCTTCTTCGGGCTCATTAAAACTTATACGAAGTTGGCATCGGGCGTTCTTTTTCTTGGCATTTTCTTTCTCGTTAATCCGAAAAACCTAGAGTTTTCTTCTTCAGACTCGTTAAAACTATGGAGAAGTACTGAGCATTCTTTTTAGGAATCTTTTTCTCGCTCATAAAATCGAAAAAATCCCGAGTCACCTTTGTCAGACTCGTTAAACTATTGAGACAAAGAACAAGGAGCCATTCTTTTCCTCTTTTTCAAAGCTCCTTAAACAAAAAAAGTATATCGAGTTTTCTCCACGTGACTCGTTAAAATTTCACGGAGGGACCGATTTTTCTTTGTTGGACTCGTTAAAATTTCACAAAGAATATTGAGTTTACTTCGTCTCCTCGTACTCATAAAAAAATGAGGTAGACGTCCATTGAACATAGATTTCTCACTTTTCCGGATTCAATGGACTAACTAACGGAAAATGAACTGTTTCGGGCTTACTATTACCCCTTTGCCGTGCCCGGTTATCAAGACATGACAAAGGTACCCCAATGGAGCCATCTTTTATGACATTTTTCAGACTCTCTAAACATGAAAAATTCACCGAGTTTTCTCGTCTGGACTCGTTAAACCTAATCAGACAGGACATGGAGTTGTCTTTTATGACATTTTTCAGACTCTCTAAACATGAAAAATTCACCGAGTTTTCTCATCTGGACTCGTTAAATCTAATCAGATGGGGCACAGAGTTGTCTTTCCTGACATTTTTCAGACTCTCTAAACATGAAAAATTCACCGATTTTACTCGTCTGGACTCGTTAAACTTAATCAGACGGGGAAAAATTTGGACAAAATGGATACTACCTCTGTTACATTTTCAAAATGGTCGATTTGGCAGCAAAATTCTTGAACATGGCACTTCCCAGAAAACTCTTTCGCAGTTAGCCGAACCCTAACATCTATGAGTATTAGCCTTCATTTCCCAGTGTCCCTGCACCGGTAAAATCCTAACACACTCTTTGGTGTTCAACACGCTTTAGCTGCCTAGTACCCTGCTAGAGTGCCTTCTATTGTTCAAGAAGATCTCGCTATCTGCTGCTCCTGTTATCAACCAAACCGTTCATTATGCTAGAAATTATTTGTCGTCTGACGTTCCCATTTACTCTTCTTTATCTCAAATCATAAAAAAAATAAATTGGTTTCCGTTTCGTGTTGACTGATGTAGGACGCCTCAGTGCCTACCTTTCAACAGATCACTTCCTATCGACTTCAACACCTTATCTAGCAAGTTGATCCAGAAACCCATCAGTACCCAGATACTTGCAGACATCAGTGGCAGGTGGTCTTGTGTTTGATCAAGGGTCTTCATTATTGGCTCTTGGTCGAATGATTCTACGAGTTTTCGACTTCAACTCCTTTTATTCACACTCGCTAGATTGTACTGGGCATCTTAGGGACCATCATCATTATCGGTGGCCACCTTCGCGTCTGTTAACAATTTTCATTATTGACTGGTAATCAGACGATTTCTCACATGTTCGACGACAACTCCCTCATTTACATGTTGATAAATATGCAGTTTAAGTGAATCGGCAGTCAAGACCTTGGGGCAAAAGGCTACACCATTAAAGTTGTGTTCCCTTCCCCAAGCTGCGATATTGTTTATGGAGACAGCTTCTTCAGCCTGATCCTGTTATGATAGACACTTCCACATTGTGCCTATTGGTGGACAGATTATTCATATCTCTATTCTAGAGAAATCATGTTGTTCAAAGCTACTGAGCATGGGACATGCCCGACTCTAGGCAAATACTATATTTTCTGACATATGTTGTTGTTTCAGGTTTTCCTCAGTCTTTCAATCTCTCTATCTCTAAAAATTATAAAGTATTTCGGCCATTGTCTTCGTCTCTGACCTCACACTTTAGGGGGCATCTGTTACAGGTCAAAATACCTCCTCATCAGCTCAGAGGGGAAGACAAATATGGAAGAAGTACAAAGACCTAAATTAAACCCATTTCTGCCAGGGTAACGCACATATAGAACATAACAAGAGCGTTATAACGCAGGCAAGCAATACATTGGCCGCGTTAGTGGCTAGGGCAACACTCTGTTTACACTGGAGGGACGCGTTACCTGTGTTTTAAGTTTGAATTGGGAAAAGAGCACGGAGAAAGATTTGAATCTCCGACTTTCCCTCACAAAGGAGTCAGTACACAAAGGAAACTGCAGAAGCACCAGTTCATTATTGGTCATTGCCATAGAAGACTGAACTCCAAGAGAGGAAAAAGCATGGAGATCAAGGAAACATCTAAGCCTTTTCCATTCCCAACTAGTGGAAAGAGAAGGGCAACAATGGCTTTCTCCCTCTCCTATAAGAAGGAGCTGAAGGCTCTTAATTGAAGGTCGAAGGATTGCTCAAAAGTTCTTACATACTTGTGGAATAGAGAATAGTGTGACATTGTGAAGGCCAAGAGTCAAAGAGGCTCCTAGAGAGCTTGTTGGCTTGGACTTCTTCACTTGATAGAGAAGAGAGATTGGGAGACTGAGGAGGGCTTGGTACAATCGATGGTTGTAATCCTCCTTCTTTCAAAATCAATAGAACTATGTTCGTTTTGTCCATTCGATGCTTAATGTTATATTGTTGTTTCAATATTTGCTTAGTATGATATGAATGGCTCAGATGTGTATAATCTAGATGTTTATTATTGATTTAATTGATAGAATACTTGTTATATTAGAAATTACGCGGGTGCTTTGACTGATTGCAGGTCTCAGATTTGGAGCCGGCGAAGAAGGACTCTTACTTTGCTGCACAGCGCTCTCCAAGGGATTCCAAGACCGTCAAAGAGGTAATTCTCTATTGTATTCCTTCAAGTTATTTCAAAGCTAATATGAACATACTCATGCCATCTTTGTGAACAGCATAGCTAATCTTACTGTCTGCCTCGGGCACCGGAAAGCCCTGAGAGGGATATACGAAAACCAACCACCCAAGCAGTTTACCCTATAGCAGTGGCCTGCTTTCTGAAATAAATGCACTGGGTAGAAATCTCTTCAGGAGGAACACGGCAAAGAAGTAAAATCACATGGACATTCTGTCCTTTCCTGAAAGAGAATGGTGCTGAAAAGAAAGCTTTAGAGTATTGTTTTCTGCGAATGTTACCCTCTGCCTTCTAAACCCTAAATTACGATTTAAGATCTTCGATGTTGAACGTTGAATTCCCAAATCATTCACTGATATTTCTCTGCCGCTCCATTAATGCCTCCATCTGTGAAATCTGCACCTTTGAATGACTCTGGAGGGTTTGACAGATTTTAACCCTGCTTCTTTTAATGGAATTCTTGTCAGCATACCTTCCCAGGCCTTTCTCCATAATTCCAGCCTCTGAAAAATGGTCATTTGATGTGTTCTTTGTTACTGTAATAAAGGTTTTAAATCATGGCAGTTTTCCGCCGCTGTAACCCTGCAAAACCCGCAAACTTGTTAGGAAAACCATGCATGGGGATGATGGATATGGCGGGGTCAATGAAAATGGTGATGTAGACAATGGAAAAATGGTGGAACAATGTAAGGTGGCGGAAAAAATGTAGTGAAATGATGGAGAATGGACTGATAAAAGGTTTTAACATGAAACATTAAAATTTAACTTATGATTGGGATATATAACGGGCGGAGGAAAAATATGCGACACACACGTGGAGTGGGTGACATGGAGGTACGGAGTCAACTGGCAGAGAGGTAAGTGATTTGCACCGTCAGATCTCAGGAGGAGATCAATGGCTGAAAATGCGTCAGAGGATGATGAACGGTCAGCCAGGGGTATGATTTCCCCGTGTTAACTTGCGCGTAGCTTCGAGGAGCGATCACCGTTGGATGGGCAGCTCTAGATCAGACGGCTCACGTGCATATCGCGCCACGTTCGCTGCCGAACTATAACGTGCGATGAGCAGAAGGTTTTGAGCTTTACGTGGGGACACGCAGCGAACAATGTATGGAATCACTTGGAAAAATAAAATACCACCTACTGCCCAAAGGCAGTGTGATAGAAACCGGGCTGGTTTTGCGTAGTGCACGGCGCGGGGACCACCAAACAGGAGTACTGTGAGCTGTTGATCTGCGGTTTAAACAGACGGTGGAAAGTCGATTTGGGTGATGAAAGGAGTGGGCCACGGGCATGATGATGACTTTCGAATACCGTCAGATCTGCACAGATTGATGGTTATAAACGTGCCCGATATATATACGTGATAAGCGCCTTCATGACTAGCACTCGGTTTAGACTTCCGGTCGTGTGGAGAAAAAGGTGTAGGGGCTAGGGCCGAAAGGTACTAGGCCTTAAATATAATGTGATGTGGGATTTCGGTCCATTTATGAAGTATTGAAGCTGGGAGAAGGTAACGATGAGCATAAAACAGATTTATCAGGGCAAAAAGAGTGGGTTTGAAAGGTTTAAGCGATGTTGCTTATCGAAATTTCAATAGAATACTGACATGATCAACACCTTGAACGATGTGATTGACAAAATTGGGAGATTGAATCTTGATTCAATTCCAACTCAATCAAATGAGCAGCCTGGGCCATCTCAGAAAGGTCCCCCAAAATGATTGACAAAGACACTAGAAAACATTTGTCCTGATGAGGTTGGAAAGATAGGAACAAGAAGTTCCACTAGAAAAAATAGAGGTGACATAGATAATTCTGATTCACCTATTGATATGGATATTTCTTATAACTGTGAATTGAATTTATCTATAGATATTGAACCAACATGCTTCAAAGAAGCCACTTCTCATGTTGAATGGAATGAAGCGATGAAAAAGGAGTATGATGCTTTGATAAATAATGCCACTTGGAAGCTGGTTGATCCTCCATTGGGAACCAAACCAATTGGCTGCAAGTGGTTCTACAAGAACAAGTACAAAGTAGATGGCTCACTTGACAAAAAAAAAGCCAGGCTTGTGGAAAAAAATTTTTCAAAGAAAGAAGGTGCCAATTATGAGGAAAATTTCCCCCCCACGGAAAAATGGCCCACCATCCAGACACTCTTTACCTTAACAGCTCAGAAGGGATGGAAATCCCATCAGATGGATGTAAAAACTACCTTTTTGAATGGAGATCTAAAGGAGAAGGTTTTTATGTCCCATCCAAAAGGATTTTTTGTGAAGGGCCAAGAACAAAAAGTATGCAAGCTTAGAAAATCCTTGTATGACCTCAAGCAAGCATTGCGAGCCTGATATGAGAAATTAACTGAGCATCTTATGAAACTTAACTTCAAACATTTTGATCTTGATGATGCAACTTTGTTTGTTAATAAAGTTGGGAAAATAGTTGTATATATTGTGCTGTATGTAGATGATCTTTTGATGACAGGTAACAATGAGAGTTATATTGCATCCATAAAGAAATAATTGAAGAAATGTTTTGAAATCACTGATTTGGGCTATATTCACTACTATATGGGCTTTGAAGTAACTCAACATCCTAAATTTATATTCCTTTCTCAAAAGAAGTACATTGGAGATCTTTTGAACAAGTTTGGCATGGATGAATGCAATCCTTTGACCACTCCAATGGAACAAAAATTAAGCTCACATCCATTGAAGGGAAGGAATTCGAGGATGCAATGAAGTATAGACATCTTGTAGGAAGTCTTATCTACCTGACTACTACCAGACCAAACATCTCATTTTCTATTGGAATCCTCTCCAAGTTTATGCAAAAACCTTGTGAAGGACATTGGTCTGCTACAAAAAGAGTTCTAAAGTACTTGAAGGAGACTCAAGACTTTGGACTCAAATATACACAAGTGGGTGACTTCATCTTGATCGGATACTCTGATTCAGACTTTGATGGGGAGAAAGAAACTTGGGTATCTACTTCAGGTTATACCATGAGTCTTGGATTAGGAGCTATCTCATGGAGATCATGAAAATAATAAGTTCCAACATATTCCACAACTTATGCAAAATATGTGGAAACAACTGAAGCAAAAAAGGAAATTGTGTGGCTCAGGAAAATCCTAGAAGATTTGCAGATGAAACAAATGCATTAAACTCCACTCATGATCGAAAACACTTCTGCAATAAAGTTGGCCAAGAACCCAAAGTTCCATGATTGAACAAAGCACATCAATACAAAATACCATATGATTCGACATCATGTTGAGGCCAAAACTATCCATCTACGTTATTTTTCCACAAATGAGTAGACTGCAGACATCTTCGCCAAAGCGCTTGGAAGAGAAAAATTTGAAAAATTCAAAATGATGCTTGGACTCACCAACATCCATTCAGATTAAGGGGGGGGAAAGTTGACACCTAATCCTAAGGGATTGGGTGAGATTGTATAATATTTTAATTAGGAAATAAGGAAGGCTAAGAGACATTGGGAAATGAATCCCAACAGTCTCATCTACATGTATAAATTCATGCACACCCTCCATCAAATTCATATTCCAATTTGTGAAGTTACCTCCTGGCCTAACATATGTACATTCTCAACCTATAACATTTTCATCCCAAATTCCTATTAATCAATCCATACCTTTACAAGCTCAAATAAATGTAATCTAACCCTTATAGGTTGCTATTATGACTCAATATATTCCAATGGTATCTGGTATCTCCCAGATCCCACTTACTTAGTCTTTACAAGGTAGCTTACAATCTCAATAACTTGGACAAGGTATCCCTCAAATTCCTGTAGGAAAAATTGCATATGGTATGACACAACCCCCAACGAACTCACGTTATGTGGGTATGATGCAAAATTCCACAATGCAATAATATCAACCTTTTCAAGGTATCACTCATACACCTTACTTAGGTCAGCAAATCCAAAACAAACCGTTCTGGCATTTGCAAGGTTGTCTTGGAGTCGAACAACAAGTACATGCATATAATGGTTATCAGAATCCTCCTTATTATGGTACCCAAGTTCCTATTTATCCAAACCCTCCTCATTATGGAATTCAAGTACTTGTTTCTCAGGCTATCCCATCTTATCCAGGTTACCCTTCTCCAAATTTTAACAAGAAGTTTCCATTTGTGGAAACTCTTGAACTACCAGATTTGACTCAGCTCATGAATGAACCCATTTCTAATTCTTCTTGGTGGTTGATAATTCCTACCAAATTTCCCTCTGACATTCCAAAATTCAATGGGAATCCCAGAGAAGACCCTTCCATGCATGTAATGACTTATCATCTATGGTATTCCTCGAACTCCCTTAATTATGATTCAATTTTATTATGTCTTTTCTAACATACGCTTACATGTATCTAGTTGGTATATTGAATTACCTAGAGCTTCATTCATCATTTCAGTTGCTTAGCCACTACCTTCCTTACACATTTCTAGTTACCCATAAGATATGAGGTTGAAACAAAATTTTTGACCAACTTCAAACAATCATATTCCACTAACATCTCATATCACATTCATGAGTGGTAGTGTCTTCACCGACTGGTTAAGACATACGTTCCTGATCAATTGTTACAAAAATGGTTCACTAAATCTCTTTTAGAACCTATAACAAAGAATGTGGCTAAATTTTAAGTCGTGATCGAAGAGAAAGTTATTGCTCATGTACAATATTCGGATCTCATTTATACCAATCAGGCACACTTTACGACAAAATACCAAATTCTCCAAGACCTGCGAAAACTATTCCTCAAGTTCCTGGTAAATAATCTCACGTTTCTGATGGCGTGATTGGTTCTGCCAGTTCTTAGTCAGTGAGTAAACTATATGGTGCTTCTCTCAGCACATCTGCTCAAAACCCTTCATCCAATATTCCCATGGCTTCTATTTCTAAGATAAATGTCATTCATTATGATAACCGTAAATATCAACAGAAACGAGGAAATAAGAAGAAAGGTAAAGGAAAAAAGAAGAAATATTCTTCATTGCAGGATAAAAAAACAAGTTAGTCCATTGATGAGAAACTAAAGCCTCGTTATCCATGTTTGATTGGTAACGATGAGCAATTTACTCGTGAAAATCCTCATCGCACTGAAGTGAACGAGTTCTTGAAATCTTCCACTTCACCTGCTATGTTGACTGACCTATTTCCTAATTAGGAGACTCACATGGTTTCTTAGGACCCTACTTCCTATAACATAGTTTTGATGCTTTCATCCACAAAGCCTAAATTTGATATTATGGTGGCTACCCAAAATAAGGACTATAGTAATGCAAATCTCTCGAACGGTAAGGCTACTGATCAACCTGTCAGTTCGACACCATCCTCATCAAATACCACTCTGTCTTCTATTCCTATAGAATTTACCATTAAGTCTCCAAAGTGCGTTATTCATAAATTTACTTTCAACCCTCGTGTGAGAGATGCTTAAATTACAAAGTAGTTAAAGACTTGACTCAATCTGCATCAACTGTGTCGACTCTTGTGGTGTTGCAAAACTGTCCTACCCAGAAGAAGCCTTTTCTCTCTGCTATTAGTTATGTCGATCCTTCAGATTCCATCTATTAGGGTCCCGTGATTTGGCTTATTGGCAAGCCAAATGACAGTGTAACATCAAACCAGTCTTTGGAGCCTAAGGACCTAGCCTTCCTGGACTCAGAGAGGGCTCTCTCAGTTTGTGTAAGGGATATCTGTGTGTTTGCTTATTTTGTTCTGATTTTAGGCTAGTTATGAAGTAGGTTTTTGGTTTTGGTTTTTAGGTTGTAAGGGATGAAACTAATCAAAGATATAAGATAGGTAAAAAGATGTCCAATCAACTAGGCTATGGGGTCAAAAAGGTCAAGAAAGCTTTCAGATGGCAATACAAGGTTGTTGAAGGGCCGATTTGATTCGAGGTAAAATGGATCTTTGGGTAGAATGGAGTGAAATGGACATTAATTTTGTGAATAACAAAGGATTTCAAGCATAAATAGTTTAATAGCTGACATAAACATGGTAGGGAAAACCATTAATCATGAGAAATGTAACTATAAGCTATTCAATGCATAGAAATAAACATTCAAGCCATGCATAGAGATATATTACTCTCTAACTTTAGGAAATGGCTATCAGACCTTGGGGAAATACATTTAAGACAGACAAACAACTCAAATCACTATGTCGGAATGCCTAAACATAGTACTTCAAGCTATTGGGCACTTTGAAGACAAGATTGCATAGTTTTAGGCAAAGGGCAAGATCAGTACAAAACCTCCTTGATTCAACAAATGACAATATAATCAACCAAAGAGAAGTTTCACAGGTAGAGCTATGGCTAGCCATATGTAAGCAGGGCATACTGTAAATCATACTTAGCATGCATAAAACCACAAATAAAACAAGAAAACAATATTCTTTAGTTATTAAAGAGCAATCAAGGATTCTTTAACATGACCAAGAATGAAGAAAACATGGAGGCTATAAAGAAATAGGAAATTTGAGGTGCCTCCAAGGGCATGTCTCAAATCTATTCTCTACTGTCTTATAGCAAGAAAGAACATGGATTTATGAATGAAAACTAGGAAACAAAACAGAGAGAGAGACACTATACCATTCTACCAAGTCATGGAATCCAACAACAATCCTCTTTCATCATCCAAGAACATCCAAGAAACTATCCAAGAACATGAGACAAGTATTTCTTCCAAAGATTATATGACCATATATTTCTTCTATTCATCAAGTTCAGCCTTGTTTAGAAAGCCTTTGGAATATATAGGCCAAAGTGAGGAAAATCTCTTAGTTCAACTTGCAATCTCGTTGGCCTATCCAAAATATCTGATTTTGTCCTTGAGGCTTTGCAAAAGCCCAAGGCACAAAATATCTAATAAAATTCTAAAAAAGGGAAATATATTTACTTTTCATAACTTATCATGTACAAAAATAGCTAAACGCACATGAATAAAAGTCACTTTTGAAAGGTTCAATTTTTACAAAAATACTCAAAAAATACATTAGCAAAAGGTCCCCTGACTTGTCGGCAACTTTTGGAGGCCTTCCTGATGTCAAAACGAGGCCCATGATGGCTCGTTGGAAATATCTAAGTGTCTAATTTCTAAAAAAATTTAGTTTTCTCCCAACTGACCACTATAAGTCCTCCAAAAATAGACCTGTGTGTAAAAAACCAAAAAATAGGCCTTGCTGATAAACGGGGCAGAGTGTAGAAAAAGCGAGTGTTTTTCACCAATTTGGGGGAGAAAATGATCTTCAATTGTTCTAAAAATCATTGAGTATGTTCCCCTGAAATTATGGCATCCAATGATACCATTTTCATCCTTTGAGGATGCCCCAAAATGAAATGGCGATGCCCACGAGTTTTGGCCAAAAACCAAAAAATGACAAAACACCAAAATTTGTCGAATTTCGCCCAAACTTGGCGAGCATGCCCCTCAAGGGTTTTCAGAAACATGTTGTGAATATGAGGCCAAAATGTGGAGCCTTGAGGTGTCTTTCCTCAATTTTGGTGCCAGGCGCTTCCCTTTAGCCTCCTTGAGTTTTTCTTGAGCAACCTTCAATTTCCGTCGGGAAAACTGATTTAGCTTTTTATAATGCCCGGTCATCCTCCGTTGAAGGTCCAAGTACCTATTTTCCTTCTCCAATTTCTTCTCCAAGTGATCATTAACTCTCTCAAGCCATGCTTCCCAATTTTTCTCTATCTCTTGCTCGAAAAATGTAGTGAGAGGGGTAGATTGGAGAAGGGCATCTTCTTCTTCCTTTTGCTTCTCAAGGGCCTTTTTGAGCCCCATGGTTCTTGGCCTCTTTTGCCTGGGCTGATCATTGCCTTCGCTCTCATCAAACTCACCCATGAGTTCTTCTAGTCTCACTTGTGCTTTGGAGGCCTCCTTTTTTTATTTGATGGCTCGTGTCTCATATACAGCCATATGGACACTCATCTGCTTGTTTTGAACTTGCAAAAAGTGATTGAAGTTCCTAGCCATATCTAGATCAGTCCTCAAAGAATAAATTTGGTTTTCTCTATTGATCAAGAGATTTTCTAGGATTCGGGCTTCATTATCACTATAATCACTTTGGATTTTGATGATTTTGAATTCCCTTTCCTGTTCATGACTTCCTTCTTCCTTGTCCTTCCCTTTGCTTTGGGTGGCTCTTTTAGTCTTCCTCCTCTTGGGCGATTCGACAATGGGCTTCTTAGGCAATTTTCCCTTGCTTCGGAGGGCCCTAGTCACATTTGGAGTTACAACTCTAGGCACCCTTTTATGTCCAAGGCTTGACCAATTTCGGAGAAGAGAGCATGGCCCCTTGCCTAGGAGAGGTAGCTAGCACATGCTCCATGGGCTCTTTACCCTTGTCACTTTGCTCCTCATTTTTGCCATTGTCTTGGATTTCTTCATGGATGCCTTGGCTATATTTTTGCATTTCCTTTTGAGGGTTGTCCTCTTCACTGTGTTGCACTTGTTTATCATCCTACCCTTCTTCTTCATGAGGCTTCTATTCCTCATCCTGTAGTTGTCTTTGTTCATCATCATGAGGTTGTTGTTCATCATGCTGTGGCTTCCTCTGTTCATCATTTTCATGAGACTGCTCACCTTTTTCATGAGGCTGCACATCTCCATGCTACTGCCCTTCATCATTTTCAGGAGTCTGTTGTTCTGCCTCACTATGATGTTGCTCATCATCATGCTGCTCATCATCATGCCCTTCTTCATCATGTTGCTGCTCATCATCACTTTCCTCTTGTTTCTCATGCTCTTCTTCCTCATCATGCTCTTTTGTTTGTTCTATGGTAAATTTGAGCTTCTTGGGAATAGGTTTTCTAGAAGAAGGTGAAGGATGGTGAGTAGAAGGTGAAGGAGATGTATGAACTGGAGGGACAGTGGAGAAATATAGATGGGTGATGAAAGTATCCCAAGAGACCTCCCTCTTCTCAAGCTAATGAAGAATGATGACTTTGATGAGGGAGTGATGGAAGAGGTAGGCTGTTTGCTGTGAAGGAGGCTTTTTTTGAACAGTGGCGGCCATTTTCTCAATGCTTCTATGTAGGAATAAAGGGAGATTTATAAATTTGGCCCTCGTGAAATGCATGAGCAATCGAATATGATAGGAATAGACTCAGGAGAATCTTCCCTCACAAGTGAAGTATTTCATGATGATCTTCATGAGGGGGGCGTAACTAGTCAATAGATATGAGAAGGGGAAAATGGATGGACATGAATCTCTGTGCTCAGGCTTCAGAAAGGGATTGTATTCTTCTGAGTCCAAGTGGCTTTGCTTAAACCACTTCTCCCCGACATAAGGGATTTTAGTGGCCTTGGAGATGGAACTTGGAGAGAATTTGAAATCTAGGCCTGCCAGCTGGAAATGATTCTCTTGAAACCTCAAAGCGCAAAGGTGTGTTAAAGGGGAAAAGCTCTTCACCTCTTGCACTCTTTGACAAAAATCTAGACACCCAACCTCATGGAATTGAACAAGACTTATGGGTGGGAATTCACTTCTTCAGTGGAAACATACTCAAATCTCTTGTGCAGGCCACTCCTACTGTCTTGCCTGGGAGGCATCTTGTTTTGAATGCTCTCTGCAACACCAAGCTGTCTCAAATGGCCTTTGGAAAGTTTTTCTCAAGCACACACCTCTGTCCCGCCTATCAGTCACTGTTTGAACAAGACAACTGCTTCAAATGCTTTGTGAAATATTCTCCCAACACCAACCTTCTGCTCCTTACAAATCATTGTTTTGTCTCTTTTTATGCCAATCAAAAAATAGTTATTAAAATAACAAGCACACAGTCAAAATGTTACTGTGTTTGGGTAAGGTCACAAGGATCCTTTGTGTTTTGGTATAAACAAGAAATCCTTGTAAAAAACAAAACACCCCTCCCAATCAAAAACACTCTTCTTGTATTTCACTATTTTACATGCATAGGTAGACAAGAACACTTTAAAATTGAGTTAAAAGATCTTTCACCATAGTCTGCTTTATGGGACAAAGGAGGCAGCCCTAGTTTCACTATTTTTCCACATAGAGAGGACTTTTGAAGTGATAGAGTATTTCAAACTTGATCACTGTTGTCTCTTTACAAAACTGTTTCACCTTAGGATCACTTGTTTCTTATACCCAGGTTAACAAAAACACCCTCAAATGACTTTGAAAAATCTCTCACCACACTTTGTTTTATGGGACAAAGGAGGCAGCACTAGTTTCATTGTTTCACTTATTCAAAAGGAGACACCTTTGAAGGTGACAAGGCATTCAGACTAAGACCACTGTTTTCAAAATAGGCTTATTGTTGTCCCCTTACAATCACTGTGCTTTCCTTACAAAGACTGCTTCCACCTTAGAACATTGTTTTCACTTTAGACTTTGCTGACAGAGGTTAGTTTTGTCCTATCACAGTTAGGACACCTTCAAATATTTTAAAAACCTCTAACACTATGCTTATTTTGACTTGCAAGTAGTGTTATGGTTTATCACTGTTTTGAGGGTAGTTTTAGGCCTTTTGACACCAATATAAACACACCACTTTCACTATATTAATCGTGGGCAATCATAGCCACAACAATCTTGGATTTTTATCAAAACACTCAACCCTCCTTATCACTGTTTCTCCCTTGGATAAAAATGCTCTGTCACCCCCTTCATATTTTCAAACAACTAGCAAGGAGCAAATGAAGAATACCTTGCAAACTTTCACGGGCTTTCGTTGATGATTTGGCAGCTTCATAGATGCTTTTGAAGGCATTTTTATCACTCAACAGGCATGGCACGTTCAAAAGGGAAAGCACCGTGCAGTAGACAGGGTGTCGGGTCGGCCTTCGAGCAGTCATGACCGGTGCCTACAGGTGCGTCGTGTGCCACTACAGGCATGCCACATAGTAGTGTAATGCCTTTATAATTTTTTTCCTGAACGTGCCGCGCGCTCTTCCAGGCGCACCACGCAGTCTTAAACCTCCAAAAATCTGCAATTTCACTTGAAATTTCCTTGTTTCGGTCAGAGAGAAGCCAGGGGGATGTGTTGCTCATGTTTTTGAATTTCCAATAGGCCCTACAACGGTCTCTAACTCCCTTTTGAAGGTGAAAAGGTCAATTGGCTTTGAAATTATTTATGAGGGTTTTGAATCTTTTATGAAAAAGCTCTCAGTTGCAAAACAAAACATGAAGCATTGTTTTGTCATTTCACCATTTTTAAAACCTATAAAGACTCTTTTTGCACTAATCCTGTGATAAGATGCTGAGTTTGAATTTTGAAAAGGTAACAAGTGATGGTTTTTGTTTAAGTAAAAAGGCCTTTTTCAGAAATTGCAAATCTCCTCTACTGCCTTTTCACTGTTCTTCATTAAAGAAGAATCTCTGCCACTGCTGACCTTTTTAAAGGAAAACTCTACTCAAAAAACATACCAATGATTTGTGAAGCATCTTTTTCCATTCTTGCAAGGAGATAAATCATTATTTTAAAACTTAATTTGACAGTTTCTGCTCCTGATGTTTTGAAAGTGATCATGCCCACTGTGAAGCTGATTGAACTGGCAGGTGCTGCTTTGAGCCTTTCTTTTGACTGTGGGTGAAGAACTTCATTTGTACACTCTAGATCTTACCCATACCTATTAATCAAGGAAAAATACCTCTAAAGACCCTTGGGACTTCACATATCCATAAAGGGGATTTTGACTGTGATAGTGGCATGTTTTATCTGTTTTGAGTGTTGTCCGTGATTTTAAAGAACTTGTCATATCCTTTTTCACACGTCCTGTCTCTGTGTTGTTCATTTGCAAAGTCCCCTTGAGAAAGCAAAGCTTAGGTTACCTCCTTGTCACTTTTGATAAGTTTTGAAAAATATCTTCATGAACAGGAAGAGTAAAACCTTTTTTAATATCAACATCACTCTTGGGCCTCTGTTAGACTCAACTAATTTCAACTACTTTCAACTCTGTTTTTTAAAGGAAAAATGACTAGATGTCATGTCTTTTTATCAAGGAGAGGGATCTTTGGAAACCCTTAATGAAATTACATACCTCAGCAAGG
Source organism: Pinus albicaulis (assembly GCA_034641835.2). Lineage (NCBI taxonomy): Eukaryota > Viridiplantae > Streptophyta > Pinopsida > Pinales > Pinaceae > Pinus > Pinus albicaulis. The sequence continues at coordinate 1,350,941,785 of CM076584.1, read as the reverse complement.
TTTGTTCATTTTGGCTCCAGACTTCTTTTGAAAGAAATATCTGATAGAAGATAAGTCAGCCTCTCTGATCATTATAGTACCGTTGCTTTATTTTTGTTTTTAACACCATTTCTCTATTCAAATGCCTCCAATTGTCTCCTACTGCTCTTAAAATTTTCCTTTCAGATAGTGAAAACCCTAAAATCAAACTCTGTCTTTGGCCCTCTGCTTATTAGATGAAGGAGCCCATTATCACAGTGTCAAACCCTCTACTTGTAAAATGAAGGAGGTTCTCTCAGTCTTTCAACCCTCTGCTTGTAAAATGAAGGAGGTCTTATCAGTCTTCCAACCCTCTGCTCATGTATGGAGGAGGTTTTCTCAGTGATGCCATTTCATCATCTTTTAAATAGTGTTATATTTCCTTTACTGCCTATTCATGCTTGAGAAAATGAAGATGGAAAACTGTCAATAAGTCATGATGGGCATTTCTCTGAGACATGAAATTCTACTTTCCAAATACCTTTGCACCTCTTTAGACATCACAAGCAATATGGCTAGTATCTACAAAGAATTTTTTGTCATTTATAATTCACTAACCTTTGACTATGATTGCAGGAGCTTAATGAAACAACTTTCTGCCCTGTAGCTACATCCCAGGCTCAAAACCACATGAGAAGCAGTTATCTTCTCATGTTGAGTTTAATACTGTCTTCTGGAATACTTGTACACTTCTTCTCTTGAGAGATCCATTGAAATACTGTAAAACCACCGAAAATCAGTTTGACCTATGGCATATGCATTGCTGAGATTTTAGGGCTTGTTAGTGGCGCGACTTAAGGGTGTAACCAACTTTATTTGTAGAATAGGAAGGTCTGTTAGGATTGGTTGATAATAGATAGAGTTTTTCAGCTTTAGGATATTTTTCCAAGGGAGAAATGCCTAAAGCGCCACTACCTAACTTAGGGGAGACTTCTTGGACAGATTTGGATTGTTTTCCTTGGAGTTGATGGACAAGCTAGTATGGATGAGGCTAGATAGCGCTTGAAAATGAGGTTTTATCTCGTCATGGGCTGATTGAAAAGGTACAAGGGAAAAAATATTTATGGGTGTTTTTCCAGCTGGCAAATTTGACAAATTTTTGAGATCAGCTGCTAGAAAACTCACCTAGGAATCTAGTCATCAACAATAGGTGAAAAATACTGATGACTAACACCATCCTAGTCATTTTTAATCATGATAATTATTCCCCTCATCCACCGGCTCAATTATATTTTATAATCCAGGTTGTCATCTATGGTAAGAACATTCATCATTCTATTGTGGACGAGGGAGCCTCCACCTGCATCATGTATTTGTATTGCTAGAAGGTGATTGGTTCTCCTCAACTGAGTAAGTCACCTACCACATTGAAATATTTTTATGAACAAACTTATAAACCACGTGTTATTTTGAACTCATTAAAAGTGGAATTAGAAGTTAAATTCATTGACATACCTCTTTATTATAATATTATATTGGGTCGCACGTGGGTTTGCGCCATGGTTGTTGTCGTTTCGGCCTATTTTTTGATGATTTCCTTTCCTCATAAGGGCAGAATTGTGGCCATCGACCAGCTCACCTTCTTTTCCTATGATTCTCATGCTACAGGAAGTATCCCTCTTTTAGGGGAAACTCTACACTATTATCAACATGTCGGGGTGGGATTGCTTAAAGATTCCAAACTTATGAGAACCTTTTTGCTTCCTCCTCCATTTCTTGAAAACTCACATTCAGTTTCTTATATCAATATGATATCATATTCTACTATTCCAAATAATCCATGGGTAGTACTAATATGATACTGACCTCAATAGTTTGGGAAACTGAATTCCGCTTAGCCCCGTCGAGCTTGATTAAAAAGCCATATATTTGGATTGTTCTGATTCTTTATCTTCGATTGATTGGGTCGATAGTTCACTAGATTATGGAACGTATTCTAACCTATTATATCATGTATTACATACCAATGAGAGCATCATGGATATCATGATGCCAAACGATGCTCTGTGGGACAATCATCACCATCGTTCCTCCTTACTAGATTCCATTGAGGACAATATCAGTGATTTGTACCTACCCAATATCGTCGAGGCTTCTATGAGTTTCCTCTCTATTCACGAAGTCGAATATGAAAATAAATTATCAAATATCGAAGAGACAATACCTCTTGATATCTCTATTAATCTGGGTATTGCCAAAAATCTACACATTGGTGCATCTTGTTCTCGAGATGAAATTAATACCTATAAAGCCCTATTTTAGAGGTTTCGAGATGTTTTTTCCTATACTTATGAAGAAATTCCAGGCATCAACCCAAATATAGTGGTGCATGAGATTAAAACGTATCCTGATCCTAAACCAATTCGACATCACCTTCGTCCAATCCATCTGAAGAAGGCCGCTGGGATTAAATCTGAGGTTGAAAAAATTCCTCATGATGGTTTCATATATCCTATTCATTTGACCATTTGGGTGTCAAATTCCATCCCTGTCATGAAGAAACAGGGGACAATCCATGTATGCATTTATTATCGAGATGTAAACCATGATTTTCCAAAAGAAATTTATTCGACCCTATTTATCTATCAAATTGTGATGGTTGTGCTAGATGTCAGGTATATTCATTTATTGATGGTTTCTATGGCTATAATCAAATCAACATTCTCCCAGCGGATCAACCTAAGACTGCATTTATTTTTCCCTATGGTACTTTTTCTTATATAAAACTCCCTTTTGGTTTAAATAATGTTGGGGATACATTTAAACGAGCCATGGATTACACTTTTCATGACATTAAACATATCGCGCAACCTTATTTGGACAACCTCCCTACTCATTTTAAACATCGAGTTGATCACCCAATGTATCTTAGGTTCATTTTCCTACAGTGTAGACACTATAATATTCAACTTAATTCACAAAAATGTGTGTTATGCATTAGTTCCAGTCGACTTCTTTTTTTTTTCATTTCAAAACATGGAATTCATATTGATCCTCTAAAAGTTCAAGAAATCGCCTACTTTCCTGTGTCTTCTTCCCTCATTCAACTTCAATGACTCCAAGGGAAGGCTAACTTTCTATGGAGGTTTGTCCCTAATTATGTTGAGTTGACTAAAGGATTCACTTTCCTGCTTAAGAAAGGGATTCCCTTCCATTGGGATGTCGGTGCTAATAAAGTGTTTGATGCCCCGAAAGACATACTGGTTCAGGCATATCTCTTATATCCCCCTGATTATCAGTGTGACTATTTCTGTTAGTATGAATTCTTTGTCGAAGCGTACGAAAAAGAACCACTTTAGCTATGCATAACTAATAGCCCTAACAACAATAATGGCTGCAAAACATCTTCAGATCTGCAATTAGTAGTTAAAGTGTTGCAACAAACAGATCTATAAATGGAAAGATATTAAGCAGTAAAGTAAAGAGTTTGCTCCATGCATCCAACAGACAAGACAAGAACACGATTTTTGAATGAATTTTTATATTACAGGGCACCGGGGAGGAAACAAGAAGGTGTATCCAGATCTCCTCAATGGGATGGGTTCTTTGTAGTCCTCAGCACTTCAGATCTAAGCTTTCTCTCTCTTGGAGATGTAGAAAACCCAATGTAGAAGGTAGAGCTCAATGGGAGCAACAATGGCAGAAAATGAGACCGAGTGTATAGATCCAGAGTGATCTAGTATGCAACAAAAGGTGAAGAACGATGGGGAAAACCCTCCTATTTATAACAAAATATTGGGTCCTTCTAGATCTTGGTGCATGATTAAAATAATGTTAATCACATCTAGATCCACCTCTATGGAAAATTTTATTATTATTTGTTGGAGGGAAAGGGTGTTTGACTTGGGTCAAATCCCTTGATTAGTGAAAAATAAATAAATAAATGATTTATTTATCTTTTTAAGGAAGTGGTTGGGATATAATCAAATAAATAATGATTTATTTTATTAATGGTGGTTGATTTGGTCATCTTTAACAAGGAATATTATTTAAATAATTATTCCTAGAAAATAATAAGATAACTATGGGTTTATCTCATTAATTTCTTTGTTTTTGGGTTAAACATGACTGGGAATAATAATTAAATTATGGTTTAATTTATTATTCCTTTTGGGGTCTCCTAATTAACATAGTGAAAGTAGTTTTACTTGGGGTAAAACTGGTCTTACATGGTGTACTTGGGTCCATCTAATGATGAAAGGTTAGATGACCAAAAAATGGTGTAACAGATTGCCCCCCAGCGTGCGAGTGTCAGGAGCAAATCGTATGACCGAAGTACGTTGTAAGAAAACAATCACTAGACAACAAACGGGTATGTCAGAGAGAGAAATATGAGGTAGATAGTGTGCTGAAGGACTAGACCCGGAGGAGACGAGACTCGCAGGTGCAACAAGTCTCTGTTATGAGAGGGTACCTGTGCTGAAGGCGGCGGGGGAGGCATACCTATGCCCGCCGTGACAAAGTACAAAAGAATAGTGTGTCCAATAAACAAGGGACCGAACCATAGAGTACAGCTGGCATAATCAAGGGCCAGATAAAAATACAATGAAGAGTCTCACATACATGCTGTGCCTGGGATAACAGCCAGGACTAGTACAATAATATCTGAGTACATGAGATAAATACAACCCAAATGCCCCCCGTAAATGGGGAAGGGCTCACAAAATCTGACTGATACATGCAAATCAAAGAGGTGCTACAAGCGGCTAAGGCCAACATCATCAAAATCTGGAGCGGCATCGAAGGCTGCAAAGAAGAGGTCATCCGGGCATGTGGGGGGCTACCTGCAGGGCCACCCCCTCATGAGGGCTGAGACATCTCACACACACCCGGGAATCATCAAGAGCTGCTGCTGGGTCACTGGACTGTCCAGTATACGAATCTCGATCATGCTGAAAGGAGCTGGAGAAGCAACCAAGTCAAAGGGAAGTGAGAAATCCCCCTGCCTGATCCGAGGCACCGAACAAAAGTGGAAGCTGGAACCAAGGCACACCGCCCTCTAGACCGTGCTTCTGGAATAAATATGTTGAGGTCGACAGAAGGAGGTCCGCCGTAGGTGAGGCAATGAGAGAACCTCAACTAAGGCACGAGAGAAGAGCAATAGAGCGACGGACAGACTGACACTAATGATGATGGTGGAAATGGGAAGGATGGAGTGGCGAATGGACAACTTCCCTTGTTAGAGCATAAAGGGCACGAATGACATGGCAGCGACTGACACAATATCGAAGGGGACAGGGGACAGTGGGGCTGAAGGTCATGAGATGCGACACAAGAGAGGAACCAAGCAAAAAGAATGGAGGGCTATAGTAGGGTGTAAAAGGACGCAGGATAGACTCCATGAATGCAATGATGACTCGACTTGGATGCTCTAAACAAGGGCGACTGTAGAGTGCTGCCACACAGTAAAGGCCCCAATGGGGGTCATAGAAACATGAGTACAAAGTGGGCACTCATGACGAAAATCAACACGAACATGGACAAGTAAGGGGGCGATGTGGTGCCCCAAGTACAAGTGTCGTAAGTGAGGAAATTCGATTTTAAGGAGTGGTGAAGTGACCCTTCGTGGAAAAAATGTGTCCGTGTGAAGTATCAAATCACCAAAAACTAAGTAAAACCCATTTGAAAGAGCTATGATATTCATCTGGGGCCGGGGTGTCAGACGGGTTTGCCTGTGTAATCCTGGCCACGCGTGTGGTCGCGTTGTACCGAAAGAAGAAACAGGGTTCTCTTTTAATGATGCGCTTTTCCTCCAAAATCATTCATTTAAGGTCGTTAAGCCGTGCAGAATGAGGAGAGTGAGAGAAGGCCCAAGGACCAAGTGCGTCAACGAGCGGACAAACCGACCGTTGGATTCGAGATCTCATTACTGGAGGCAAGAGGCCCAACCTATTTCTGCATTTGATGGATTAGATTTTGTGCTTAGGGCCCAACACTCCCGTAATGCCCCTCCTCTCCTCTACGGGCCGGTCGCACCTTTGGGGCAAAAAGGCGACCCCCGACGCAAATTTTGGGGGCAAAGTGCGACCCGGGTTCAAATGTTGCAAAGCATCCACTCGGGGAGGGGAGGGGTCCAATGTCAGTTTCGATGGCTGGGGGTTCGACTTTGTGTGGTTATGGTTTGCCCGATCTGTACCCCGACAAAGAGAATGTGTTTGTGCAGGTATGGCAGAGTTACGGGTCAACTGGAGAGAGAGGGATCTGGGAACACTTCGGGCAGAGATCCAGGCGGATCAGGGCGTCCGTCGTGTATTGGCCAGATTTGGGGTTCTCAAGTTTGTGGAGAACCTGTTGATGAGAGCAGGGGAACCATTACTGGCCCGGATTATCAGTTACTGGGATCCAGATCAGGAGATCTTTGTAGTGCAGGGGCATAGGATCGAACTGACGGTCCAGGATGTGTACTTCCTGACCGGCCTCCCACCATTGGGGATAGTGGGAGACACGCAGCCAGTGTGGCCGCGGGGGCGGCATATCATGGAGTTTGTGGAACGCCATTGTCGACCGGGTTTCCAAGTCAAGGGGACTCGGATATCGATCGGGGATCTAGAGAGGCTAGAAACCCGTGCAGTGTCCGCAGCTGTGCTGCGAATCCTGGGCACCCAGGCGTTCCATCACATCACCGGTGGGCAGATGATGATAGTGGAGAGTGTGTTGAGTGGGACCTACTTTGGGTGGGCCCAAATGATGTTGGTGTCGCTAAAGCGACAGCTGTCGCTATGCAGGCGGCAGGTGAATCATGATTGCTCATATGGGACTTTGTTGTGCGCCTTCTTCTTTGAGAAGATCCCGACCTTGAGGCCTCGTGTGCATCTTCCAGATGGGGGCCCGAGAGAGCCCAGGATGCGTCGTTGGGGACGACAACTCTGCAAAGGAGGAGGAGGGGCGGTCGGGCGAACATTTCGACCGGAGTTCTTTGCCTATTGGGATCAGATGCCGTTGTACATAGACGACTACCCTTATAGTGGGATGAGCTACTATGGGGATCCGGATTTGCCACTTCCGGCTGGTCGAGTTTGGGGGCCCGATGGTAAGTGACAAATTGCTATTCTTATATGGGCATGTTTAAATTTTTTTGAATAGTAAATAATGATACTGATTCAGGGACTTTTGGTATGCAGATATAGCACCGGTAAAACCGGCCGGATATATGGGACGACCGGCAGCGTCTGGAGCTACGGGTCCGAGTGGATCGAGAGCAACGCAAAATGATGGTGCAGCCGCCCTACTGGAGGACATCCGCCGTAGATGTGAGCAGCTGTTGACCGGAGTATCAGAGCGCGGGTGGCAGGATTTAGATGACCAGTACATAGAGCCATGTGTTGGTCTCCCCTCGGAGTGGCGAGGTATCATGCGGCGCATGGCGATGGCCGGTCAAACTATGCGGGATCTACATGCTGCAGGGGCAGAGCCATTGGCCCGGGAGCCTCCAGATAGTGATTAGGGGTATATGGTGCCCCTTCTGATGTATGTAGGGGCAGGTGGTGCCCCCTAGAATGTATGGAGGGGCATATGGTGCCCCCAGTTTTTGTTTGTAACATGCTATGGGCATGCCGTATGTATATGTATGGGGGGGCGTATGGTGCCCCCAGTTTTTTGGAACATGCTATGGGTATGTCATGTGTATCAGAGTAGATGGACTCATCAATATATGGTTTGCGACACATATTATGGATATGCATCGTCTTTTGATGGTTGATTTAATGTTATTGTCTTGGATGAATTGAGTGTGATAAATGCCAATCTAGAACATGGTTTGCAATACTATCTACGTAGTGATTCTGGTCTCTGGGTACATGGTTGAAAGTTATGGTTTCAAATGCACGTATTAAGACTTTTACTCATAAATAGCGTCTAAACAGCACAGGGTTACGCACACGATAAACACCATTTAGTTGCATGACAAGAAGCAAGGAATCCAAGCGAACGTGCAGGTGGCGAATGCGATGCAGCAAAGCATCAGCTAGTAGGCCACGCACTGCATCGTATTCGGCCTGATTGTTGGTGGCGGAATCAATGCATACCCCGTTAGACAGAACGAGGTCATGCAAGGGGGTGAAGATGGCCCACCCTGCCGAGGCAAGATTCCTGGAGTAGCGACTTGCACCATCGGCGTAACCGATAAAGGATGTGGACGGGGGGATGCGCAAGGTGGTGTGACAAGACAATACATGAGGGGATGAAAGGAAAGGACGGCAGCGTGAGGGGGTAGAAGTAATCGAGCGGAAATGGCGGGGGGAAGGGGCAGGATGAGCAAAACTCAAACAAGGTGATGTATGAGGGCTATCGGAAACATGGCGAGGACTCGGGCTGCGAAGGTCAACCGGGAACACAAGTGGAGTGATCTCGAGCATCCAAGGGACTGGCAGGGAGGTTGCGGACGGGCGAGCTCGAAGGTCGTGGAAGGAGGATAGGTAAAGAATGGTGACGTGAGCTGCGTCATCTGGACATCGGGGGGGGATGTGGATGGGAGCGGGGGATCCTCGGGGGAGTGATGCAACGACGCATCTTTGCGCGAGAATGGGAGAGGCGGATTGATTTTGTTCAACCTCATACTCGCGGATCACCTCGAGGAGGCACGGTAATGCGTCGAGGGTGAGGACAATGATGGGAGTAGTGGCCATGGACACGCACAAAGCACAAGGCTTTTGGTGCGGAGAGTCTTGGGGTTCTTGGAGACGGTCGAAGCGAGAATTGGGAGGTTTCGGGGCCGTAGTGTCGAGACGCGACTTTTACCATGGGGCGAATACGGGGTAACTCGGGAGACAAGCATGGGTGGCATGGCCAGGTGATATCACATAAGGCACAAGGCTTCGAGGGTGGGGGAGGAGCGGGGTGGTTGTGGTGGTTTGGTCTTTGGTTGCCCCTTGCGGGCTTTTCCTTTCTTCCCGGGGCCAGGCTCACGGGAGAAGGTCTGTGGAGGTCTTTGAAATCGGTGGCTATGGAGGAAGCGAGGGGGACCGGTTGAACCGGTGTCGAAGCCATGTAAGGTTTGGGGTGACCAAGGGGGTGGCGAATTTTGGGGATCAAGGTACCAAGCCGGAATACCCAAGGTCAAGTTAGGGAGAAAAGGGTGGCCATGACGGGGACGGAATATACTCGGGGAGGGGGAGCCAAGAAAGGGGATACGCTCGACGAGAGTAATGACCGGAGGGACGGCGCCCGAGATGGTTAAGGCCGGGGGGACGGGGGCACGGAGGATAAAGAGGTTCGGGGACACCATGCGGCGGGGAGGGCCGGAAGGAGGAGGTCGAGGTTTGGTGAGATGGATGGCTAGGAGCGGGTTGCGGAGGGCGGGGGAGGAGGGGTGCGGAATAGCGGGCGGGCCGTTTATAGGCGACTGAGACGATTGCATCATGCAAACATTCGACAGACGGGATCGATGGCCCCGGAGGGGAGGAGGTGAGGAAAAGAGCCCGGCGGTGGAATCTTTATAGACGTAGGAGACAGTTTGGTCGAATCGACGGTTTGCTTGTTGGTTATAGAAGAGATGGTGGTCTCGGAGGAGGTGCGAGATGGCGGCTCATGATAAGATAGGCCGTCAATGACGACTATCTTCCCATTATGTGGAAAAGACATCTTGCGGAAAACCGCGGATGGGACGAGCGGACATGGCATAGGTGTAACTTCGCCCCAATAGAATGTTGTAGTCTAGAGGGGCGTCGATGACTTCGACGTCCGCCTTAGCTTGATCTTCACCAGAAGCTGGGGGTGATGGGACGGAGTTACGAAACGGTGACTGGGCACGGGAGGCATGATCGTCCCACGCTCGAAGGGTGATCGTGGAAGGGCCGGCCCTCGGGGGGATCGAGTTGCTTCCAAGCCGACGGACATCACACGGGTGGATGCCCTCATCGATTATACAGGGACACGGTGGGCGTTCGGTTTTGGGCGGGATTTTGGAAAGCAACGAGAAGGAGGAAGAGGAGGGTGGTCGAGTTGGTGGCGTCGAAAACAATCATTTGGTCATCGGCGGGATCCAACGGCGCCCACGGCGAATGGTAGAGCCTTCTTTTGAGAAGAACACCGGCTTGGAGGAGTTCCGATTGACGGAAATGGCGGCGAGGGGATTGTGCCCCGAATCATCTACTATACTGTACGATTGAGCGGCTCGGCCAAGACGACATTTCGGCGTAATGGTCCCCTTTGGAATCTTTGGATGAACCTCAACTTTGGGTTGAGGATGTGTAAGGGGGGCCTTGGATGTCGAAAGAGGCTGTAGAACACGAAGATGGAGGCTCGAGACGGAGGGCGAGGGGGAGGCATGGGGTGCGGCGAGGCCCAGGAGTTTGAAGGTGAAGGTCGACGGATCGGAGCGCATCATGAGATCACAGTGATCGGAAGGAACCGAAATGGACGAGGTGTGCATGGTGTCGGGGGGTTGGGTAGCCACGAATCCTGTTGAGGGAAAGGATCGGTGAACACGGTAGGCCAGGTATTGGCCACATTAGGAGTGTGAGGGGAGGCGTGTTGTCCAGCGCAATGTGGCTTGAGACTCCCACATCTGTCGCATACGGGGGTAAGAGAGGACAATCGTGAGTGTAGTGACGAAAGTAAGCAACACGAACGGGGCTTGTTTGTGCGCGGCACATCGTGGGCGAGATGCCTGAGGCACAGTTGCTAGTGTTAGGGTCCATACCGGAAATTCGGGTCCCTCGGTTACGGGCGGTCGTTACGGTTGCTTATCGCCTTCTTTGGAGAAGAAGGGGGATTAATCGCACCTGTGCAAATACTTGCCACGGAGGGGGTTGTATGTGATGTTGCGAGGTTGTGAGGAGGCGAGGAGGCGGAAAGCGCATATCTTTGGAGGGTGGTGCACCCGAGATTTGTGGATAAAAGTAAGGGTTGGGTTGGGCGACATTGAGGTAAGCGAGGAGGTTGGGCAAAAGGAGAGGCATGCGGTATCACGGATCATGTTGTCGGGAGGAAGATTGTGAGGTGCGGCCCCTCACGGGGAGACCATGGCTCATAGGAGGGTGAGCGAGATGGGTGGGAAAGAGATCCAACAATACCGTCGGTGGAATGAGATGCCCGGGCGTTAGCGCCACGGACTCGAGAGATGTCGAGAGGCGAACGGGTATAAACACTCTTGGAATTGAGCGTAGATCGGGTCGTATTTTAAAGCTATTTGGAGGGCGGCTTCTTGATTGAGGAAAGTGAGAGGGCGACATCTTTGCGTGGAGACGGGAGGGTGCGGGGCTCGGTCCATATGGCTTGAGTCTTGAAAGGAGGGAGCTCGACATAAGCTCCGTCTTCGTCGCATTCTGAACATGGGCGAGAAGGCGTGTGGAAGAGGATTGCTTCGTAAGTCAAGAGCTCAGGTACCGGTGTCGTATCCCGAGAGAGGGAGGCTGGAGAGTACGACAAGAAGGCTTAGGCAAAGGTCTCGAATGTGGTATGGGAGAGTGGCACATTCGACATTACCATTTCGGCTTCGCGGTAAGCGTGCGTTGGAACAAACGAAGACGGATGGAGTCATCGGTAATGGAATTGGAGGAACACCACATGTGGAAAGATCGGACGTGATTGGTTGGATCTTCGCCATTAAGGCCCTCGAACTTAGGGATATCGAGAGGGTAGTTTGGTGGGCATAGCGGGCCGGAGGTAGTATTATGGTGAATTGGGTCGTTAATCAGCGTGGAAATCGAGGAGAGTGAGGCACACGTGTGCGGCGGCACGGGGGTGGCGGAGTAGTGGTTGTGACGGTTCCGCTAGAAGTAGGGGCGGCATTGGGGGCGGGAGCCGCTAGCGTTAGGCCTGGTCCGAGACATGGTGAAAGGTAAAAGGGCTTAGGAAGGAGAAGGGGGACCGATGAATCGGGGAGAGGAGTCGGAGTGCGGACTCGAAGGTGGACGGCTCGACGACGGCGGTGCGGGAGCGGGTCGATCAGCCGGAGGCGAGGGTGAAGGCCCGAAAGTCTCACGGGAAAGGCGCCTTGGGGGCGCAATGATGACGGGAAGAAGGAAGCGAACAAGGCGAGAAAGGACAAAATCAAGAAGGTCAAGGGCGAGAAAAGGTGCGATGTGATTGATTTTCAGAGTCTTTGCCGAGGTGGGTGTAAACCGATACTTCTTCACTTAGGGTCGGTGTGTGGCGTGCGTTAATTTTAATTTTTAAACCCTTTCGTTGTTTGAGAGCAAGAAAAAGTGTGCGACGTAGGCGAAAATAAACCTACGGAGAACGAAATAAAATGCTGAAATAACGAGAAAAAATAAGATACGTATGCATCTACTCCCCAAACCAAGAAGGTGGGTCTCTCACAAGCTTATCTTTGAAAAAGAAAGGGAAAAACTATGGAAACACACACAAAGGAAGCTCGACGGATCTAGGGTGAGGGACGGTCACGGAGGATAAAGTTGCGGACAAGGGTGCGGATCACGGCTGACAGTGAAATTGGGTGGAAAAGGAAATCGACCAAAAAACCGGGGGGGGGGGGGGCAAGGCGAAGGCCTCACAGAAAGTCCAAACAAAATGACAAGAGGTGATTTGAAAGGAAAAGAGGCTGATTTCGATGGATCTGAAAGTGAGGTAACGGTCTGGAAAAGAGAGTGAAGCTACGGCAAGCGAGTGACAGCCAAAACTCTTCCACAAAAAGTGGAGGGTACTAAAGCCTAGGGCCCAGGTTCCCACTTAGATGAGGTAAACGGATCAGATCTTGGTCGAGGCGGGGGGTGAGGCAGTGGAAAACCACAGCGAGCACGGCGAGAGCCCGGAAAAATTTCGGAAAAAATCTTTGGAAAAAAGGCGGTCGCGAGGTTCGACCTTATGCGAGTTGAGGTCGCGAAAACGAGCCAAAAGGTGCGTCCGAGGTCGCGGGTTTTGGGCAGGTGCGACCCAGATTCACGGTTGTTTCGGCGGCGGTTTTACGAAAGGTTGCGCCGTCTCGATTCTTGGTGGTGTCGCTTACCTTGTGATAGGGCCGGAAAACACACGAGTTAGAAATTTTGGTTTTTTTTTTTTTTTGGGGTTTTATGTGAGAAAAATGACATGAAAAGAGAAAAACTAAGCGATCGAAAAGAAGCCCTAGGGCTGAAGTAGTGGATATGCGGGGAATATGAGAAATGACGGCGGTCGTGGTCCCAAAACCGTGTGGAGTCGCCATTTGTTAGTATGAATTCTTCGTCGAAGTGTACGAAAAAGAACCACTTTAGCTACGCATAACTAATAGCCCTAACAACAATAATGGGTACACGAAAACATCTTGAGGATCTACTGATTAGTAGTTAAAAAGTCTTTGTAACCATGAGATCTATAAATGGAAAGACATTAAACGGTAAAGTAAAGAGTTTGCTCCATGCATCCAACGAATGAAGACAAGAACACGATTTTTGAATGAATTTTTTTTTTTATATTACGGGGCACAGGAGGAAAAAAGAAGGTGTATCCGGATCTCCTCGATGGGATGGGTTCTTTGTAGTCCTCGACACTTGAGATCTAAGCTTTCTCTCTCTTGTAGATGTAGAAAAACCCAATGTAGAAGGTAGAGCTCAATGGGAGCAAAATGGCGAGAAATGAGACCAAGTGTATAGATCGAGTGATCTAATATGCAACAAAGGTGAAAGAATGAAGGGGAAAACCCTCCTATTTATAACAAAATATTGGGTCATTAGATCTTGGTGCATGATTAAAATAATGTTAACCAAATCTAGATCCACCTCTATGGAATATTTTATTATTATTTGTTGGAGGGAAAGGGACTTTGACTTGGGTCAAAATCCTTGATTAGTGAAGAATAAATAAATAAATGATTTATTTATCCTTTTAAGGAAGTGGTTGAGATATAATCAAATAAATAATGATTTATTTAATTAATAGTGGTTGATTTGGTCATATTTAACGAGGAATATTATTTAAATAATTATTCTGAAAATAATAAAATTAACTATGGTGTATCTCATTAATTTATTTGTTTTTTGAGTTAAACATGAAATTTGGGAATAATAATTAAATTGTGGTTTAATTAATTATTCCTTTTGGGGTTTCCTTAATTAACATAGTGAAAGCAGTTTTACTTGGGGTAAAACTGGTCTTACATGGTGTACTTGGGTCCATCTAATAATAAAAGGTGAGATGACCAAAAAATGGTGTAACAAAAACCCTCTATTGTCGTTTCCTTCAAAATATTGAAACATAGACGATACGAAACTCGCCGTCTTGTTTAAGTGCCTTTCTATTGAGAATCGCCCATTACGCATCTGTCATAGCGAGTCGAATTCTTTGTTTTTGGTCAATGGTAGGTACAAATCTTTCGATATAGATAATATTCCATCTGCATCTTCCATAGCGGAAGTTTTGTTTATTAAATTTTCGACCCTAAACTTACCATCTTTTTATAACATACACTTGAACCGGGGAACCCTTCTTTCTGCGAGTTTATCGATAGACCTTGGATCTAATACCGGTTGTTAGAAAATTATATGTTACGGAGCAATGAAACACATAAAATATGCGGAAAACACAAGCACACAAAACACATAAAACCGGAGAGACGAATATACGTGGTTCACCCGAGTTTGGGCTACGTCCACCACAGGAACAATGAGTCCTTCCTTTCTATTATCCAACAAAATGAAGAGACACAACCTACGGTAGATAAGCTATAATATCCTTTGTTCTCTCCCACGGTCATCTGTTGTTTCTCGCTCTAAGAATACACATACAATCCACAGTAGCAATACAATGCCCTCATACAAGCGAGGGCTTGCCTTCCCGGGGCAAAAAAACCCAAACTAACATAACTTCTAACATCGGATCACTTTAATGAACGGCTCAAGGCAGTAGAAATTACTATACTTTACAAGGCTATTTTACACATCTGTTTTTAGCTTCGGGGCGCTACCCGAAACCCCCGCGAGGGGGGGCTCTATAAAGTCACAAACGCCCCCCTAGACCCCCTAGGCAGCGTTTAATTATGGGTGGCATTGTTTCCCCATTAAGGTATAGTGGTCCGATGCTATGATACAAAATAAACAAGGTAATCGGGCTACACCCAACAGTATGCAGAAGGAACCAAGGGCTAAGAGGTGAAAAGGCTCAAGACAAGCTCTAGGCACTAAAAGAAGAAAAATTCCAAGCTAGGCTTGGAATCTTCACATAATCCTATCCACGGAGTCTCCCAAAACCCATGAGGCACTCATCCTGAAGTTGGGAGAATTTTGACAAGTTTTTGTTTTTTGCTAATTTTGAGGCCAAGGGGGTAGTACACATGGTGCTACGCTCTTTTCGAGCATATTTAAGGAGGAAAGGGTTACATTTTTTGGATCTCATCACAAATATATATTATTATCACGAAGTTTCGAGATCAATTGGAGTTGTTTTTGGTCCTCCAAAAGGGTAAAAAACACCCAATTTTTCACAATCCTGCCTGCTTTTCATGACATGTGTTGCGCCTTTACCAATATTTTCATTTTTTTTTGTTGAACATGTTACGGAGGTCCAATCAGATAAACGGGTAGATCTAGAAATTATACTTCAAGGGATTTCCAACGAGCCATCACGGAGCCTTTTCCAACATCGGGAAGGCCTTCAAAACAACTTCTTTGCAAGATGACCCATTTTTTTCCTACTCCTGTGCTATGCCCTTGCCATGGAAATTCCTCCTAAAACACGGTGTTGTGCCCTTAGCGAGAGGAATATTCAACAATGTACACTTAGCAAGTTTATAAGGCTTATCGGACCTCAAATATTTATTTTTTGCTAAAAATTTAGAAAAGGTATTTTGTTTTAGATACTTTGTGCCTTGGGCCTTACGAGGTCTCAAGGACAATGGTAACATTTACGATTAGCCAATAGGCTTCTAGATACTCTATTAGGTTTTTCTCCTCCTTTACGGTTAAATAGAGCATTGAGGACTCATAGTAAATTTTGGCTTTTGATGAGTTTTGAGAGCAATACATGGTTCTTTGAGGTTGAAGAGCAATTTGGTTTATGGAGCTTGTGAATGATATGCTTTGATTGATGATGATGAAAGTTTGCTTGCGGGATCTGCGAGCTTGGTGAATGGTGATGTGTATCTAATTTTTTCATGTTTTCTTTTTATCATTATCCATCTTTCTATGTTGCGGTAGATCAGAAAATTATAGGCTAAGAAAAGTTTTGGGGGCACATAGTCTTCCTATTTTTATGTTTTATCTTTATGTTTTCCTCTCTTTTGGGTGTGTTTAAGGAATTCTTAGTTTCTCCTTAGGCCTCTTTATGCTTGTTTATTTCATCAATGGATTAATATTCTAGTTTCCAAATATGTTTCATGGCAAGCCTACCTTATTTTATGCTATCTAAAGCTTGTGTTTTTAAATCTCTCTTGATATCACTTGTTAAGTCAAGTCGAGGAGGTCTTGTTTCGATCTTGCCCTTTTTCCATACTGTCGGTTGCCTCAAATTTCTTTACGGCTTGATTGATGATGTACAGGAGTTCCCTCTTTATTGGTTAATGTTATTTGTCATCTTATATGTTTTCAAACTTCTTAGGTGAAATCGAAGTTAGATAGGATTTCTTGATTTTTGTGTTTCACTAAATTGTTTTTATCTTGAATGTACATTTTGTTTAAAGTATTGGCATTGAGTTAATGATTTTCCCTATCTCATGATTATTATCTTTTTCTTATCGATGTTGGAAGACCTTCTTGTTTATGGCTATATGACAAAGGATTCTTAACTTCCCTTTTCCTACCTTGTTTTCCCAACTTAATGTCATTTCACTTCACACATAACCTTAAAAGATCCGTGGCTTCTGCTAGATTTTCCCTGTGATGCACTCGACTCATTGTTGAGATATCCATGACTTTAATAGACTCCATATCCCAATGATTTAATGACCTCTCATTCCACACAGTATTCCACTTGATCATTTACCCAACCCAAACGAACAAACAAACCACAAACTTGAACTAGCCTAAAATCAACCATCTAAAGCAAAAAAGTTCACATCCTTTGCATACAATAGATAGAGCCCTCTGCGGGTCCATGAAGGCTAGGTCTAGGACTCCAAAGGCGGATTTCGAATTTACCTGTGCATTTGGTCTGTGATACGCTAAATCATGGGACTCCAACATTTTGGCGATCACGGTGGGACTTTACGAGGTAAGTTCATGCTTAGATAATAATTAAAACATTTAGAAACCCTTGACATATAGTATGCGGTAGTTTCATCACCACCTCATCGCCACACTAACATTCGAAGATCACAGTCGGAAGCGAGAAAATAATATCCTAAGCCCTCTTTAGAATCTCGAAACACTCTTGTCAAATAGTATACGTGAGTTTATCTCCACCTCATCGCGACCCTAACATTACGGCGATCACGGTGGGACCAAGTACATAATAGCCTAAAAAATCTTGCTAGACTCATTTAAACCCTTATTTAAGCTTAGAAAATCAGCTTTTAGCCAAAGAGTACAATCACAGTTTGTTTCACCATCTGAAAAATGATGACTCGGTGTATGACACTCTCCACAAAACCACAGGGCTACATAAAGAAAATTAGAAAACCCCAAAACATCCTTAGATTGGTTTTTTTTGTCGATTATTGGTGGTGGACCATAAACACATATCCTCAAAACAACTAAAAACATCCACTGGCGACTCCACTAGCCTCCGGTAGGCCTATTACTTCACTATTTCTCATTTAGACTCCTGGCAGGATTGTATCAAATCGGCCCTCAAAAGTTTAGAAACTAATTCTACAGGTTGTGAGAGTTTAGAAAACACTAAAGAGGTCGGCCTTCCAATAGTCCTAAACTTTTAGCCTCTCTACATCTTGAGTTTGAAATCTGTCTTCACAAAGGATCGGTACTAGATCTCATCGAACCCAAACCCTCCCAACATAGTTGACAACCCGAAGAAAAGATTTTGTGGCAAAATTATAGATGCGGGAAAATTAACCACTATTAGGACTATTCATAGAGCAAGCTGCGGTACTTGAACATCTTACAACTTTAAGAGATCCCCCGGTTGAATTGCATCATACAAAGAACCTTTTCGAGAACCAAGTCCTGGCTTGATATTGACAGTTGACCTTGAGCCCATAGATTTTCGGCCAAATTCCTATTGAAGGCCTCTCCTTCCACACCACACGACTTTCAACTTCTCCCATCACTTTAGCTCTTTCCATGCCAAATTTGCTCAAAATCAATTTGCCCGGTCGTAGTACTTCCTGCATACATCCATACTAACTGCTGACGAAACCACTCCACTTCATCCTACCCCCTCACCATTCTTAGTTTTTTGCTTAACCTATCTACCACAACATACAAATAATCACGACATTTCCTTGACATGAGAAGACCACCTACAAAATCCATTGAGATACTCTCCCAAGGATGTGGAGGAACCGGTGGATGTAAAACCCAAGCTTCCTATTGCTAGGCTTACTTGTTACACATAAATAATATCCTCTAATAAAACGAGATACATTATCAATCATGTGTGGCCAATAACAATACCTTTGGAGATTCGTTATTGTCTTATTTCTGCCAAAATGTCTTGCAATCGGTGATGTGTGTGCCTCCCTTATGATATTGTTTCTTTCTCCCTACGCAATATATAACTTGCCCAAGTTATACGACAAATTTTTATGCACATGATAATCTAACCCTTCATTTTCTTTCCCTTGACTCAAACACTCATACACATCTTGAAAATCACTATTATTTGCATATTGTTCAATGTAACTATCATGCATAATGGAATTATGTTTGAATGTAATTTGAATTTACAATAGACCTAGAGAATATCGACTACCTAATTGTAGATTCCTATTTGTACGATAACCAAATGAAATTTTTGTACAAAACCCATCCATCTAAAATGTCTTGATTGTTGCAACATTGGTTTGTGTAGGTACTACGATGGTTGATGGCAGAGGTATGGATAATGGTCTCTTTCCCCATAAAGTAATGCTTCCCATTTCTTTATACTTTGTATAATGAATATAACTCTTTATCATAGGTGGGATATTTAGTCACAACTCATTAAAAATTTCATAATGAAATGAGATAGGCTTACCATGTTGAATGATCAAGTTTGCCTACCATAGCATATTCACTTGCATCTATTTGGATCTCAAATGGTTGTCTAAGATGCGAAAGTGCTAAAACTAGTGTTGAACTTATCTTTTTCTTCAAAGCATCAAATTATTTTGCGGTACATCTCCCCAATGGAATACTTTTTTCTTTACACTTGTTAATTCATGCCATGTTTGTAATGGAAGAAAAATTAGCAATAAATTTCCTCCAATATGTTTCCCCTAAGAAAGCTTCTTACCTGTTTATGCTTGTATTAGGATTGGGTCAATTCGAGAATGACCTCAACTTTGAAGGAGCTATCTTCAACTCACCTCCTCCAACAATTTCTCCCAAATACATCAATGAAGTCTTACCAAACTTGCACTTCGAGCATCTTTAAAAATAATTGTCCTTTTTTCAAGACATCAAGTACCTTGTTCACATGAATGACATGTTCTTCTCTTGACTTGCTTTGAATATGAGTATTTTATCGAAGTAAACAATGAAAAATTTATCTAGAAATGGTCTAAGTACATCATTCATGGCTCTCATGAAAGTAGCTAGTGCATTTGTTATGCCAAATGGCATAACTAACCACTCATACATTCCTTGTCTAGTTTTGAAAGAAGTTTTCAAATGTCTTCTTCGATTATTATAACTTGATGATAACCACTTCGTAAGTCTAACTTAGTGAAATAATTTACATGCTTTAAATTATCAAGCAAATCATCGATGCATGGGAGTGGGTAGTGATTCTTTACCATGATTTTATTCGGTGCATGGAAATCGATACACATGCACCAAGTCTTGTCATACATGGAACCAAAAATATTGGTGAAACGACGTGGCGAAGTAGATGGCGTATGATAACTTTGTTTAGTAATTCTTGTATTTTTCTTCTTGATTTCCAAACTCTCCATAATTTACATGCGATACATACCAATGTTTGGAAGTGGAGACATCCTGCTACCAGTCGAATCTCATCATGAATTCCCTCTTGGGTGGTAACCCCTTTGGTTCTTGAAACATCTCCTGTCTTTGACTTACCAAATCAAACAAATCAGATTTCAATTTTCATCACATCCATCAAAATATTCATATTCAACATCATCATTTTCTTGATCATGAGAAGCACAAAATTTTTACTTGCATTTAATAGCCTCTTCATTCTGCATTAACTAGAAATTTTTCAGTTTCTTGCGATGAGCTCTCATAATTTACTCTGCCCCATCCTTGATCAAATGATATTTGTTCTCCTTGTTGATAAGCTCTTGCTTTCTGTCATACAAATATGGACTTCCCAAGATAATCCCGAAATTTCAAGTGCGACCACATCATAACTCGACTTCATCAACAAAGTTTGTAGTAATAGAAAATATAAATATGCATTTCCTTGTAACTTGTAAATTGGAATTCTTAACTAGCCATCCCCAAGGGGTATGGTTTATGATGTGATATAGTTTCAAGGTTAAGCCTTTTGACTAAGTCTTCTAAAATCAAGTTTTCTTGTGACCGTATCAAATAATGCATCGATCTTGGTATGATTAGAAATCACTCTAACATGGAACCATTATATCCTTGTGTCTTCATTTGGAGTGTTCTTTGTGTTGTGAACTATAACTTGCTATGGCTTCCTTTCCTTTTTTAACCATCGCAACTATCTTGGTTTCATCTCCTGAATCAGATCCAAGATCTTGTTGTGTAGTGGCAGTTAATCATTTGTTTCCCTTTGTTATTCGGTTTCTTTGGCCTTAATTCAAGATGTAGTTTCCAACAATGGGCTTCCCATCATGCCCCTCTTTGGAACAATGTCTTCATGTATTTTTATCCCCTTCTTTCTTGATACTTGCATTCTTCTTTCCCTTCCATTTTCCTCCTTCTCTTTTCCCTTACCCTTGAATGGCTTCTTCTTACTACCCTCTACCCTCCTTAGAATTGTTTTCCCCTTGCTTGGTCTGTGATTTTCACACATAATTCATCTAAGTTATTTAGGTTAAACATAAGGATAGTATGTTTCCAATTAGGAATGTAAACCTCCTATAAATTTCAAGAGTGTATCTTGTGAATTCAAGTTTACTCCTAGCAACAAAGCCTTCTTTCTAAACTCTTGAGTGTACTCTTGAATAGGTTGACCTTTGAGCTGCCTAAAGTTTTGCCAACTCATAATTTATTTTTGAATATAGGCTAATGGATAAAACTTTCTTTTAATCGAAGAAATTAATTCAACCCAAGAAATGGAAATCTTACCATGGATTCGCATTACCTCTTGTGTCTTTGCCTCCCACCAAACTAGTGATGCTCCTTATAGCCTTAATGAAGCCAATTTGGATCTTGATATCGTCCTCTTGTAGATTTTGAATTCTGTGGTATACTTCCAATTGGACGGAGTCTGATTGTCTATATTCTCATCATTAAATTCTCCATTGTATGTGGGAAGTTCAAACTTGATGTCCAACTTGAGTAATGGAGTCTTTCCTTTTGGGATCTTGGAACGAGCGTGGGTATGAGTTTTTGTGGTGCACATGTGGAAGATGAAGATGCTGATGAGGATGAGGAAGATGAGGATGGTGGAGATGGAGGTGGATTTCCTCCACTACCTTTTGATCTCTTCTCTTCATCTTTCTTACTATTTGAATATCCTTCTCCATGAGGGTGCTTTGAACCTTCTCCATCTTTTTCTGTAATGAATGCTTCATACATGACCTTAACCATTCTTTTCATCTCTTTGAATTCTCTCTTAACATCTTCTTCTTCAGAATGTTCATGAATCTCTTCATAGCCTGAAATTTTGGCTTTGCATTCAAGCTCAATATTTGCAACTTGTACCTCTTGATCACTTCAGCCTCTTGTACAATTTTTACCTCTTCTATATCAGAAAGCTGATGGAGATGGAATTTGAGGTGCTTCAAGTGTTGCTTTGAGTGGTCCTTTGGGTGAGGATGATGCCTTCTTAGCCTTCTTCCATCTTTTTCTAATATCGGGACTAGCTACCAATAGCTTCCCTTCTCCTCTCTGTGATCTCAACCTTGTAAGCATCACAAAAATTGCAACTATTAAAACCCTTGACAAAAACGGGGGAAAGCAACCTTGTGCTGCGATGCCAACTTGATCTGAAAATGATTGTTAGTTTTTTTGTGCTAATATCGGTTTCGATTTAAATAAACTTTTTTGGTTTGCTTATCCATTGAGAGTTTATCCATGAGCATGTGATTGTTTAATCATTAAACTTGGTGAAATTTAGTGTTTTTCATGAATTCAAAAGCCTAAAAACTAATTTGAACAAAAACAAATAAGTACACGAAATCATAAATAACGAGAGCTCAATACACAAGTTTTGATGAAGGAGTTCACCCCTCACAGGCTACATCTCCTTGGTCCAACTTCATAGTGTGGGCCTTTGTATTAGATTCAAAAGTGAAAAATTATTGTTTACAATCATACATTGCCTACGCAACTAGTCCAATGGCTTCAAAACATCAAAATATACCATAAATGACTCTTCATGAGCTCATTTGGGTCGAAAAGTACATGAGTTATGATAGAAACAACTTTTCTAGAT
This sequence comes from Pinus albicaulis, assembly GCA_034641835.2. Taxonomy (NCBI): domain Eukaryota; kingdom Viridiplantae; phylum Streptophyta; class Pinopsida; order Pinales; family Pinaceae; genus Pinus; species Pinus albicaulis. Next base: position 1,350,919,207 of record CM076584.1, on the reverse strand, counting down.
TTTCTCCTCCAAAATTTGAGTTTTGCCAGTTAAAATTCTAATTTTGGCAAATTACGCGTAATTCGGTGCCTTCCACTTATCTCCACCACCAAATTAATCGATCATTAGATTAATATAATTGTAGTTTAATATAAGATAAGCACACTTTTAATGGATAAGTGTGTTGAGAATTGATTACAATTTAGCATGGCTTAACCATGATAATGCAACGGGTTTAACATAATAAAACATGGATTAGTGCTTAAAACATAATTTGAATTTTTAGCCGGATTCGCCAGACCTCGGTCTTTGGCGGGTCTCATGGGGAGGGTGTTGGCCCCCTGCGAACCCCCATTCAACGGCAGTATAAACGTTAAGTGGAAGTGATTTTCCATAAGGGTTAAGACCGAGGCATGGCGAGTGGTAAGGCACGAGGATGGCGGGAGAAGTGAGTGCGGGGTTTGACCCAGGCCCCACCACAACATTTTGCATAATAATTTTCAGCCACTGACGCTAGCCATTCTACTAGATGTAACCTTCGCTAACCTTGTTGTAGAATGCCTCCATATTTAGTTAACTCCACCGGTGTAATAGGTTCAAACTTTGGTTAAGTGTTATATATATATATGTGTGTGTGTGTGTGTGTGTGTGATATCATGACATAGAAATGTGCCAATTCCTCCATATTTCGACCTTGAGATATAACCTGCCATGTCAAAAGACTTATCAACTAACCTATCCTATCCTTAGGAGATCCTTTTGAGGACAGGATAGGTTAGTGAAAGAATCTTTGGTCAAATCATTTAAGATTTACTTGTCGAAATAGATTAGGAATGAAAGATATTTTGGTTCCACATCATGAACTTTTAACCAAGGAGAAGGATAGGGATACATACCAAATGATGAATCACAACCCTTATTTTTCTAGTGTTGTTTGTACAAAAATAATGTTTGTGTGCATCTTGTTCTAATACCTGACCATGGTTAGTTAGATTGCCTAATCCTGAATTAAACCATGCTTTGAATTTCATCTTTGTAGCTTAGAGAATGAAGTCGGCTCATACAACTTAATCTTGATAGTCGGTTAGACTAGGTAGAGAATAAAAAGGGGTTCATTAGCATATTATGAACTCTTGGAAATAATAAGAGTAGAAGTAGATAGTTTGTTTGTTTTCAAAGAAAGAAAATGTCAAGGGATTGCCGGTCAAGTGCACCCGGAAGAAAAAACGCTAGGCAAAATAAGATGGGTAGGTGAGGTAGAAGTTGGAATGCATCTGCTCTTCTGCAGTTATTAAGATCACAACTTCAAGCAAGCATCGACAAATGAAAAGAAGGAAAAATCATCCCAATGGAGGAGGCAAGTTTGGTCTTCATAAAACCAAAGAGATTTGTTGTTACTTGACACCTCACAAAGGAGCTACCCTCCCAGTGGAGTCAACATTGGTCATCGATGTTTTCTTTCGATGGATGACTAAATGACATCCCAGTTGCGACAAAAAATTCATGAATGTTGTGAGTTCTAGAAATCTCACTTTGCCTTCATTATCCTTGGGATATATTTTTCACTATTATTCTACTACTCTATCAAGGCATGGCCAACCTATCACTCCCAAAATACCAAATCATGGACTCATGCAATTTCATTCTCTTATGTTTTCCACCTACAAACTTACCACTCTTGTTTTGAATTACCAAACCCTTCTACTTACACCTTGAATTTCCAAGTAGCCTAACCTTTTCCCCTATTCACCAAATGCCTCAAGCATTGGTGGTTTTAAGCTACCTTTACGAGCTCTTTAGATAAATCAAATTCATCGGTTTTACAAGTTTCAATGCATAAGGTTTTTCATAACTGCGATTTTACACCTACAAACCCTAAGTTGAGTTTTCGGTCAAAGGCCAAGTCCAAAGGCCTCCCATTAGGTCACTGAGGTTTCACAAGTCATAGGATTGTTTTGGTGCTCTAATCGATGTTTTTCATATGCCAAGAAGGTAAATAAAATAGAAATGAATACAAGAATTTTTTGTCCAAAGTTTGGTAAAATCCTTCAAAAGGAGACCTCCTTGATCGGAAGCGTAAATTGTGCAAAAGGACAGGTTGCCCATCTTAAAACATTTCTTCGGGGAGGGAATGGTTTATGATGGTTATCAGAAAGAGACGAGGTGAGAAGCAAAAATCCTCAAGGACATTCACAACAAAGGGGATATAGCATGTCTATTAAACAAAGAGAATCAGGGTTTTATGAGCGATTGGCAAAGCAATTATTGCCCGGCCAAGGAGTCCATGTAAATATCTAAGGACGAGAGATACATAAGTGCCATGAGCATGAATTGAAGATTTATTAAGAATAAAAATGATGGGCCTCCATCATGACAACAAGAGGTTTTCAAAAAGGATGTTCAAAGTGGCCTTAAGGTTTGTCGAAGACAACAACTGTTTCTTGCACAAAGGGAGAAATTGTAAATAATATTAGTGTTAGGTAACCTAAGTTTCAAGTGCGGAGTCAAATTTTTCAAAATGGTCAAGAGAAGGAAAGTGTTAAGTCCCTATATTAATAGTGTAGTCCCTTATTATTTTAGTGTAAGGGGGCTACCTAAAATAATAAGGGACTACACTATTAATATAGGGACTTAACACTTTCCTTCTCTTGACCATTTTGGCATCCTTTAGTGCACTTGAAACTTAGGTTACCTAACACTAATATTCTTTACAATTTATCCCTTTAGTCTTGATGAAATGGTGTTGTGACAAACATAAGGCCGCTTTGAACATCACTTTGAAAATCTCTTGTTGTCATGATGAAATTTCATCATTTATTCTTAATAAATACAATTCATCCTAGTGTACCATATCTCTGTCCTTGTGATATTTTACATGGACTCCTTCTTTGGAGCAACTCTGTTTATATCCCGATCATAAAACCACTGATTCCTCTTTGTTTCATGGGTATCTTTCAATATCCCCTTGTATGAATGTCGCGAGATTTGCTATGCGCGCCTCTCTTCTTGCGATAACCATCATAGAGCCATTCTGAAGAAATGCGCAAGATGGGCAAGTATCCTTTGCGCAATTTGCTCATTCGAAGGAGGTCTCCTTTAAAGGATTTTGCAGACTTGGACAAAATTTCTTGTATTCATTTCTATTTTCTTACCTTCTTGGCATATGAAAACCTTTGATTAGAAGCACCAAAATCCTATGACTGTGAAACCCTAGGTGACCTAGTGGAAGGCCTTTTTGGAACTTGGCCTTTAACTTGGCTTCGACTAGGGATTTGTAGGTAATAAAAACGAGTTATGAAAACCTTTATGCATTGAAATCTAGAGCAATGAATTTGATTTATCTAAAGAGCCTAGAAGAGTAACTAAAACCACCAGTAACTTGAGGCATTTAATGAGGGAAGATTAGACTACTTGAAATTCAGATTATGTAAGTAAATTTGGCAATTCAAAGCAGTGTAGGGCCAAATTGAAAACATAGTGAAATGAATTGCATGAGTCCATGATTTGGTATTTTAAGTGATAGGTTAGCCATGCCTTGTCGTGGTAAATAATTGAAATATATCTAAGAATAATGAAGGCGTGGGGATTTCTAGAGACTCACAACATTCATGAATTTTGTTTCCAAATTGGGATGGTCATTGAGTCATCTATAGAAAATTCTTGATGACACGGTGACTTCCACTTGGGGAGGGAAACGGCTCCTTTTGGGGAAGATAATCAAAAACAACATATCTCTTGGTTTTATGAACCCGATGCCTCCTCCATTAGGATGATTTTTTCCTTATTTTCATTTGATGATGCTTGCTTGAAGTTAATGATCTTAATATCACACTTAAGTATGATTATTCAACTTCATCTCTACCTACACATCTTATTTTACTGCTTTTTTTTTCTTCCTTGGAAATTGCACTTGTTGGCAATCCCTTGACATTTTCTTCTTTGAAAACAAAACAAACTATCTACTTCTCTCTTATTACTTCAAGAGTTTATATTATGCTAATGAACTCTTTTATTCTCTACCTGAGTCCTATTTGTATCAAGATTAAGTTGTATGGCAGAACTTCATTCTCTAAGCTACAAGATGAAATTCAAGAAATAGTTTAATTCGGGATTAAATAATCCCAAGCCATGGAACATTGGCTAATTAGAACAAATGCACACAAAAATTATTTTTTTACAAAACAACACTAGAAAAATAAAGAACAATGATTCATCATTTAGTATATCCTATCCTTCTCCTTGGTTCAAATTTCAGCATGTGGAACATTATCTTTCATTCCTAATCTATTTCCTTTGATAAGTAAATCTTAAATGAACTGACATTGTATTCCTCACTAACCTATCATTTTGTCACCAGAGATTCTACACACAACATTCTTTTGTCAATATCTTTCATTTCCTAATCTATTTCCTTTTAATAAGTAAATCTTAAATAGTTGTGACATTTCACCACTTCTTATCCCACTTTGTCCTCAAAAGGATCTCCTAACATTCTTTGTCCACAAGCATAAATTTTGAGGAATGTTATGACCAACATCCCCCAACTGTATGCGCCTCCTGAGCACTATAGATCTGGGGTCTACAACCTTGATACTATGAAAAATCCCTCTTGTGATGATATTTACCACATATCCAACACTACAACAGTGCTCTACCATCACCTCTAGTTTGTTTCTCTCCAGGTTACGATCTATTTCCCTTCTCAACTGTATTGAAATTATTGTGAGGAACCACATTTTCTTTCTCAACTGCATCTTTGTAATAACATTAGTTAAAAATCCATGTAAAAAATATAATGCCAAGGTCATGGGACACGTATTCGAAGTTGAATATTGGGAAAAAAATCCTAGTGTGGGTGTTCATATGGTTTATTATGGCTATGGAAATTGGAAAAGGCAATGGCTAAGACTTTGGAAAGGCATGAGGCATTAATCTGAATTTTATTTATGTAAATAATGGAAAATAAGAGAAAAGGGAGGTGAAAGGTCACAAGTTGCACGTGAGGAGTAAAATGAAGAAAATATAGGCCTCATTAATAAAAATGCTTCTGAGGATCAGTTGGTAAGATTTTGTGAGTCTAGTTTTGGATCCCTCATTCTATTCTCTCTCTCTCTCTCTCTCTCTCTCTCTCTCTCTCTCATACTCTTGGACACTTACAATTTTCTTGGAGCACTCTTGGGTAATGTGGAATACTTGGAGTTTTGGAGCAAGAAGGAAAAGGAAGAGAAGGAAAGTGCAAGAGGATGTCAAGATCAACAAGAAAAACTGATTTTGTTTGCAGTTACCAAGTTGCATGTATGTTTTCCTCACTAGTTTTGGTATGCATGGCATATACATGTGGATTCTTGGTCATGATTTTTCATTTACATGGAGGATTTCTTGGATTGACAGTGGATTTGCCTAGCCTTTCCATTTCCTGGATAGACATGGTGTTGTGGGTTCATTTCATTTTTTTGTTTTTTGGTTCTCGTCTTCCTTTAGCTGTGGGTTGAGTTATTAGTTCCTGGAAGCTTTGGTTGGAAAAACGTTCAAGAAACCTTGTAATAGCTTGGGTTGAGTTACTATTCCATGAAGAATTGGTTGGAAAATGCTCTGGAGCCCTTGGTAGGTTGAGTTACTCATCCTAGAGCCTTGGTTAGATAAACACTTTAGAGCCCGACAACAACTATGGTTGAGTTACTAGTCTTGGAGCCTATGTTGGACAAATGCTCTGGAGTGAAACAACAACCATGGGTTGAGTTACTAGTCCTGGAATCCAGGTTGGAAAAAATGCTCTAGATCCCTGGACAACTTGGGTAGAGACTGATATGGTGATGGTTAGTGTTGTCCGACCATGAGGTGGAATCAATGGTTGAGGGTTGAGGTGGTTTGGCCTCTAGAATCCATGGTTTGGTTTTTATGGATTTTCTATATGAGATATTACGTTCATGCTTGGAATATGGCATGGGGGTGACTGGCTAAAGAGAGATTTGGCTCAGACATGTCTATGGTCAGGTGGAACATGGAAGTCCCAGACTTGGTTTCATTTTCTTATGGAAATAAGAGATCTTTTCCTGTTTTATTTATGGGTAAATATGCATATTATTATGTGGCTTATATGGCTGTTATGTTCTTGTAATTTCTTTTATTTATATGCTGGTTATGAATGTGTTTTATGATGGTGATGATGTATGGATCGCATTATGTTTTGATTCGTAAACGAATGAACAATATATCTATGCCCAAATAGATGATAATGTAGTTAATGTGATGAGGCAACAATGCATCTTAGAAATTCTCAGATAAGTATGAGACCCCTATGCTCAGATATGTTATTTAAACATGTAGATTACATATTTGTGAAAAGTTGGATAAAATTCTTGTCATGGATAGTAGGGGTCCATTCAAGTCTGTATTCAAGTGTTTTCTTGTGCATCATTATTCCACTCTTATATTTCATTTCTGAACTTGTCATTGAGTTCTGGGTAGTGACCTAGGCTCTCGACATGAAAAAGTGACTCAGATCCTAGGGATGTTGGCACATGTCTGTGTGACAAAGTCCCTAGGTGCACGCATGTCTATGATGTGGGAGTGTGCAGAGCCTCCCAGAATCACTCTTACCCATATCAAGGGAGTGTTTGAGGGTTAAATAATCTAAAATATTAGTGGGACCTAGGGGTTGGATAGCTGAGTGGTGTCGGTAGGCTGAAATGCTGCATTTTTACCCCCTTCCTACTATAAAACCACAATCATTAACCTCTGTTTCATCTCCATAAACCTCCTTATTCCTGCACTAGTCCAAGAATCCTCTCTATTCCTACATAAGCTTTATATTTCATGTTTAAGGTTTACTAAGTGCTTAATTAATCATTTTAATAGATTTTTTTCCTTTAATATTTCTTGCAACTCATATGTACTTTCCTAAAGTATTTGATAAGATAAAGTATTAATCATTGTATTAGCTTGATCTAGTGCAGGTAGATCCCCGCACCATTGGCAACTATCCATTCCGAGATCTACATAACAGCTCGATTACTTAACGCGGGCATCTTGGTCCATGTCGTCCAGTTCAGTTGCGGTCATCCAAAGTTGAACTCAAGTGGAAGATAGTCAGGGATATTGTCGAAGATAAGATCATCGACCAACAATTAGTTTGCATATTATTATAGCCGCTGGCTTATTCTTGTAATTTTTTTTGTTATTTTGTTTCAGCCGAAAGTCTCCATTTGGAACGACTGTGTAATTTTCGTTAGGGCCATAGGGTAAAAGGGTTGTATAAAGTATAGCTCTTAGATAGAACTAGGTTTGCGATAGCAGTGCAACTATAATTTTTGGTCAAATTGTAATCTCGTTGTCACCCTTGTTCTGGGCTGGACTTGAACTCATGATGTATATTTGCTGAATGGAATTAATACAAGGGGCTCCGCCATGATATTCTCACTCTGCGTTTTAATCTTTCATTGATGCGTTATTAAGTGCTGAATATTTATGTTTCCTAAAACGAGAAACATGCTGGTTGGCTAGGACCCAGCCAACCCAACTCGTTTACCCTCTTGATTTCGTTATCTTAAAGGTGTGCATGTTAATTTTGTTTATTTGTAAAAGCATGGTTTAAATCTTAATTTTCTTCTTGCGTACGAATTTTGATTTATTTCGTTAACAGTCAAAGTGTGAACGGATCCGTTGTGTGGAAGTTAGTTGAGTTAATTTTCCTTTTTTAATTTTTTTCCCACTTGGTTTAATTTCACTTGGATCGTGCAAATAGATTTTTCCTGCACTAGTGCATGCGGGATTATGCACTTTGGTTTGTTGGTTCATTTATGGAAACTTGTTTTATTCTTTTCCCTTTATACAAATTTAATACATTCCTGCAAAGTAAGCGTTTATGATCAGAGAGAAACATTTCTAATATTAAAAGTTAAACTCCTAAAGATTAAGGAGTACTTTGTGAAATGTAAAAGAACGTTGTTGCAATACATTAATCTATGCCTGCACCTCACAATTTAAGGAAAAGGATTAAAATTAATTTGAAATATTACAGTGAACCTCTTTTGAGTTAGATCTCTTTGTGTGCAAAACTCTATTAAATGAAGAAGGTTTTCTTTGTTTTTAAAGATTGTTTTTATCTTAAAAGGTTTATTTCCATTGCGAGATTCACTTGGTTAAAGCATTCTTTTGTGTGTGCAAGTTATTTTAGAATTCTGCTTGCATTTTGTAATTCTTTTCATAGTTAATACACCCTTTTATTTTCCAAAAGTAATTGGAAAAATTGGTGTAGGAAGCCCTGTTCCAGTACAAGAACTAGTGTCTTGCTTTAGGAACAGACTACTCCAAGCCTTGAGGCTTAGAACCCCTACATAAAGACATAAGCCTCCAGTAGAAGTGTAAAATATAATTCTCACGCATAAGTTATGTACCTGTACTAATGTAAGCAGATTGTAGGAGTACAGGAAAGACTGCTTAGTGTGAGAAGGAAAATCATTTAGAAGGAAAATCTTTTCAAGGGCCCACTTTTTAAACTTCCATCACCTATACTGATGATAAACATAGAGTTTTACTTCAGAAATTAAGATTGTTTACAACAGTGTGCAAGTTCCTTTATTTGGTTTCTTCACAAACACATTCTTTTATGTTCCAGCACTAGAATTACTTTGGTGTAAATTTCCTTTGTGACTTTTCTATCTGATTATGCAAGATTTCAATTAAGAAGTAGGAATAGAAACACGAAAAGTTCATACCACTTTTTCAATTGCCTATGCTTTGTCTCTAAGTTTATGAAACCCCGGGTTGACAATTAAGTGTTGAAGGAGCTTACTTAAGTGCATTTCCTGCACCCAACATTTTGGCACCGTTGTCGAGGAGACGATTTGAATTGGTAAGAATTTTTTGTTTTTTCTACAATAGGGGTAAGTCTGATATTATTTTTTCTCCAATGTGCTTCTCTTGTTTGAAGGAATTTATAGGTGTTTAGTTATTTTTGAGTTTGCAGCATTTTATTGAATTTTTTTTTTGTCATTTTTTGAAATGAATGCCTAAAATAGGTAGAGGTCCGAAGCCCACTAAGGGCCAAGGAAAAATTGATAAATATGAAATAAATTCTCAAATTGGGCCTTCTTTTGCAAGCAGAATGTCCACACAAACCCAGACTCATCACATAGGAACTGTCCACTTGGATTTTGGTAACAGTAGTCCAGGGATGATACATCCCATGAAGGGGAAGAAGGAGACTAGTGGAATCCATAATCAACCTTCTCAAACTTTTGAGAGAAGTTCGATTGGAGGAACAATAATGATATATCACGAGGACCATGCCTAGGGTACTGGCAAAAATCAGGTAAATGAGGAAAAATCCACTTTCAGATTCCCAATTGTGGATCCTGATGTAATTGTGCAAATGAAGATTATACCACCATCATCTCTTCCTCATTTCTATGGTAAGGTACATGAAGACCCAGAATCTTTTCTATTTGAGTTTGATATTTTGTGTAGGAGCTATGATTATTCATCCGATGCTCAGAAATTAAAGTTGTTTCTCGCAAATCTCAAGGATGCGGCATTGCGCTGGTTCATGGAACTAGGGGGAAACACTATAGCTTATTGGGAGAAGATGAAGAGAGTGTTATTTTCAAAATATCAGTAGTATTGTAAAACTAGAGATATTCAAGATGAAATCTTTACTATTGTGAAAAATGATGATGAGACTCTAGAGGACTACTTAGAGAGATTCATGTATATCCTTCAAAGGTAAAAGCCAAAATTTGATATGAGTACCATTAGGACCTTGTTCTTACGTGGACTTACTGATGATGCTAGGAATAATTTAAATATGTTAGGACAATGAGATATTTCCCAGAAACCTTTTGATCAAATCTGTGACTTGTGCAGGAAATTCTCAAGGAATCAATATAGATCTGGTAAAGGAATTCGAAACAAAAATAAGAAAATTGAATCTACTGATTCTATGACCATTGGATTGGAGAAAAAAATGGATAACATGAAAATTGAAATAATGAACACCGTTAGCAAAAAAACTGACTCTTTGAAATTTCAGCAAAAACTTGTAGAGGAATAAGAGTCATTATCTATTTTTTGTCCATAATGTAGAAAAAAAAATATTTTAAGAGAATGTCCTCTTGATGTTAAAGGAACTGATAAATGTGCAACTTGTGTAGAGAACCATGCCACGGAGAAATATCCTTCCATACTTGGGCTAAAAGCTATATTTGAAGGAGGACAACGTGAAGCCAAATGATTGCATGCTCTGGGAGCACGAAGAAACTAGCCTCAAGTGCAGGTATGGCTCCTGAACTTCCACCACATTTTTTTGGTTATAATGCACATCCATATTCCTATCCTAACACTAGTCACTCTCAACATGGGCAACATGGGAACCAATACCATTATGGACAACCCTCCCAAACTTGACAACAAGGATGGAGAGGGCCAAACCATTCACAACATTCCTAACTTGCACCGATGTAATCATACCATCCAACATATGCACCTTATCCAATGCCACAACCATCATTACCCCAATTGAATCAACCTATGCCACCATCACCTTTACCTCCACTGTTTTGACCTCCTCAACTGCCTTCCTAACCTATACCAAACCCCAATAACAAAGCGGTACAAATGATCCATTCTATGAACCCTCTTTTTCCATCCAGATACCAGTTTATACCAGTTGGAGTCAACGATCTCCAATTGAGATCGGGGAAGATAGTAACCTATGGTGATTATCGAAGAGAAGGGTGAGGAGGAAGCTCCTGACCATTTTGTGAGAGATGTCACCATTAAGCCCATCCCTATACCTTCACATCTTTTGAAATCTTCTTCGAACCAACCTCCCTATCCGGAGAGGCTAGTTGTGGAAAGGAATGCCCCCATTCCTGAGTCTAGCTTTGATTCTGAGCTTAGGAACCTTTCTATAAAGGTAACTCTAGGCTATCAAAGAAATCCCCATCTATACAAAAATCATTAGGGAACTTTGTCTCAATAAGCTAGGAAGGAGAAGATTGGAACCTCAAACTATTCAATTTGTTGGTAGAGCAGCAGAGTTAATGACGGGGTGTATGCATATGGAAAAATATACTATGCAATAGATCTGATAAGAAAATGTATAGAAATGGAAAATATGCCCAAGAAATAACACCATTGAAGACAAAACTTCAGATCTTCATTAATATCAAAACCCTTAAGGTAGGGCAACACCATACATTCACTCCTTAAGGAAGGAGATCACTCCACAAGCCATATTCTTTCCCATACAATAATCCTTGACATCTCTCAATGGAGAGTCTGTAGCCTCTATATAGGTTTCATACATGCAATACCATGGGTCTCTCAATACCATACATCCAATACAATGGGCTTACCACTTTATTCCCTAGCTACATGTGGTCCCTTACATAATGTGGGTTAACCACTTTATTTATTAACTATGGCCCCTTTATTTATCATTCTTATATTATTACATCATATTATTCCCTTGGGTACCTCCCTCTGTACCCTATATTATCCCCCCTAGGTATACTACATTACACCCCCCTTAAACATGTTTCGTCCTTGAAACATGAGAATAACACAAATAATAAGATCTACTCAAAAGAGTATTCTACTGGTACCATTCACGTGCATCTAGCCATCCAAGAGAAAGGTGAACACTCGATCTAGTTGATGCCTCGCTCGCTTGAGATGGAAGCAGGTTCTGGTGGTTCTTCTGTGTTGATGTGTTGTCAGTGGATCGACGCACCTCTCTATGTGTCATCCAAGGGTTGTTGTCCTTGTTGCTAATTCGTTGCCACTTTGCTGGTTGTTTTCTTGCTGGGTGATGCGAGTGGTGATATGTTGAAGCTTTAACTGATGTAATATCTTTCATTAATTCCTCCATTATTGGTGATGGAGTGGTGTCTGGTTCTTTTGTTGGTACTTGCTTTGATGTCTGTGTTTGACTGTCTACCATCAAAGGCTCATCATCTGATGTGTCTATCTCGTTAGATATTTGTGCTTCCGCCTCCCCGGTCTCTACATGGTTCCTAATGCAAATATCGTGCAATGATACTTTCTTCTTTTTAAACCAGAGTTTCATGAATTTATTTTGCACATTAAAATTGATAGTACCAACGGATTCCATCCAAGGGTGTCCCAAAACAACATCCACAAAATCCATATCTGACGCATAAAAATCAGAATGCAACACATAATTATCCATAGAAATCTTCAAATCTTTATAAATTTGAACATCTTCATTATCAACCTGTTTGTTTTCAATATGCTTTGCTAGAACTTGCAATTTTTTTGCCAAATTCACATTGATACAATTATGCTTGCAACTAGGAATGATAGACACAATGATGTTCTCTTTATGAATACTTCCATGAACCTGTAATATGGAAATATTAGTAGAAAATAAGTCTTTATGGCTCTTACTATCCTTCTTTCCGGCTTGAGACCACTTGTCCAAAAGGACTTTTTCAAGTTTTTTTCTCGGGAAGTTTCCTCACTGAGCTGTCAAGTGAGGTCCACCATTTATTTGCCTCATCTTTCATATGAAGCCCTATGGAGCATATCCAAACTTTTCGGTAGTGAGCCTTATGATATTGTAAAAAATCTTCAATAGTAGGGCCATCATCTTTTCCTATAAACTTCATCTTGCGAGAACCTCTAAAACAAAGTAAGGGTTTTGAAAAAAAATCACTTACTTTGGAAATAATTTAAAATGGACATTACTTGGTCAATATAACTCATAATCCTTAATATAACCTGTTTTCTGAAATGGAATAGTCATTCTGCATCTATCAATGCGGTTGAAATCCCAATATAGGTGCTCTGAAAACACAGATCTACACTGCAATAGTCCCTCCGTCACAAAATTTCAGAAAAAATGACTGATTTTAAATCAGTGATAACTCCATCATTCGGACTCCGATTTGACCGATTTTTTTTTTTTTTAAATCGGGTGATTTTTCAAGAGGAGCTCAGATCTGTAATTGTTTGTCTGAAATTTTTCACCAAAACCTACAAAAAATGTCAGGAGAGACGTCGTACACAAATTGTCGTCAGAAACATTTCTGCAACACAACTGAATTTAAATCAGCGATATCACCCTCATCCTGATTCTGATTCGACTGATTTTTTTTTTGAAATTGAGTATTTTTTCATAAGGAAGCCAGATCTGATATCTATTTCTGAAAATTTTGTGCCAAAGTTTCAGATCTTCTCTACAAACTCGCCGCCCAAAAATTTCCTGCAAAAAATGAAAAAACAAATCTTCCAAACTCTGCCCAAGAAAGTTCTCTGATACCACTTGTAATAGATCTGATAAGAAAATGTATAGAAATGGAAAATATGCTCACGAAATAACACCATTAAAGACAAAACTTCAGATCTTCATTAATATCAAAACCCTTAAGGTGGGGCAACACCATACAGTCACTCCTTAAGGAAGGAGATCACTCCATAAGCCATATTCTTTCCCATACAATAATCCTTGACATCTCTCAATGGAGAGTCTCTAGCCTCTATATAGGTTTCATACATGCAATACCATGGGTCTCTCAATACCATACATCCAATACAACGGGCTTACCACTTTATTCCCTAGCTACATGTGGTCCATTACATAATGTTGGTTAACCAATTTATTTATTAATTATGGCCCCTTTATTTATCATTCTTATATTATTACATCATATTATTCCCTTGGGTACCTCCCTCTATACCCGATATTATCCCTCTATACCCTATACCTCCCTCTGTACCTTCACATCTTTTGAAATCCTCTTCGAACCAACCTCCCTATCCGAAGAGGCTAGTTGTGGAGAGGAATGCCCCCATTCCTGAGTCTAGCTTGGATTCTGAGCTTAGGAACCTTTCTATAAAGGTAAATTTTCTCCAGGCTATCAAATAAATCCCCATCTATACAAAAATCATTAGGGAACTTTGTCTCAATAAGCTAGGAAGGAGAAGATTGGAACCTCAAACTATTCAATTTGTTTGTAGAGCAGCAGAGTTAATGACGGGGTGTATGCATATGGAAAAATATACTGAACCCATAAACCCTATTGTCTCTGTTCATATAGGTGATGTCCTTGTCTCTAATATACTTATAGACCTGGGGTAGCCATTAGTGTTATGACCAAGAAAACCATGGATCAACTTGGATTGGTCCATATTTGTCCTACTCCCACTCTGTTTGAATTAGCAGACGAATCTAAAATAAAGCCAGAAGGAGTGTTGGATGATGTGATCGTTTCATTAGATTCTTGGGAATATCCTGCAGAGTGCATTGTGCTTCAGTCAAATAATCCTATGGGAGGACATCCCTTGATCTTTGGACGACCATGTGTTGCTACAACCGATGCTTACATTGGATGTCGTTCTGGTGACATGTATATTTCCCATGGAGATTCTAGGAAGAAGGTCACCTTATATCCACCTACTAGATCCATCTAGGAGCACCGAGACACTTTGTGGATAGATTATAGTAGTGATGAGGAGACTCAGTCTGTATCCATGTTACATCATTGTGTTGAATCCTCACAGGAGAGTGAGATACATGACTTCCTGAAAAATCAAGACACCATGCCTAATTTTGAGTCATTTAGCCAAATTTTTAGTCTGTATTTTTAGGAAAGCCGCAATCCTCAAAATCCGTCATCACCATTTCTAGCAGTGCCAATGAGTACTCTCAAGCCCGATACCACTCTTGTTGAGATTAGTTCAGGCAAATATTTTCATATAATTTCAGAATTGGATTCATCCTAGCAAGAGCAGCTTGTGAATTTGTTGTGAAACCATTTTGATGCCTTTGCATGGGGTTTTGAATATATTAAAGACATCCCTTATAAAACCTATACTCATCACATTTATGTTCAATATGTAGCTCGACTTGTTTGATAGCCCCAAAGGCGCATGAACCCAACTCTAAGAGATGTCGTAAAAGAAGAATTGCAAAAACTCTTGGATGCTGATTTTATCTATCCTATTTTTGACAGCCAGTGGGTTTCTCCATTGGCGTTAGTCCCGAAAAAAGATCAGAGATGGCGCATTTGCATTGATTATAGAGAACTAAAAAAGCCACTCTTAAGGATTACTTCCCCCTTCCTTTCATCGATCAGGTTCTTGATACCCTTGTTGGTAAGAAGTACTTCTATTTTCTAGATGGATTTAACGTTTATAACCAGATACAGATTCCACCCAAGCATCAAGAAAAAACCACTTTCACATGTCCATGGGGTACCTTTTCTTACCAATTTCTTCCCTTTGGGCTATGTAATGCTATGAATACCTTTCAAAGGGAAGTCCTGGCTATTTTTGTTGACCTTGAGTGTGTATAAATCTATATGAATGACTTCTCTATTTTTGGTGATTCATTTCAGGATGACCTTAAAAATCTAGAAAAGATGCTCCTTCATTGCCAAGAAGCTCATATTTCTTTGAGTGATAAAAAGTGCAGATTAATGTGCAAGATAGGTGTAGTTCTTGGTCATCTCATTTCTCACAAAGGTATCTAGGTTGACCCTACAAAAATAGAAATCATTGTGAGTCTTCCTGCAGCCAAAACTCAAAGAGAAGTGAGAGGTTTTCTAGGACATGCAAGCTACTATAGAAGATTCATTGAGAATTTCTCTAGGATAGCTACCCCCCTTTTCTCACTTTTGGCTAAGGATAGTGAGTTTTCTTATTCCACAACTTGCCAACAGTCCTTTGAGACATTTAAGGAAAAACTAGTTCAGGCACCAGTTTTGAGAGGACAAAACTAGTCCTTGCCATTTCATATTTCCTCTGATGCCTCAGATACTTCCATTGGCGCAACTTTAGGACAGGAAGAGAACAAACGATCCTATTCTATTTACTTCATTAGCAAAAACTTGTCACACATCGAACTGAATTACATAGCTACTGAGAAAGATTTTTTAGTTGTAATATTTTCCATTAATAAATTTAGACACTACATTACAGGATATGAAGTCTTTGTGCATACTGATCATTACGTGATAAAATATTTGATGAAAAACCATTAACTAGCAGTAGAGTGACTAGGAGGTTACTATTGTTACAAGAATTTAACATTACTATTGTTGATAGACCAAGAAAATCTAATGTAGTAGCAAATTATCTTTCAAGATTAAATAATCCTGGCGAAGTAATTCCTGTTGATGATGATTTTCCTGACGAACATATTTTTGCTGTGTTGACAGAATCCCCATGGTTCCCTAGCATAGCTAACTATTTATTCACTATAAAAACACCACCTCACTTATCCGCTCGTGAAAAGTGGAGTATTATACAGAAAAGTGCTGCATATTCTTAGGTTCAAGGAGACCTCTTTTACACTGGACAAGATCTTATTATCTGTAGATGTGTAAGAGAGGAAGAAGTGTTTGATATCTTAAAATCTGCTCATGAAAAACCTTTCGGAGGTCACTTTGCTAATAAGAGGACTACATACAAATTTTTACGAGCTGGTTATTTTTGGCCTTGCTTGTTTAAGGATGCCAAACAATATTTCAAGTGATGTGATAAATGTCAGCGAGTGGGCCAACCTAATCAAACAAATGAAATGCATTTATGTCTTTAGGTTATGATTGAGTCTTTTGAAAAATGGGCTATTGATTTTGTAGGACCAATAAATCTGACATCATTAAATAAAAATCATAGTTTGGTTTGTACATATTTTGTTACAAAATGGGTAGAAGATAAAGTTGTTTCTTTCGCTACTAAAAGAGTTGTTGCTGATTTTATTTTTACTGAAATCTTTACTATATTTTCTGTGCCTAGAGAGATTATTTCTGACAATGGTCTGCAATTTATTTCTAATCTGGTACAGGGTGTGATGGAGTAATACAAATCTGGCACGAGAAATATACACCATATCGCCTGCAAGAAAATGGTCAGGTGGAGTCCACAAACAAGGTAATTGAGTCCATCCTCATGAAGACAGTAAATATCCATAGAAAGGATTGGGCTAATAGATTACCGGAAGCCTTGTGGGTATACCAAACCACTTGGAGGAACAACACGAGACACACACCATATGAGCTGGTGTACGGGAAAAAAAGTACTCTTGCCAATAGAGTTCCAGATCAAGAATATCAAGACTGCAGTCTAATTGGGGATAGATCTCTCTAAATAATGACAGTAGCGTCTCCTACAACTAAATGAGTTAGATTAATTTCTAAGGGATTTTGTTAAGAATAAAATATTGGTTCAACAACAGCGCAAGAAGTGGCATGATAAGTCTATCCAGAAGAAGCAGTTCCAACCAGGTGATTGGGTACTCCTTTATGATTCTAGATTTATATATTTTAAAGGGAATTTCCATACACGCTGGATGGGGCATTATGAAGTGGTAAAATTGTTTGAGAATGGTGTGGTAGAAATCTAAACTATTGATGGAAGAAATTCCGTGTTCTTGGTAAATGGGCATAGATTGAAGGTGTATTTTCATCCCCTTACTAAAGGAGATTTTATGTAGCAAGTCCAACAACAATCCGAGAAGGAGATGGTAGGTGGCAACACCAACCTATTGAAAACCTGACTCTTTCTTTTCCAAAAAAAGAAAAAATTAAAAAAGAAGAAAATATGACAAAAATAAAAAAATTATAATTTTTTTTTTCTTTTCCCGTAATTGTGAAAATCAGTTAATTGACATGATTGCAGAAGGATCAACCTGAAAACTAGCATGCTGGAAGGTAGATAGAAATTTCAATAAAAAGGGAATGTTGCTTGATTTTTATATATGTTAGTTGTCACCAA
Organism: Pinus albicaulis; assembly: GCA_034641835.2. NCBI lineage: Eukaryota > Viridiplantae > Streptophyta > Pinopsida > Pinales > Pinaceae > Pinus > Pinus albicaulis. Next base: position 1,350,901,486 of record CM076584.1, on the reverse strand, counting down.
GAAGAAGCAGGTTCAAATGGTAACCAAGCCCTTACCCAAGTTTGGGATAGCTAGCATGGAAATTTTTATCCAAGTAACGCTTAATTCCCACTACATTTAATTTTTCTGGCACCAGTGCAGGCAAATTTGAAGGTAACACTTTTCCTTTCTTCTATTTCCCATTTCGAAATTTCTTGATAGATTTTTCTTTTAAATCTCACAATGAATTACCCTCCTTTTTCTTCTAAGGAAACTATCCCTATCTGATTTCGTAAAATCCCTCTTTTCCCCTTGAGTTTTTTTCCCACATCCCGTTTTCGTTTATCCCCCTTGGTGGTATTATTCTTGGAATCCCTATTATAATATTCCTTACCATTCTGAAATTACCCCTTTCCCACTTCTTTGTTCCCTCGTGGATTGATTTCAGGATCTGATGCAGTCAGATCAAAGGCATGTTCAACACCAAAGAATGGCGAATGAAATTTCTCTTGTAAATTTAGGATTTTTTTTTTTAATCTAGCCAAATAACTGTGTTCTATCAAAATTTTTTTATCCCCTCTTTCTACGATGCTAAATAAATTCCTGGTTCAAGAACACACATGATTGGTGCAAGCAGGTTTATTGCAATCACATTGCAGTGCAAGCAGATTAAGTGCAAGCACGCTTAGTGCAGGCACGCGACCGATTGTTAAAACAAAATGAAAAAAATTTTAACGCAGTGCAGGAACGCCTAGCGCAAAAATGTGTCTTAAGAAGTTTATTTTTATTTCTGTAGATGGATGACTACCAGAGTGATAGATCGTAGCATTGCATTATTTGAATTATGATTATGAATTTTCTTTATCGTTTACTAACTTAGCGAGAAATAATTTAAGTCTAAGACATTTTAAGCTATGAAGTATGATCTTTTTAATGAGTATTGAAGTACATCTTATGTGAATTATGGAGCAAACATGGGATAGTAGAAATTTACCTGAAACCCCACACTTACTTCCTTTTGAAAAGATATTTCATCACCTGTCCATGATAGCCTTACCTCACAATCCGATCATGCATGACCGTTGCACTGTCGCCTTAAAAACCTCCGCCTCCTCCAATAATCATTTCCTGCCCATACCTGACTGATACGTGTGTACGTCCATCCCAAAGGGATTATTTTTATGATTAAATGTGATTGGAATAAAGGGGTTAATAACGCAGTGGACGGACAGTTCTTCATCATGAAATTCTTGGTAACCCTTTCCACTCCTTAATGTGAAATCTTGCTAAGGCTGTTACTAATAATTGGGGTGGATTGATGTAATATTCCCATTTTAGCACACAGCTAAATGGAATATTAAAGTTTTGTTTTTATCACCTAGTAGCTAAATAAATGGGTGAGGAAGCCCATGCATATTAAAAACATGAATAAAATCCCTCAAATGTGAAAGGGGATAGTCATAAGAGCTGGATTTCACACCCTTGTGTGTTAAAGAGGACATTTGCATGGAGACAAGGTCAAGTTTGACCAAGTCAACAACGCTCGGATAGGAGGTGGAGAACACTTGGATAGACAACACATTATGAATGGGAAGAGGGTTATTTGGTGGAGGAAACCCTAATGAGTGTGACCCATGGAGAGAGGGCTTTCACTTGTTTAAAAGGAGGGCAAGGTAGCCATTGTTATTCATGATTTAGATTATTGAATTCATTGTCTGTTTAGACTTTGTGCATTCTCATGTTGTTTAGCAGAGTTGCAGTGCTGGTTAGCACAAGGATTTATTGTTTAGGAATCCTTCCCCTTTCTTGAGAGGCCTCTTGAAGGAGTTGTACTAATTTGCCTCACATCCAGGCCTGAGGCCAAGCATCCTCCTTCGGCTACAACATTATTTCTGCAGCAGAATAATGTTGTGTTGCAGGGTGTTGCAGTGAGGGTTCACAACACCACTTCCATCACTTGTTTTTTAGAGGAGGAGGCTCTATTTCCTTTGAGAGATCAGTTTGGAAGCCCTTGGAGCATATTTTAGATCTTGGCACTTGGCCAACACTTTTTCTTGCACCTACAGTGTAGTATCCTTCAGTGACTGCATTATTTTCAGTTGGTATTTGCAGTGAGGGATTGCAGTGATTGTCGGAGGGTGAGATCTTCAGTGTTAGGATCAGCCTTTCACTAGAAAAATCCATTGGAGGAGGTCTTTTATCTGATGCAGCATCTTTAGCCTTCTCCATCCATTTCCAGTTCTTGAGTTGCAGCTGCTACCCTGCAACTCCGACATTTCTGCAGTTTTGCATATTTCAGCCAATCCTTCTAAGATTGACTTGAGGTAGTCTTTGGGAGCTTAGATCTTCTCTCCCAATGTTGTATGAGCCATACACTTGTATATCTATGTATTTACATATGTTATCAGTAGTTTTTTCTTATAAAACTATGCAGTCATAGCCTTGGGCACTCTTGTGTAGCAGTGTTTGTCATATTTCATGTACTTGTTTCTTGAGGATGATTATTGCCTATCTTGAGTAGCTCTTTCCTCAAGATCTTGTATACATTTTGCTGTCGTAACTTAATAAGATGGATATGAGTTCTTCTCTCACTCTATGAGTTGATTTAACACTACTATTTCAATATTTTTTTTACATATTGCTGGATCTCCACATTTGGAATATCTTAAGATATTCCCAATAGTGTAGAATTTCCCTATTTTGGGATATTACAATTGAAACAGAGATGTCGCCCATGAGGAATGAACCGTCATCTATGAAGGAGATATATTTGATGGATGAGTATCAAAATAGTCTTTCCCTATTGCAATAATTGGGATTTCTCACATTTTTGTAGAAATTCGATGGGTTTTGTTATCACTCCACCATATTCCTAAGACTGAGGAAGGAATCCCAACAGAGGTAACCACAAACCAAGCTTTTGACTTGATATCTAGCCCTATCAAGCCAGAGAGGGCTCTCTCCAAATTGTCACAACTAGGAGGGCTGAAGAAATTAGGGTTTTAGGCTAGGTAATGAGTACAAGGGATTGTTTTGATTTTTGGTTTGGTTGGGTAAATCAATAGATAATGAAAATAGATCAAGGAAAGGCTAGGTGAGGGCAAGAGAAAAAAAGGGTTCCAGGGATGAATGGGAAAAGGTTGGTACAATTTAAATCACTTGAGGTTGTTATGAGATGGTTCAGAAAATGTAAGAAGGCTAAGGGAAGCATAAAAGATGAATTTCTCTCAGAAAAAAGACATGAAACAAATTATGACCAGTTATCCAAAACAGAGCATGACTAGCATGAATTCTGAATCTCAAACTTATAAAATATCATATCATAGAAATGGAAAGTAAATGAAAAATACATTCACACATAAGTAACTAAATAGGAAACAATGAAGGACATTTAATACCACAGGTATCCCATAAATATAGCTGAAACTCCTCTTGTATTAATGGCCAAAACTGAGTACAAATTCTTCTTAATCCACAAAGAAAAATGAAACTGATTCCAACATCCAACCCCTCTCTGAAAATGAGTCAAAATGTACAATATATAGGCCTCAAAAAACCTCTCCAAACCTCAGGGGTCGAATCCATGAGAGGAGGAGCTGATCCACTAAAATCTAAACTGAAACCTAGAGTGTATGGTGGTCAAAGTGATTCATCCCTAACTCTTGTGAACTGATTCATTAAACCTCATTTATTTCATTTACCTAATGTATTTACCCTACATAATAGTAAAAATGTGATAATTACATTTACATCATCAATTACATGATGTAAAAACATGATTCCCCAAGGTAAAATTCAAATTTTTAGAAAAACTCAGAAAAAATCAGTCAATTGTTAAACGCACAGTGTCATTTTACTCCCAACTTTCAGACTGCATTTGACTACCTTCCCTGTGTTAAATTTGGCTCTACTATATCTTTTTGGAAATAAATTCAAGTCTGGTTTCCATATTTGTCTTTAGTTTTCAAAATGAAGGTCATTTTCCCTGTCAAAATGCAATTCTCACAAGGCTGGTCAAAACATGTAGAATGAGGGTGAAAAAATGCAGAGTGTTGTTGCAGGAAACTTTTGGAGGAATTCCTCAACTCCAAATTGAGATCATGATAGCTCATTGGAAATATATTCCAGTATAGTTTTCAATTGACTTATCAAGCAAGTAATTTGGACATTCCATCTAGGATAAAACGTGATTGTCCCAAGGTCACTCTAGAAGTGCAGCAACTCTCTTGTGGCACCTGTATTTTTTATATTTATCTAAAACCATGAAACCTATGTAAAAATTGAAGGAAATGTTTCTTCCATGGCCTATTATGGACAAAAAACTCTCTCACTTTTGTCAAATTCATCTCATTTTGGTTGGAAACATAGTTTGAAGTGAAATTGGCCCTGTGTGTGGGAAATGATTTGTCCCTTAGAATGAATTCTTGGAAAACGATGGAGGCATGATGTTTATGAGTTGGGATAGCTTAATAATTTCTGAAATGACCTCCCTTACACCTCCTCTACTCAGATGTTTCTGATTCCATAGAAAACCCTAGCTCAGTGGGAGAGGAAATTAGGATTTGGTGTAGGAAAAACATGGGATTTAGGACTGTCTTGTAGAGGGAGGGGAATAAAGGGGTTATGGGCTGTCTAAATTCTTGGGGAAATTTTTGGGGATAGGGATAGATGTTAGAGAGTAGGGGAAAGTGGAATTTCAAGGATTGAGTGAGGGGAAAAGGTCAAAAATGGAAGAACATAGGCCTAGTCTCGAAAAGTGTCAAATTGTAGCAATAGGCTAGGGCTTGTGGAAAAATGATGATTTTTAGGGATAGGAGTGATGGGAAGTATCTAGGAAGGTATATTAAGGATGGGGGAAGGTGTAAGAGCATCAGGATACAAGTCTTGTTGATTATTTAACCATGGAATTCATGAAACCAAGAAAAATTCCCTCAAAAGCCTAAGAGAGGGAAATGAGCTTTCCAAGCACAACTGAGAGACAAATATGGTAAACACAAAGCCACTTACTTGGAAATGATAGTTTATAACCTGAAATTTTTGAATACCTTTGACTATTACTACTCCTTCAAAAGATGAATTTGATGGTGAAATGACCAATTTTCATGATTTTGACCCTATGACCTAATGATGGCATAACATGGAAGAATGAGTTGAATGATGACCATGATGACTATGGGAATCTTGGGAAAAAAATGTTTAAAAAATGAAGCGATGTCAATGATAATGACGGAGATGAGATGAAAGCAGAGTAAGATAAGGTGGGATGGGTGGGATGGGTGGGATGAAAATACCAGTGCTAACAGGTTTGATATGGCGTGGCATTGGAATTTGTAAAGACATTTGAGGGAGGCCAAGCTAAGGTAGGATCACTGGAATTTGAGGTTATAGAAGAATATATAGTGCTAGCTAGAGGCTTGTAAACTACAAGGGAACAATGGTTCAAAGAGGAGAGGATCGAAAAGAAAAGATGGCGTCAATTTGTGGTCGACCAAAAACTTAAAGCTGATCGGAAGAAAGGGCTTTCGCACAATGCCATGCTTGGGAAATATTACACAAGTTTCTTACCTATGAGGGGTGTTACATATTACAGAAGTTTCTTACCTGTGAGGGTTGTTACTAATTAAATTTTGTGTACCATATCTGTTTTATGTTTCATTTTGAATCAGAGAAACACATCAATTTCCCTCATTACCTGCTCCAAAGTTTAGAGAAAATGGCGAGAGGAGTTCAGAAAGGGGATGCGAGCCAGGTTGCATACAAACTATACCATCACGAGATCATTTCAATCCTATTTAAGAAGGAGATAGAGGCCAATGAAATTACTTGGGAAGCGTTCTTGAAAGAGTTTCAGGGAATACGTGCAGGGAAGTCAGGTGACAAAAAGAGTGCAAGGAAGAAGAGAAAGGCACCTCACGCCCTGCCGAGACAAAAAGCAAGAAAAAATGGTTGCATGTAGAGGATAAATCCATTAAAGAAACTTCATCCTTATCGAAAGGAAGAGAAACCATGAATTCGACTAAGAAAATGACTGTCTCTCCGGGGACAAGTCGCGCTCACCCGAGCTCCCTAATTTTGTTAGACGAGTCACCCTAGGCTTCACCCGGAGACCACAACCTCTCGGTTCTCGTAGATGTAGCAGCCCATACTATGGTTAATGAAATAAATTCAGAGAAGGAGGAAGACATATCCTTGTTGGCCTCCCTTCATAAGTTGAAGAAGAAAATAATGACACCGAGTGCCAGCAGATACCTGGAAGATGGTTAGAAAGATGACGATGCACATCATATAAAAAACCTCAATGATTTTGATGAGCAGGGTACTAAAGCCCTTGGTATGATGGATGTGGAGGGTACTGAAACCCTCGGTGACATGGAAGTTCCTAACATAGAAACCTTTGGTGATATTATGATGCAGACATTGGACAACCAATATAATTTTGATGTTGGCAATGATGGTACATGTTTTGAATCAGTTGCAGAAAGATTTCTTGCAGCAGAGGAGTTGTAAATGGATACCTCCACCCTCTATCTAAATAACCAAATAGTAGAGCTCGAACAATGAGTTCATGACCTGGAGGCATTAAACCAGGTTATGAAGGAGCAAAATTGGTAGAAACAAGGAAAGACAGAGTTGACAGAAGAGTTCAAAGAACAAAAACATCAAGTAAAGGTATGGAAGTTTCGGGCTTCTAAATGATACATGCATCCCAAGAAGGTGACCAAACAAATTAAGAAAGCCCGAGGTAAGAAGACAAAGATGGTGAAAGCAGGGTTCAGTATCCAAGTCCAGGATTGAGAGAAGGCTCCCTATTTTGAAGATTTTTTTTGCAACAGGTAAAGGTTGTGTGAGGACACACAACATTTTAGGGATGGCAGGATGTTGGTAGGCTGAAATGCTTTATTTTTAATCCCTTCCTACTTTAAAACCACAATAATTAACCTCTATTTCATCTCCATGAAGCTCCTTATTCCTGCACTAGTCCAAGAATTCTGTCTATTCCTACATAAGCTTTGTATTTCATGTTTAAGGTTTAATAAGTGCTTAATTAATCATTTTAATAGATTTTTCACCTTTAATATTTCTTGAAAATCATATGTACTTTCCTAAAGTATTTGATAAGCTAAAGTATTAATCATTGTATCAGCTTGATCTAGTGCAGGTAGATCCCTTCACCATGGCAGCTATCCATTCTGAGGTCCACGTCGTCCAGTTCAGTTGCGGTCATCCGAAGTTGAAATCAAGTGGAGGATAGTCAGGGATGTGGTTGAAGATAAGGTCACTAGCCAACTATTATTTTGCATCTTATTATAGTCGTTGGCTTATCTTTGTAATTTTGTTTGTTATTTCTTTTCAACCGAAAGGCTCGATTTGGAATGATTGTTTAGTTTTAGTTAGGGCCATAGGCCAAAAGGGTTGTATAAAGTATAGCTCTTAGATAGAACTAGGTTGGCGATAGTAGTTAAACTGAAATTTTTGGTAAAATTGTAATCTCATTGTCGGTCTCGTTCTGGGCTGGACTTGAACTCATGATGTATATTTGATGACTGGAATTAATACAATGGGATGCGCCATGATATTCTCACTCTGCATTTTAATCTTTTGTTGATGCGTTATTAAGTGCTGAAGATTTACATTTCCTAAAATGGGAAACGAGCTGGTTGGCTAGGTCCTAGCCAACCCAACTCGTTTCCCATCTCGCTTTCGTTAGCTTAAAGGTATGTGTGTTAATTTCGTTTATTTTCAAAGGCGTGGTTTAAATATTAATTTCATTCTTGCATAATAATTCTGATTTATTTCGTTAGCAGTCAAAGTGTAAACGGATTCGTTGTGTGGAAGTTAATTGAGTTAATTTTCCTTCTATAATTTCTTTCCCACTTGGTTTATTTTCTCTTGGATCATGCAGATAGATTTTTCCTGCACTAGTGCATGCAAGATTCCGCACTTTGGTTTACTATTTCATTTACGGCAACTTGTTTTAATATTTTCCCTTTATACGAATTTAATATATTCCTGCAAAGTAAGCGTTTATCATCAGAGAGAAGCATTTATAATATTAAAAATTAAACTCCTAAAGATTAAGGATGACTTCGTGAAATGGAAAAGAACGTTGTTTCAATATATTAATCTATGCCTTCACCTCACGATTTAAGGAAAAGGATTAGAAGTAATTTGAAATATTACAGTGAACCCCTTTTGAGTTAGATCTGATTGCGTGCAAAACTCTATTGACTTAAGAAGGTTTGCTTTGGTTTTAAAGATTATTTTTATCTTAAAAGGTTTATTTCCACTTCGAGATTCAATTGGTAAAGCATTCTTTTGCGTGCGTAAGTTATTTCAGAATTCTTCTGGCATTTTTTAATTATTTTCATCGTTAACATGCCCTTTTATTTTCTGAAATTAATTGGACAACTTGGTGTAGGAAGCCCTGTTCCAGTACAAGAACTAGTGTCTTGCTTTAGGAACAGAGCGCTCCAAGCCTTGAGGCTTAGAGCCCCTACATAAATACATAAGCCTCCAGTGGAAGTCTAAAATATACTTCTCACGCATAGGTTCTGTACCTGTACTAGTGCAAGAAGATTGCGAGAGTATAGTAAAGACCACTTAGTGTGAGAAGGAAAATCATTTATAAGGCAGATATTTTAAAGGGCCCACTTGTTAAATTGCCATCACCTATACTGAGGATAAACATAGAGTTTTACTTTAATAATTAAGATTTTTTACAGTAGTGTGAAAGTTCCTTTATTTGGTTTCTTCGCAAATAAATTCTTTTACGTTCTAGCACTAGAATTACTTTGGTGTAAATTGGCTTTGTGACTTTTCTATCTGATTTTGTAATATTTCAATTAAGAAGTAGGAATAGAAACATGAAAAGTTTATACCACTTATAGCATTGCCTGTGCTTCATATCTAAGTTTACGAAACCCCCAAGTTGAAAATTAAGTGTTGAAGGAGCTTGCTTAAGTGCAATTCCTACACCCAACAAGTCCTTGGGTTGGATCCTGGGAGTTCTTTTGTTGATGTGGAAGGTTTGTTTGATGTGTTTCTATCGATTATACTTCCTTAAGGTCACCTAGGAGGTTGAATCAGATCATAGTAATTGTTCATCACATTGTTCATTGTAGGCATTTTAGGTCATCATTATGTTGTTGATATGTTATGATTATGATGTGTTGGTTTAGATAGAGCAAGCGATACAGATCATAAAAGTGAAGTTGCAGAACTAGACTTCGGGGTAAGAGCATATTGTCATAAAGGTATTGTATGTTTGGCATGAAAGTATGTTGGTTAATGGTTTTTGTGAGAATTAGGGTTACCTATACGCTTTTCATTTTATTGTATTGCGGTTACATGTATGATAAATGCTAGTTGATTAGTCTAGTCATATGCATTGTGGTTATGTCTATGCCTTTCATTCTATTGGCGTTATGGTTACATACATTGTAGAAGTTAGTCAATTAGTGTGACCATATGTACATGCACTGGTTATTCATGTATGGTGTTAGCACAGTTCTTTGCTAAGTCTTGATTCCATTTTTTTTATTTTTTTTTAGAATTAGATTTTGAAAATTTCAAAAAAAAATTGGTCGCTATCGAAATTTCTGGTAGCACCTGTTTTAGCCCTTTTCGGACAGTCTGTTATATTTATTTTTCTATATGTTTTTATTTTAATCCGATGCTACTGGAACTTCCGGTAACTTCCCCTGTTTTTTTAAAAATAAAAGAAAAAGAGCATCTGCTTTGTGTCAAGCCATGTTTTTTAGTTTAAAATATGTTTAAAATATTTTATTAAGATTTAAATCACGTGATAGGATAGGTTTGCGGGAAGTCATGTTTAGTTTAACTCGTGGTATACGTGTAGTGTCTAGGTGTCAATCTGCAATAACAAATCCAGTCATTGATCCCATCCTGTCTGTCTGCCAAGTTGGTCTAGTTTCATGTCATAATATGTGATTTTAGAATGGAAAAGATCGTGGATCCATAGTTTAATGCGATGACCGTTTGGATGGTTATGCATAGACACTGTCAGAAATTTAGGCTAATAAATAAACATGCAATGGATGTGACTTCCAGTCACAGATCCACTTATTTCAAGCCACTAGTAGCATGCCATCTAAAGCTATGTAGCCAACTGAAGACCATGATTGCTATCACATGGTGCATACTATGGTCAAAAATATTTTCCATAATGAAAATCTATTGCATGGGAGGGTGAAGTGACGTTTCTATTTTAAATCACCGAGAATGAACGAGGAGTATCAGTGGTGAGCTTAGCCATTGGAGAATGAATTTTCTAGAGTGAAACTTGAGGAAGGAGTCTTATATTTTAGACAAGATCTCATAGGAAGACAAAGCAACACCTATTAGGTGTGCTCTTCCAGCTTTTCCACCTATCAGATTTCAACAGACAAAGTTATTAATTATTGAAGATCACTAAAAGAGGAGGAAACCTAAAACAAATTGAAACACAAGGAGCTGACCTAATATATGAAAATTTGAGTTTGAGAAGGTTGTTTGTTCAAGCAAGGTGGTATTCTTTGTGCTCAAGACTGGGAATTTCTCACTTAGTAGTAGCTCAAGAGTTTTAAAATTCTTTCAATGGATAGGAAGCCACCATCTATGGTCTTAAAATGCAGGTATCAACAGATTCAATTAATGATGCATTCAACCTTCCACAAGAAGGAGAAAGGTGGTTTAAAGGCTAGGTTATCACTGGAGGAGACCTCAACAGTTTCCTCAAGAATGGACACAGAGATCCCAACTGGGCCAAAGGAATTCCCAACAGTTACCTAAGAAATTAATGGGCATAACCTGTTAAAGTCATCGAGATTTACCTCACTTGTGAAAGGAGGTATATAGTGGTGTTTCTTTATCATATGAGATTTCTTTTTCATGTTGCAGGTATGAATACCCTCAACTTGCCATACTTTTTGCTGAAGAGCCTGAAAAAAAATTCAGCCAGGATTCAAACACATATCGTTGCTTCATAATACATCATGTATCATCAAGCTCTCATAAAAGTGTTAGTTGAAGAAGAGATAAGGAAAATAAATCAAAGATGGCACCATTTCTTGTTTTACAGGGCAGGTCAACCTGCACCTACACCTCCATCCTAACAAAAACACCCTTAGCCTCCAAAAAGAACCAAGAGAAAGGCTAAGAAAGAGAATATCCATAAGGACAAGAGAAAAAAAGAAAACATTTCTTCAGTAAAGGTTGAGAGAAATTTGGAGATGGGAGAGACCTCATCTATAAATAAACTCAAGTCTATGAAAATGGTGCCCCCCATTCCTCCTTTTCCTAATGTCTATACTAGAGCTCAAAGAGGAAGGTCTGGAACTACAGAGAAATCTAAAACATAGGTGCTATGGGAAATTCTGGAAGCATAGATTAAACAGAAGATGCAGAAAGAGTTTCAACCCACAAAATCTGATGAAGAACTCCTCAAATATGCAAGGTATGAGATCGGTAGCAAGAAAAAGAAAGAGGAGACTAAACCTGTTGATTGTACTAGAAAAGGAAATACCAGAGACAACAACAAGTTCAACCTCAAGTCTAAGGCTCTGCACAATCCAAGTTATTGACAGAGGTCATTGACATAGAAGGAAAATCTGAAGGGTTAAAGACAAAGGAATCCAAGAAGAAAGATAAAAACAAAACCCCTTTAGATCAGCAAGCAGAACCCTCAGAAAGAAGAAAGATCCAAAAGGGTTCAAAAGAGGAAAAGGCCACTGTCAAAGAAGCAGCCATAAGAATCACAAGATCAAGATCAGTTGTTGACATCAAGTCAGACTTGCACAAGCTTGCTGAAGTTGTAGCCCACATGGAAGGAAGGTAAAATGTTTTCTGATCAATCACCTTTTTTCTTACAAAGTGCAATTTTGAACAACAACTCTGATTTCAAAGTGTATAAGTCTGCACAGGTTTTTCATTGTTTTATATGCATTTTTGAAAAATAAATAGAGCACTACCGAAATTTCCGGTAGCATTACAGTTTTTGCGCTGTTACAAGTTTTTATCTGAATTTACGGTAGCACCTGTTTTAACTAATTTTTGACACCTGAAGCAAAATTTTCGAGCCAGTTCAGGAAAGATAAGGACTCATAACCAAATGGATATAAAAAGTGATGGTGATAAGTGGTTATGAGGTTGTTGGAGGTCATATTAAATGAATATACATGGTTATTTAAGAATGAAAGACGCAAGGAGACAAATCAGCAGAAAAAGGGGCAGCATGTCAACATACACAACAGTTCAACTTGGATTCTCTTCTCCTCTTTCATTTACATTTGTCCTTTTAGGTAGATTTTGATGGGATATGGTTTTAATGTCTTATGAAACCTATGTAATGTTAGGAGTAGTTTTTCCTTGTTTTTATAAGAGATGGATTTTGTGCCTCTCTTTCTATATATACCATTTGTAAATACCATTTACAGGTTGGATGTTGGTCTACCTGAAGACTTAATATAATTAAGAAAATCATTTTTGCACTTCATGTTGGAGGATTTTGTGACTCAAGAACTATCTAATGTATAGTGTGTTTTATCTCTTTTTTAAATTCTTCTAATTTATGAGTTGTAGCAGCTAGTAAGGTGTGAGTAAGAAACTGTCAAAGGATTTAATAGTAAATTATCTACTTTCCAGCTTCCTGCAAATCATATATGTGTTGTAGAACATGTTAGTGAAGATTTCATAAAGGATTTTTGAAAAACTTAATGCATGTACTCTACTTTCTGAATGTTTTTCACTTTGCATAAAATAGATTTTGCGTAAAGAGCTATCATTATAGTTGTGTGACTGATTTAGGATATGAATATTTCATAGAATAAGTACTAAATATCATCTCCATTGATATTGATGTGTTTATGGCAATATGATGTAGGTCATTGCATGGAAAAAGAGACTGTCATGAAATATTTGAAAAGGCTCAGGTTGAGCTTTCGGAACCCATGGGGGATTGAGTCATGTTGTTTGTTGCTATTCTTGTGCTTTCAGTATTTTACGATTTTTTTGTGCTTGATTTGCAGATTTTTTTATGTCTGGTGCAAGGAATTTCCACTTTTGTTGCAGTCTTGTATTACTATTGCTTTTCTTCTTGCTTGTTTCTTGTTCTTGCCTTTTGTTTGAGAGTATTGTATTTTTTTGGGAAAGTGGAAACTTAATGGAGCTCGAGAAGAGTTGAATGAAACCCAATGGGTAATGTAAGACTCAGATGAATCTCTGTGCATGTATAAGGGTAGAGGACGGCAAGAATATGATAGTTAGTTGGATTGGTTGGGTCCATTGAGGTAAATGGACGGTGGAAGAATAGTCATGAAAAAGGTAACACAAAAGGTAAAATGAATGTATCCGAGGTGTTATATGATTTGGCTATATTGGGAATTGTTGTTCTCAACATTGTTTATGTTGTGCATGAATAAAGGAAGTTCTCTTAACCTAGACCTTATGATATCTATAAATTCTATTGTGATCATGATTATGTTGATGTTTATATATGTATACATGTATGTATGTATGTCTGCATGTATGTATGTCGTGTCTGAAAGGGTCTTCATGGATGATGAATGTTTAATGCCAATGTTTATATTTATATATGTGCATATGTATGTCATTGTCTGATAGGATCATGATTGTTTTATGATAATGATTAGATATATGTATGTATCTATGTATCTATGTAACTGTATGACAGGGTTTTCAAGGATCATTCTTGTGGAGGAATGATTTCTTATGCATGTGAATGGCATGAATATGTTCTTGTTATTATGAGGAAACAAGTGGGAAGAGTAACCCTCACATATCTATGAGGCCAGTATCATGTGGACATGAATTGATATTATATGCTTGTACTATGCCTATGTTTATGTTATGGACTGGTAATGCTGAGAGGTACATCAGTGAAGTGAAAGTAGTGTGATATGCGACATGCTAGGATAAACATGGAGAAGAAAGGTTTCTTGTGGGGTTAGTGTGTGGTATATGGATGTGCCGTACTACTGTTGTGTATAGGTTGTGCATTTTGTATATTCAGTGATTGTACCTATGGTGATATTCACATGTAACATATGTAGTATTGTGTACACATGATGTTGTATGCTTGTTGTATATGTGGTGTTGTGTATATATTGCATATGAAGTGTTAGGTATAGATGGTGCTATGTACATGTTGGATATGCGATGTTGTGTACATATTATATTGTGCGCATGTTGGATATGCAGTGTTGTGTGCATATGGTGCTATGCACATGTTGGATATGTGGTGCTATGTACGTATGGTACTATGTACATGTTGTATATGTAGTTTTATGTACATATGGTGTTGTGTGCGTGTTTCACATATGGTGCTGTGTTCATGATTTTACATGTGGTGCTGTGTGCATGTGGTGTTGTGTACATGCTGTAAATATGGTATTGTGTCTATGTGGTGCTGTGTACATGTCGTGCATGTGGCACTGTGTACATATTATATTGTGCGCATGTTGGATATGCAGTGTTGTGTGCATATGGTGCTATGCACATGTTGGATATGTGGTGCTATGTACGTATGGTACTATGTACATGTTGTATATGTAGTTTTATGTACATATGGTGTTGTGTGCATGTTTCACATATGGTGTTGTGTTCATGATTTTACATGTGGTGCTGTGTGCATGTGGTGTTGTGTACATGCTGTAAATATGGTATTGTGTCTAGGTGGTGTTGTGTACATGTCGTGCATGTGGCACTGTGTACATGTGGTGTTGTGTACATGTCGTGCATGTGGTGTTGTGTACATGTGGTATTGTGTACACATTGTACAGGTGGTGTGGTTTACATTTGGCATTGTGTACACGTTCTGTAGGTGGTGCTATGTAAATGTGATGTTATGCACACATTGTGCAAGTAGTTTTGTGTACAGGTGGTACTTTGTACATATTGTGAATATGATACTGGTATACATGTGTTATTTTGTGCATGTTGTACATGTTCTGTTGCAGGCATGTGATACTATGTATGTGCATGGTGTAGTCGTGATATGGTGACATGTGTATTCATTGTGTTGTGTTGGGTCCCTGTAATTTGTCAGATTGGCAAGACCAAATTGAACAAGCGTAACATCAAACCAAATTTGGAGCCCTAGGACCTAGCCTTCCTGGACTCAGAGAGGGCTCTCCCTATATTTTTGTAAAATATGTAACTTGATTGATTTTAGGGTTTTGATTTTAGGCTAGTTATAATGATAGGGTTTATTTGTTTGTTTTGTTTGGTTGGGTTGCTTGTCAAGTAGAATAGCTAGAGTGAGAGAGATCTCAGACCATTGGGCTATGGAGTCTGCAAAAGGTCTTGAAAAGTACTACAATAGGTCAAGGGTGTTTCATATGGAAATTTTAACAAATCCAAATGGATCTAAATAGGTTTAGTGAGTGTGAGATGAACATCAAGTTGTGAATGTAGTAGGTTTAAAGGGTAGTTAAGAATCCTTTAACATAAACAATAACAAGAAGAGTCTATAAGAATACTATGCAACAAGAAATAATCAAAGGACAGGGTGCACCATAAACTTCTTTGACCTAGCTCTATCAAGTAATCTTTAAAAAAATTATCCAGTGAACCCTAGAGAGCAGGGAACTCCTAACCTCTCTAGCTATCTACCTTCAGAGAAAGAAAACATTCAAGGTAGCACATAATGTAATATTCCCAAATGGGGAATGCAACAATACAATGCAGAATGACAGAAATATAATGCAAATCATCATAGATAAAGTAGGAGGTCAATATGGAGGCCTTTCATATGTATTTACAGCAACAAAATAGATGTAAAAGATGGCCCATAAGATGCATAACATGAAATAAAATCCTCAAAATGAGGTGTTGCAACCATATATAAAGACTAAAAAAGCCTTACAACATTATTTTATTGGCTTTGCAACAGTTGTATATTACACATCATATCTAGATCAAGTAAGTGTATAAAAAGTTAGATCTATATCAGATCCATGCACTATACAAGCTCCTCTAAAGAACCCCCTTGGGGTTTTCAGCAAAAAACCAAGTACAAGATGTAGATATGAGATCTAAGACTATAGATCTACTAAAATATTTAGATCTGGAAAGTGTGGTGGAACTGATATAGCCAATAGAATAGCCTCCTCCAAAAAATCTCCAAAGTGAAGGGAAAATCCCCAACACTAGGAAAATCACTCTCCAAATGGTGTGCTGAACCACCCTGCAACTGCACCTACAGAAATAATGCAGATCTGGATCTATAGTACGCTGTAGGGATAAAAATGAGGTTGGCCTCATGCCAAGATCTGAAAATGATGCTCAATACCTTCAATATTTTCCTCCCAATGAAGTAGAACCCTCCCCCACTGAAAAGAAGCACTGAAATGGACTATATATGAAAGATATAATCTCCACTTGCTGCAGCTTGTAGAAACAACCAAAACCTAAACAGGATCTACACTGTAGTTGAAAGAGGAAGCTTGGCCTTGAGCCAAATAGTGGACAATGCAATACAAATAGTCACAAGAGCTACTCAATGGGAAGAGGTAGCATTCCCAACCAGGAAAACCTAATGCTAAACAGCATTCAATCTCAGCTAAACAACAAGAGAAATATACATGTCTAAACAGACAATATATTCAGAAAATATCGTATACATCAACAACCTTCTAATGTTGCCACCCCCTTCCTTTTATAAGATAAGAGATTTCAAACCCTAAACCACTTCCAATGAGATCACTTCTTTCACACAAGGCATCTCCATCTAAAACTACGATGTGCCTCATTGATGACCACTCCTCCATGACAGTGCTGTATATTTGGTCAAGGTTGACCCAGTCAACATGTTTTAGCCCATATCCTCACCTTAGGGTACTTTATTCAGCTAAAAATATGATCCACTTTCACATGAGAAGTGGTTTTATTCACAATAAAGAGTTTTATGGGTCTCCCTACCCACTTATTCACTTATCTAAGTGACAAAACAAAATTCTAATATTCCCATTAGTTATAGGCTAATTTAGGAATATTACAGTCCTCCCCTCCAAAATGTTGCTTGTCCTCAAGCAACAACAAGGAAATTGGAAAATCTCCAATGGATATGTCTCCTCCCAAGAATACAAGTTTTCCTTTGGTGAGTAAACCAAATAGCTTTCATCATGAAGAAGTGGGAGATTTATGGAAAGAGTTATATGATGTCCATTGGCCTCCTTAAGGCATGAGATATGATAAATGTTGGGTGCTTCAACCCCAATGAGAAACTCCAATCTCCATGCTATCATACAAAAAAAGTGAGCCATCCTTCATAGCTCATAGTAACAGTCACCAATCCCCTACTTATGCAATGTGTAGGGGCTGCATGGCTAAAAATGAGAGGTAATATTGTTCAACTTACGTTGTCTCTCCCTCCATTTATGATAGGAGCTATTGATCTTGGGCTGCAATAATATAGTCCTCATGAAGCCAAAAGATACTTGGAATCTCATGATTCCACTCATTGGTTCTAGGGAGCCTCCTTGCTGAATCCTCCATGCATATAGTGAACAAAGTGTTATCACCATATGGGCTCCAAAAGAAATATGGACTAAGTGTCATATGACATATTGGATGGTGACAATAGTCCCTCAATTAAGACTAGTGTTCTTCTTCTTCCTGATGTCTCAAAACATGATATAATAAGTGGCCATCCAACCACCTTCTTGTTGCCATAAGCTTCTCAAAAGCTTGAAAATAGTAGAGGATATTAGGTGTTGGCTGAATATGATCCAATCCAAACATGTCTTGCCAAAAATCCTCTGATGTGAGAGGCTTCTACCAAATACATGAGACAATCATATGGCCCCTTCCATAAGGGAATAAGTGATGTAATGTAGTAGCCATATAATGTCCCATGCTCCCCTTGAAGCATGAATAAAGGTGGGAAGTTTCATTCCCAATGGACACATCCAACCATTGTGTCATCCCTCCAATCATGTCCCCAACAATAATAAGAACATCATGAACATATGGGATCAAAACTAGTGAAACATAAACAATCAAATGCAATAATGGAGGTGGATCACAGTCCCACATGTGGAACCAGCGCAATCTATCTCCTGACTGCATCAGATAGCGATATGGTAAGTGGTTTCCCCATCACTTACTTGCTACCCAAGTCTTCTCACAATGGCTGAAGAGGTGAGAAATGTTTGGTGCTTTTGGAGTACAACCACAGTGATATAACATCTCCCTATATCCTCCAAGGGAGTGGCCATGTTTAGAAATGTTTATGGCCCAAAGTTGTCCATGAAGTTTATATGGAAGAATACTCATTTTTAGAGCTACAGACTGCATATACATGGTAAAATAATACAAGTAATAATCAAATGAATCATTAGATACACAAGCATATTCTTCACCACAGTTTCTCCTCATACAAATGGAATTGTGCATAGATGTATCCCCTTTCATTCCAAAAGAGGAAAGAGGTGGCTGAAATAACTCCTTCATAGATTCATATCTCTCTTCCAAATCCACATGGCTCATGCATCTTTGAAAATGCTAATATAGTTCCTCTTCAAAGCCCTTCCAAATGTAGCTCTCCATGATGGTGTTGTAGGCTCTCATGGAATAAGTGTGGTTGAAGAGAAATTCTTCATAAGCTCTTTGTAGTAGCTTCTCCTTGAGCTTGGAAGCTCTAGAAAATAAAATCCTACCATGATAGTAGATGACCTCTTCTTGTACTGAATAGCCCTCTTCATGTAGCTGGTCATCAAGTATCATGCATGTGAAAAGATCCTTGGGATAATCCACCAATAGCTGGGATTTCCAATATGGATCTATCCTCCAAAGTGACAATGTTGATGATCTATCATAAATAATATCTGTCATATGGCTGCCCTACTCCTTGAAATATCCCATGCCAAAGGTATATGATGGAAGGTTGTTATCCTTCACTTGCTTCTCCTCCCACAGCGCAGAATCTGAAATGAGTGTGGGTGATGAAAATGTTGGGAGAATTTCTCCGTCCTCCTAGAGTCTACCCAAGACTCTCAATGTTGTATCATGGTCCCTCAATGCTCCTTCATGAGCCAAACATATCAATGCTGCATCATATTGAGAGAACTCTTTGAGTATTTCCCAATCAGGGGGTGTCCCTGGTGGAATGCCTCCATGTAATGAAACATAAAAATATAAAGTAGATTGTATAAATGAGTGGACTGATTTGTCCCTCCCTTCACTGCATAAATAAGTCTTCTTCTTTTGAATATAGAACCCTTGAATAAAAAAGGGTGCATGCTCCTCATCCTTGGATGCGGATCTACGTTTCCTTCTCCTCTCTTGGATGCTCCTTGGGAAGCTTTTGCAAAGATGCAAAAACTCCACCACTTGAAGCAATAGATTCATGCCCATCCCCATGTGGTGATGGTTCCTCTTCTTAAGTGACAGCGTTGTTACTGCATTCCTGCTCTTTCTCCTCATCAATATTTGAGAATACCTCATCAATAATGAGAGACCCTAGATCCTGGTCTTCCCTTGAAATAGGAATCTCCATGTCTTCCTTTTGAGAAGGAAGCTCTTCCTGCAATGGGGATCTTACCTTTGGAAAGGTATCACACAAGGTTTTATCCCCTTCATTAGAAATCTGAAGTGGAGTTGGTGTAATATATCTTTCCAACTCATGCAAAGGTTTTGAATGTTTATGTTTTTCTACCTCAATCAAAGATGTTTCAGATTGTTTTACATCAAATATCTTCACTAATCTCTTATTGAATCTTGCATAAGTAGATATATTTTCATTTATTAATGAAAAGGATTCAAATAACCACCAAGCATAAGATTTACCTTTAAGATGCAGCGCTGCTATCCTAAGGGCTTCCTTTTCTGAAACTTGATGTAGATGCAAATATGAGTCTAGCTGATCTATCCAATCCTTGGTTGTGCATGTGGAGGATCCATCAAAATTTGGCAGAAATAATCTACCTCTTATGCTTCTATGGTGATTGTTGGTTCTTCTCTCCTCTTTAAGTTGGAAAAACTATTGGAAGTTCAAGTGCTCCTTGAATCTCCAAGATTGAGATTCATACTCCTGAAGATAACCACTCAAAGTCTCCTCCTTTGGTGCATCTTCTTCTTCCATCTCTCTTGCAGTAATTCTGGGCATAGTATAACATTGGAGATCTCATTGTGTGGTTGAATGCTCAAACACATAATATGAAGAACTAGGGCTTTCTTCATGTGAAAATATTCTTGAGGGATCTTCATGTATTTCCCTCCTTATTCCCTTGATTTCTCTTTTAAGCTCATGCATAGTTTGGAGAAGAAGTATTGAGATCTCCTTCCCTTTCATTCCTCCAGATAATGGGGTTTTACCCTTGTCTTCTTTCTCATCAATATAATCAAGTCTTATGTGTATTCTATTTTGATACCACCTCTCTCTGTCAGTAAGAGGCTCTCCTTCTTCAGAAGACATATTGCTTTTAGAATGCACAGGTTGTGCCAAGATGATGCTCTGATTCCACTATAATATTCCCAAATGGGGAATGCAGCAGTACATTGCAGAATGACATAAATATAACGTAGATCATCATAGATAAATCAAGAGGAAAATATGGAGATCTTTCATATGTATTTACAACAGCAAAATAGATGTAAAATATGGCCCATAAGATGCATAACAAGAAATACAAGTCTCCAATGAAAGAAAATCCTCAAAATGAGGTGCTGCAACCATATATATAAACGGGAAAAGCCTTATAGTGTTATTTTATTGGCTCTGCAACATATGTAGATTACACATCAGATCTAGAGCAAGTAAGTGTATAAAAATTTAGATCTATATAAGGTCCATGCACTATACAAGCTCCTCTAAATAACCCCCCTTGGGGTTTTCAACAAAATACCAAGTACAAGATGTAGATCTGAGATCTAAGACTGCAGATCTACTGAAATATTCAGATCTAGAAATTGTGGCTAAACTAATATAGGCAATAGAATAGCCTCCTCCAACAAATCTCCAAAGTGAAGGGAAAATCCCCAGCACTAGGAAAATCACTCTCCAAATGGTGTGTTGAACCACCCTATAACTGCACCTACAAAAATAATGTAGATCTGGATCTATAGTGTGCTATAGGTATCAAAATGAGGTTGGTATCATGCCAATATCTGAAAATTATTCTCAATGCCTTCAATATTGTCCTCCAAATGAAGTAGAACCCTCCTCCACTGAAAAGAAGCACTGAAATGGACTAGATCTGAAAGATCTAATCTCCACTTGCTGCAGCTTGCAAAAAAAACCAAACCCTCAACATGATCTATGCTGTAGTTGAAAGAAGAAGCTTGACCCTAAGCCATATAGTGGAAAATGCAATACAAACTCTCCCAAGAGCTACTCAATGGGAAGAGGTGGGATTCCCAACTAGGAACACCCAATGCTAAACAGCAATAGAAACATATATGTCTAAACAGAGAATATATTCAGAAATTATCATATGCATAAACAACCTTCTAATGTAGCCATCCCCTTCCTTTTATAAGACAAGAGCTTGCAAACCCTAAACCACTTCCAATGAGATCACTTCTTTCACACAAGGCATCTGCATCTAAAACTGCGTTGTGCCTCATTGATGGCCACTCCTCCATGACAACGTTGTAGATTTGGTCAAGGTTGACCCAGTCAACATGTTTTAGCCCCTGTCCACACCTTAGGACACTTTATTCAGCTGAAAATATGATCCACTTTCACATGATAAGTGGTTTTTATTCACAATAAAGAGTTTTATGGGTCTCCCTACCCACTTATTCACTTATCTAAGTGAAAAAACAAAATTTTAATATTCCCATTAGTTGTATGCTAATTTAGGAATATTACACATAAGTAATGATTAAAGAGAAGGGAACTCCTGAATTCCTTAATCAAACTATAAAGACCTTCAAAGTAACCACTTCAAGATAGACTAAAGGATAGGGAAAACCATAAACTTATTTAGCCTAAACCCTAATTAGTACACTTCAAAGAAAGCCTTGAGAACAACATTTCAAGAAAAACTAAAGGACGGGACAAACCATAAACTTCTTTCACCATACTCTACTGACTTAATCTCAAGGAAACAAACTAGATGGACATGGAGAAATAGGTAACTCCTAATTTCTCCAAGCAAACCTAGTAAAGGAAAACATTTAAACAATAGGAAGAAGACAGAGTTAAGGTGCCTCTAAACAACATTTCTTAACCTAAACTTTTTATTCTACTACAAGAGAAAATATGGACAATATTTAAAACATAAGGAAACAAATACAAGATTAGAAACACATCTCCATTCAACAAAGTTCATGAATCCTATTAAAGTGCTTGCTCCATGGAATTCAATCCAAAACAGTCACAAAGCTCCAAAAGCCAATTTCTTCAAAACTCCAAGTCTATGTATTCATCTCCATAAAACAACCAAAAAAAATAGTGAGGCTTACATGTAGTATTTAACTGCCAAAGGAGGAAGAAAACCCTAGCTATATTTCCAAAATTTCATTAATTACACATTTAAGTCATTTTTGTCTTATGAGACCATGCAAGGCCCAAGGCAGAAATATCCCAAACTCATAAATGAAAAAATAACTCCTAACAATAACTCCTCAACTAATTTTGGAGATATTTGCCTATTAAGCCTTCAAAATATATTTTTCATTTACTCCTTGTGTCTTTTGTTGACTTTCTGGCAAGGACGCAATGCCAAGGTTCAAGGGTGCAGTGCCAGGCCAAGGGTGCAGCACCAAAACCAGAAAAATAACTTGTTTTGCAGCTAATATTTGTTTTGCAGCTAATATTTGGAGGCCTTCCTGGTGTCCAAATATTTTCCTGTCTAGTTTCCAAATATGCCTTTGGTTTCTATAATGGTGTCCATTTACCTTCTCAAACATCCATTCTCCCAAGTCTACTCAAGGTGCAGCGCCAGTGCTGAAAAGAGGGCAGAAAGGTGATTTTTTGCTTGTTTTTGGCCCTTTTGAGGGGCTAGTTCTGCTACAAATGATTTGAAACTTTATGAGGGTTATTTCGTTGGCGTAGGTATTATGAAAATGTAAAATTTTCCTCAATTTAGTTCCCCAAAAAAGAGCGCAGTGCTAGTGGCGCTGCGCGTTTGGACCTTCTTTCTGCAACAAAACAGTCAAAATTTCAAAAACTCAAAAAGATGCCAAAATTAGATTTTAACTTGCTGATCATGTTTGGGAAGCTTGAAGGGATACATCAGCAAGGATATCCAGCTTGTCTTTCTCCTTTGCCTCTTTTAGGACTTGAATCTTTGCAAGGGCTCTTTTGAGCTTGGCCCTTGCAATCTTGTTTCTTAAGGCATAATGCCTTGCCATCTTCTTTTGCATGTCAAGGTCTCTCTTGGCCTTCTCCAGCTAACCTTCCAAGTGCACATTTTCCCTCTCTAGCTAATATTCCCTATCATAATCTATTTCCATGGCAAGAATCTCACTTGGAGTGAGCTACTCTGCCAATGCTGTCTCTTTCTCTCTTTCCCAGGCTAGAGCATTCTTCAAACCAATTGTCCTTGGCCTCCTCCTAGGAAGCTATTCTTCCTCTTCTTCAATGTCATCATGAGTGTCCAAGGCCTCATCTAGCTTAGACTTGGCTTTTCCAGCCTCTTTCCGAGCTCTGATAGCTTTGACCTCATAGATGGCTTTCTCTGTTTCTAACTACTAGTTTTATACCTCAAGGAAGTGGATCACATTCTTAGCCCTTCCAAGATTGGCTTGTAGATCCCTAATCTGGGCATCCTTGCTTTTGAGCAGCATTTTTATGATCCTCTCCTCATTCTCATCATCATTGTTAAGGTGAATTAGCTGAATCTCTTGTTCAGTTTCATGCTTTCCTTCCTCCTCTTCATCAATGGCATTTTCCTTCCCTTTTTCAAGTTGTTTTGTTGATGCAGAAGGCATGGCCCCTTGCCTCTTAAGGGCAGCAAACACATGCCTATTTCCCCTCTAGTAGGTCAAAGGAAAAGGCTCTATGTCAACCATCTTAGTTTCATCTGTCTCACTTCCCTCATCACTGCCATTTGCCTCACTGCCATCTGTCTCACTGCCATCTGCCTCATTACTCTCTTCATTGTTTGATGCTATGGTGTCATGAGATGAGGGTGAAGGGTTGTGGGAAGTTGATGAAGGAGGATCATCATGGGGTGAAGGAATGTGAGTGAGTGGAGATGCAGAAATAATAGGAAGTGATGGAGAAGTAGGGATGGGAGGGTTATAAAATGAAGGAATTTCTTGCTGATGATGGCCTTGTGGAGCAGAAAAAACCTGATTGGCAATGAAGGTCTCCCATGGAATGCCTTTCTATTGTAGTTAGTGCATAACAACCATTTTGATAAGTGAGTGATGGAAGAGGCTTTGCATATGCTGAGGGTAATTTCTCTTGTTCACTATGTATGACATTTTATCAATGCTTTTGTAGAGGTAATAGGATATGGGCAGCATCCTCACTCTAGTAAAGTGCATAAGCAGCCTGATGTGGTATAAGTAAATATGGGAGAACCTTCCCTTAGATGTAAAATAATTCATGATTATTCTCATCATAGGTGCACATATATCAAGCAGGTGAGAGAAAGTAAAGATGGATTTATTGTGGTCTTTGTACCTAGGCTTTAGGTAGGGTTCAAAGTAACTCATGTCAAGATTAGCTTGCTTGAACCATTTCTCTCCTACACTAGGTATTCCTGTGGCATTGGCAATAGCATCTGTAGATAACTCAAAGGTGACCCCTGCAAGGTTAACTTGTTTTTCATGCAAGTTAAAGATAAAGAGTCTAGTTAGCTCAGGGTGGTTTTGCACCTGCTGCACCTTTTCACAAAAATCAAAGCATCCTACATGCTTGAAACAAGAAACAATAAGGGGAGATGCCATTAGCTCCATTGTGTTGAGGGGTTCAAATCTATTTATATTTCCTCCTTGTGATGATGCCTCCTTGGCATTTGGGCCTCTCCTCCACTACCACTGTCTCCCTAATCTGACATGTTACTCTATTTTTATAAAACCTTGGAGTGTAAATGGAAATGGAATGAAGAGATGGTAATGAAATGGCAATTTTGGAAAATGAGGGAATGAGTGAGTGAGGGTATAAGTGTACGAGAATGAGTGAGAGTCTAAACAACTCAATGATAACCCTCCAGCTGTACAATTTCCCTTTGTATCACTGAAACTCTGCCTAGGAAGATGGAGCAATGGAAAAAAGTGATTTCAAGGTTGAAACTTAGGGTTTGACCTTAGGGTTCCATTTCATTGATTTAGAAAACAAACCAATTTCTTGAAAATGAGTGTATAGCATGTAATTACCCCTCAATATGCTTGAGGACCTTTGGAAGATATTTTTAGGTGTTTTGGAGTGATTTGAGTCGTTAAATTGCTTAGAGGACCTTTGGAATAGATTTTTAGGGGTTTTGGAGTGATTTGAGTCGTTAAATCACTTAGAGGACCCTCCTGTCCAAGAGCCCAGCGCCAATGCTGAGGGCGTAGTGCCAAGGATGAGCACGCAACACCTGTTCTAAGGGCACAACACCAAAAATAAACTAAACTATGTGTGTCGGGCAAGAGCGCAGTGCCTTCCCCAGCATGTAGCGCTCACTTCCAAGTGCGCAGTGCCAGTGTAATTTGTATGGAGGAATTTTTCCAAGGGCACAGCGCCCGATCCCAGGCACGTAGTGCCAAGAAAATATGTCCAAGTTTGGCTCAAAAATTCACAAACCCTTCTCCTCTGGATGCTCTTGGTCTTTTGAAAGGTGATAATGAATCTCTTGAAGTGTTAGGTGGGCTTTATAGGCAAATGGAAGTTTGATTTATCTTTATAAACCCACTTTCTAATGTCATTTAGCCTTTCTCACTGATGTTCTTTACACTTTTTCTTGCAGGTGAGTGAAAACATTAACTTGGCTTTGATTTTACTTCTTGAGGCATGACAAGTTGATTTTAACAAATTTAGGGTTTGGTCATATAGCAGCATCTTCAAAAACCTCTTTTGTTCCCACCTTGGAGCTCAACTCATCTTTTGCTCATTTAGGCATGAAAAGCTCATTTCTTACAAGTTTAGGATCTGATCACACAGTGACATCTTCAAAATCCTTTTTTTCTTCCATCATGGAGTTCAACTCATCATTTCACCTTCTTGGCCACTTTCCCAAAATCTTAGGTGTATGGAGTGGTTTACAGCAATCATCAGTGTTGTCTTCTAATTTCTTTATAGCCCTTTCAAGTTCATTCATTTATATCCAGTTTACCTCACCTTTGTCCATATTTCTATCAATATTTTTAAGAGACTTTCTTCATGCTTGGCCTTGTGTGCCTCCTCCATGTCATTTCTGCAAGTGGTCCCTGTTTTGGCACTCAAATCAATCAACAAGTTCAAAACCCTAGTGTCCTACATGACCAAGTGTTTCTTCTCTCCTTTTTTGTAAGTTGTTTTCATTTAGGAGCAGACCACCTACCTTATCAGTACTTTGTGCTGATAGACCTTTCAACACTCCTACAGAAGTGCCAAAGTTTGTCCATTTTCCTCATGTGCAGAATCTGAACTGAAGGGATAGTCTTCTTTGGAAATATTTTAGGTCTGTCTTGAATAACCATGTATTGACATTCTATTACAGTTGAGCCAGATTCTAGCAAAGGAAAAGCAGTGCCTGAAACATCCAATGATGACCTTACAACATGTGAAACCCTAATGACCTAGTGGGAGGGTCCTTTGACCTGAATTTGACTGGGATTTGAATTGGAGGTTTCAAGTGAAAAACAGAGTATTGTCAAAGTGTTGTATTGAAGATCCAAAATCCAATGTGCTTGATTTATCTAAAGAGCCTACAGAGATAGTTTTGAGACCATCAATGCTTGAGGGACCTAGGGAACATGGGAATGGTTGGCTATAGGAAACCCTAGAGGGAAAGTGGAGTTTATGTACATGGGAAAAATAGGCTAATGAATTTATAGGAAGAGAAGGAGGCTGAAAATGAGAGGTATCATCCCATAAGGAGTTTGTAGGAGCAACAGGGTGACCATGAAATGGAAAAGTGATAGAATAGTGAAAAAGTTTCTATTAGGATAATGAAGGCAGTGCGATTTCTGAAACTCACAATATTCAAGGAATGTTGTTTTCAGAAATCTAGGGCCATCCTATAGTCATCTAAAGATAGTGAAAAATACTGATGACTAACAGTGGCTCCACTTGGGGAGGGCAACTCCTTTTCAGGAGGTGTCCAGAACCTTAGAGTTCATATCTCTGGGTTTTGAAGATCAATACCTTACTTGTACTTGGCAGATCCATCTTCCTTCACTTGCTGATTTACTCCTATTCTCTGAAGCTATGATCTCAAATTCTGAAAAAAACATGGTTGCTTCAATATCAATTCTACCTACCTGTCATACTTTTCCTAACATTTTTTCTTCTTCTGGGTGCACTTGGAGTTGCAAACCCTTGACATAATTTTCTTTTGAAAGCATAAAACTATCTACTTGTGCCCTTATAACTTCCAAGAGCTCAGATTAGGCTTATGAAATCTTTTATTCTCTACTTAGTCCACCTATCTGTCAAGGTTAAGCAATTTGACAGATCTTCATTCTCTAATCTACTAACATGAAATTTAAAACATGGTCAAACCAAGATTAAGAAATCTAATTTGTCATGGGCTATGGAATTTTGGACAAGTTGCACACAAAGTTTATTTTTGCACAAGTAAAACAAGAAACTTGAGGGCTAATAATTTTGAATTTGTTACTGATCCCTCTCTTTCTCTTTTGGTTCAGATTTGAGCATTGAAACCAAATATCTTTTCCTAATATAAGCTACTAATAAGCCAAGTTTACATGGTTTGGCCAATCTTCTTTCATTAACCTATCAGCATAAATTTAAAACATGTTCAATCATGATTAGGCTAAATGACTGAACAAGACTTTCTTTGCTTCAAAGCAGTGGCATTTGGAATTGCACACTTTCATACATATTCTTTTTTGGTATGGGGTTGTACCTTTTATTTAAACCTGCCCTCTTTTTCTTCTTTTCTTTGTTTTTGTATTTCATTTTTCTGATCTTTTACTCAAACATTGTTATGTAAAATGAATGAGGCTTAAAACAAAGAACTTTAACAAAAATGATGCTTGAGCATCCTGCCATTGACAAGACCACCAAATAACTCTGTTCCATCCAGTTCTTGTAGAAAGAATGAATTGTTACCTCTAATTGAATGGATGATGTATGGACCTTTCCATAGATTTTCAAATTTTCCATGTTTTCCTTTGTCCTCTCTTCTTGAATCCCATTTCAGAACTTTGTCTCCAATATGGAAATCATTGGCTTTAGTCCTTCTGTCAAAGATCTTCTTGATGTTCTCCTGAACTGCTTGTGTTTTGTTGTATACTTCTTCCCTTGATTGCTGCAAATGAATGGTTTGGTTCAGCCTCCTTTGAATATCATTTTCCTTTGATTATACCTCTTGGAGGAGTTTCATCACTGGAACTCACAGGGATGTTGGAAAAACTGCATCCATGCCATACACTAGTTGATAGGGAGACATGTTAATTTATTTTTTTCTTGTTAATCTGTCAGCCCATAGTGGATGCACTAATTTTCTATGCCAAGACTTTTTCTTCTCTTCCAACAAATTCTTGATGATGTTCACCAAAATTTTGTTAGAGGATCCATCCAACCCATTACCTTGAGGGTAATAAGCTATAGAATGCCCTAGTGTGATGTGATACTTGTAGCAAAAGTTGACCATTCTCTTGGACTTAAATGCAACAGCATTATCGGTGATGATTTTTCTTGGACAACCAAATCTGGACAAGATGTTGGTTTCAAGGAATTTGATGATGACTGAGTCAGTGGCATTCCATGAAGGGATGGCTTCTATCCATTTTGTGAAATAGTCAGTTGCAGTGAGGATCCATTTGTGTTGGGCAGATGAGGTAAGGTGGATTTCTCCAATGAAATCTAAGCCCCATTTTTTAAAAGGAGTTTCAACACTGATAGGGTGTAAAGGAAAATGCAATAGTTTTCTCTTTCCATCAAAGATTTGGCATTTATGGCAAGTCATTACTACCTTGTGGATATCAGGGAAAAGAGTGGGCCAATAGAAACCAACTCTAAGGATTTTGTTGGTAGTGATTTTCCAATAGAGATGGCCTCCACACTCTCCTTCATGAAACTCATGCATGATTCTATCTGCATCATCTTCAAGTAAACTTTTAAGCAAGATACCAACATAGTTTTTCCAATACAAAACTTTATCTAGAATGCAAAAATTTACAGCCTTTAGTTTCAAGAATCTAGCTTTTGTTTTGGACAAACCGGGAGGAGAATTTAGATTAAAAAGCACATATAATATATCAGCATACCAGAGTGAGTTCAGATATGATTCTTCAATGGGTGGAGTCACCATTCCCTCTTTTTCATCCAAGGAGTGTATCATTTTTATGTCTAGTGCTTTAAGTTTGCTTCGGCCATTAGTTTGGCAAATCCTTGTCCTTTGATCAGTTTAGTGGGCCTGATTTCTAGATCAAATTCTAAAATGACAGCAATCTACTTACCCCTTTTACCATCAAGATCCCGGTTTAGTATGTCTTTAACAAATTTGTGTGGAACAAAAGCAATAACATGTGAAAGCAAGATGTAAAATCTAAAATATTTTAATTCTTTGATTAAGGAAAAGGCTTGTTTTTCCATGATGTTATATTTCAGAGGTGCATCTGTTACTACCTTGCTGAAGAAATATATGGGTTTTTCTTGTCCCATTATGTTCTTTTGTAGCATTATTGTAGAAATTGTGTATTTATATGCAAATGAGAAGATGAATAAGTCCTTGGAAAAGTCAAGGCTAATTATAACTGGTGTTTGGGTAAGTGCAAGTTTTACCAGTTCAAAGGACTATTTTGCTTCTGTGGTCCATTTCACTCCTATTTATCTTTTCAACATGTTTGTAATGTTTCTTAGGAGTTATACAAGGTTTGGTATGAACCTTCTTGGGAATTTTATCTTTCCAATGAAAGATTGCAGCTCTTTAATGTTCCTAGGGTGGTTTATCTACAATATACCCTCAATATTTTTTGGGTTTATCTTAATCCCTTCTTCAGATATGATATGGCCTAAGATTTTTCCTTCTTGAAGACCAAGCAGAGTTTTCTTAGGATTTAAAGATAGACCATACTCCCTACACTTTTCAAACACCTTTCTTAGGTGAACTAGGTGTTCTTCATCGGTTTTAGAATAGACAGTGTGTTAGTCATCAACAATCTTTTGCTTTCTATAGATGACTAAATGACCATCCCAAATTTCTAGAAACAAAATTCATGAATGTTGTGAGTTCTAGAAATCTCACTGCCTTCATTATCCTTAGGATAATTTTTTCACTATTCTACTACTCTATAAGGCATGGCCAACCTATCACTCCCAGAAGACCAAATCATGGACTCATGCCATTCATTCTCACTATGTTTTCCACCTCTGACCTTACCACTCTGTTTTGACTTGCCAAACCCTTCTACTTACACCTTGGATTTCCAAGTAGCCTAAACTTTTCCCCTATTCACCAAATGCCTCAAGCATTGGTGGTTTTAAGCTACCTTTCTAGGCTCTTTAGATAAATAAAAGTCATCAGTTTCTAGGATTTCAATGCATAAAGGTTTTCCATAACTCTATTTTACACCTACAAACCCTAAGTCAAGTTTTCAATCAAGGGCCAAGTCCAAAAGGCCTCCCACTAGGTCACCTAGGGTTTCACAAGTCATAGGATTTTTTTGGTTCTCTAATCAATGTTTTTCATATGCCAAGAAGGTAAATCAAATAGAAAGGAAGAAAAGCAATTGTTTGTCCAAAGTTTGGTAAAATCCTTCAAAGGAGACCTCCTTGATCAGAGCATAAATTCTGCAAAAGGATAGTTGCCCATCTTAAAAATTTTCTACAGGAATGGTTTATGATGGTTATCACCAGAAGATAGGCAAGGTGAGAAGCCAATATGCTCAAGGAAATTCACAAAAAATGGGAGACAACATGCCTATGAAACAAAGGGAATCAGGATTTTACGATTGATTGGCAAAACAGGTGTTGCCCGACAAGGAGCCCATGCAAAAGATCACAAGGATAGAGGTACATAAGCACCACTGAGCATGAACTGAACATTTATTAAGAATAAAAATGATGGGCCTCCATCATGACAAAAAGAGGTTTTCAAAAAGGCTATTCAAAGTGGCCATAGGGTTTCTCAAGACAACACTATTTCACTACACCAAAGGGAGAAATTGTAAAGAATATCAGTGTTAGGTAACCTAAGTTTCAAGTGGAGTCAAATGTTTTCAAAATCGTCAAGAGAAGGAAAGTAGGAGGTTAAGTGTCAAAATAGAACACCAAGAAAATCATGAGTTTGCTGTTGAAGTGACTAAAGTTGTCAAGATTCCAAAAATGACCAAGAAAACAAAATTAATTTATCTCAGGGCACCTGCATGAGCAACACAGAAGTGGCCAAAAGAAAACATGGTGGGAATGATTTATAGTCTTGGAAAAAATATATATGTCATTTTAAAAAGAAGTAAGAGGGGGAAGAAAGTTATATTCTCAAAATCACCCACCAAAGGATCATTTTCATGCTTAATCACCTCCTGCAAAAAGGTAAAGGAAATATCAGTAAAGGGATAAAAAGGTCAAAAGCAAACATTAGCAAAGGTGGGTTTTGATTGTAAATTATTATTCAAGAGTATAAAAACATCTCACTCACTACTCAACTCCATTTTTTCATTCAAAAAAGAGAGAAAAGGGTCCTCAGAGAGAAAAATCAAGGTTTTTGGCAAAGTTTCGGGAAGGAGAAGCCCTATGCTATGCTCCTGTAAAGATGCACTGCATGCCTGTGAGTGATCTCTATGTAAACTAAAATAGGGTGTTGCGCTCCTGTAGAAGTGCGGTATGTTTTTACTGCATACAGGACCGCCTGACCGACTCGCTCGGGCGCTACGCACAGGGCGCGTTCAACGCTACCCTTTCTGTGTGCAGGAGAAGCCTGACACCCGGCAACCATTCAAGCTCTACCATGCTATGCGGTGGTGCGTTTAGTCTCTGCATAGAAGAGACCTAACTGCATTCAGGAACTACCCAAGAGAAGACCCGATTGCGTTTAGGCTCTGTCATGCTACGGACCGGGTCATTCAGGCCTCACCCGACACCGTGCAGGCTCTGCCCACATTGTGCTCTTTCCCTGCTCTTCTGCACTACATGAAGGCTCGACTGGCCTGAACCTTTCTCACCCGATAGCCATGCAGAAGGGTGACCTGACAGGCCCAAGCCTTGCTCACCCGATAGGACCAGATTGCATGCAGCTCTGCCCATGATACGTTCCTACGCTACGTTCAGGGCTGACCCGATGACTCGTGCAAGGTTGACCCAACTCGCCCGAGCATTGCGCTCCTGTGCTACACTTATAGCTAGAAAGCCTCTCAAGCCAGCACAAGGCTCCAATTTTCCTCAAAGCACCTCAAAACGTCTGCTTGATGCCTAGTGAAGTTTTTTGATAGAGGTATTCAGATTTTCTACCACCCTTTCATGTTGTTTTAAAGGGTGAATTTAGAACGAAAGTTAGAAAACCTAGAGGAAGAAATAAGTTTGATCTCCATGCTAAGAAGTGGCCCCTTTACCAAATAATCCTCTCCATTTGCACAACTAGCCTTCACACTGCCAAGCCTTGACACTACTGTCTCCTTACCATCCCAGTCACCCTCTCCATATAATTTCACCAATAGTATAGGGTTTTGATTTCAAAGCAAGAGTAAGGATAAAATGCCTATAGAAGGCAGTGTTGACAGTGGCTAGGAAGGCCAAAGGCCTAGGGGAAAACCAATAAAGGGTGAAAAAGTAAATAGATTTGAGCCTTTGAGCACCAAGGAGTTGACAGCCTCCCCTAGCACAGTTTCATTTTTCCAAGAGGTAGGATGTTTTGATTTCTGTGAAAAGGTACAAAGAGTCAAAAGTCACCGTGAATTTACCTGAATTTTCATCCTAAACCTCCATAACCACCAAGTACACCTAGCTGGGGTAAATTTTGAGCTATCCACCAATACAATTGCTATGGCCACTGGGATACCTTGCATGGGATAAAAATGGTTCAAACAGGTGAATCTAGACTTAAGCCATTACCAGCCTTTCTTGAAACCAAGATATCAAGATAATTGCAAGACTATTTTTCCCTTTTCCCATATGTTGGAAAGATATGCCCCTTTAATGAAAGTCATCTTGAAATACTTCACCTGTGAGGGTATGTTTTCTAGGATTTATTCCTACCATATAAGACTTCTTGTGCATTTAACTAGGGTCAAGCTACTGCATTTTCCTTATTAACTTTATAGAAGTATTGATAAGATGTCATACATTGTGAAAAAGAGGCCTCCTTCACAACAAATGTAGAGTCTTTTCCACCATTCTCTTATTAAGATGATTTTGTTGCATCAATTAGAGAAACAGGGTATCCCATGGGAAGTGTTCATCACCCATGATGTTTTCACAAATCCACAGCCTCTTCCTCTGCAAAGTTTTCCCTCATCATCTCATTCCCCTTCCTCAATTCCTCCATCAATCCCCACTGACCATGATTCCCCATCCACACGTGAATCCTCTCCCCAAGGGAACTTCCCTCCTTAACCCTCTCCTAAAGCATCAGAACAAGAAGAAAGTGATGAAGAACAAGAGGAAAATGATAGCCAAGAAGAAAATGACAGTCAAAAGGAAGAAACAAGTGATGAGGGAGAGGAAAATGAAAATGTAGAAAGTGGTGATGATGAAGAAGAAACAAAGGACAGTGAGAAAGAAAATGACAATGATAAAGAGGAAAATTTAGAACAAGAAGACCATGAAGAGGCAGATTTTGATGAGCAAAACAGTGAAGATGAAAAGGAAAACAGTGAGCCAAATAGTGAAGAAGAAACAGATGCAAGTAATGAAGAAGATACAAATGAAGAAAAGGCAGATGCAAGAAGTGATGAGGCAGATTCTGAAAACAAAGGCAATGAGAAAAATAGTGAAGAAGAAAAAGGCAATGAGCCAAATGAAGAGGGGAAAACAAATGAAAGTCGAGAGACAGACGCAGAATTTGAAGAAGAGACAGAGGCAGAATTTGAAGAAGAGACAGAGGCAAAATTAGAAGAAGAAGTCAGTGAACATGACAGTGATAATATGAAAACAATAAGCATGACAGTGGGAAAAACAATGAATCTAATGAAGAGGACAGTTTGGAAAAAAATGGAAATGAAGAAGATATGCAAGAGGATGGAAATGATGAAAATGCTCAAAACAGTAATGAAGACACTGACAAAGACACCTCTAACAGTGACAACGCAGAAAATGATGATGGCAATGATAATGTTGCAAACACATAAGAGGATAATGAAGACACCATGATGAATGATAGCGGTAAAAATAATGACAGTAGTGACACTATGAACCCAAAAGGAAATCAAGATATTGATGATAGTGGTGAAGGTCATGACAGTGATGTTGTAATATTCCTATTTTAATAGGAATATTAAATTTCATTTTGTTTTCTTTGTTCAAAGAATAATTATGTAAAGGAGGGTCATTAAACTCCTAATGGAAGAATAAATCCATGCCCAATGTGAAAAGGGGTAAATCTGGGCCACTTTAATAAACACACCTGAGTTTGAAAAGAACAAATCCACTTGAGTGGGTCAATCTTGACCAGATCTACAACGCAGTATTGGAGGAGTGCTCATCAATGAGGCACAACGTAATTCTAGAAGGAGGTCTTTTATGTGAAAGGGATAAGTTAATGAAGGTGGTTTAGGGTTTTGGAAAGCTCTCATCTTATAAAAGGAAGGGGAAGGTAACATATTGAGGTTGTTCTTGATATGATTTTTGATTTGTTGTCTGCTTAGACAAATAGCTTTCTTGGTTGTTTAGCCTAGATTGCATATGTTGTTTAGCATTGGAATTTCTTGTTTAGGAGTTCCATCTCTTCCCATTGAGTGGCTCTTGGGAGAGTTTGTATTGCTTAGTCCACTATCTAGTTGGAGACCAAGCTTCTACTTCCAACTGCAATGCAGATCAAGTGAGGGTTTTCTTGCTTTTGTAAGATCCAGCAAGTGGAGTTTAGATTTTTTCAGATATGAGACATTCTAGTGCCTCTTCTCAGTGAGTGTGTCTTTTAACCTCCTGGAAGAGTGTATTGGATGATTGGAGCATAATATCAGATCTTGGCATCAAGCCAAACCACATATCAGAGGATACAACGCAGTTTATCTTCCTAAACTGCGTTATTTGCAAAGGAGAAGTTGCAGGGTGATTTAGCAGTCTTTTGGGAGAGAGATCTCTAGTGTGGAGAATCTTCCTTCACTATGGTGATCCATGGATTGGCTAACCAATACATGTTCCTTTCATATCTGATCTATTCATTTCTACATTTTCTTCAGAAATTCTGAATAGATCTGCAGATCTACTGCATAGAAATTCAGATCTACTCCATGTATCTCATTTTCTGCTGAAAACCCCAAGGGGATCTGAGAGAGGAGCTCTTCTAGTGCATGTATCTGATATAGATCAAACCTTTTTCACACAAATCTGCTCTAGATCTAACATGTAATCAATATCAATTGTAACTTAATAAAAATAACGCTGTCAAGGCAGCTTTCAGTAATTCATATGGTTGCAGCCCTCTTTTGAGGAGATTTCTTCTGTTTATGACTTGTATTTTCAGCCATGTATTTGATGAAATTCATTGTGTAACCTTATTTCTATTGTAAGTACTATTGAAGGAAATTTCATGAGCCTCCTATCTCTGCTCTACAGAAACTACATTATTTTCTAAGAAGAATTGTTTATCATTGCTGCAGTCCCTCTTTGGGGAAATTTTGAAGGAAACTAGGTGTGGGAGATCTGTTTAACCCACCTAGAAGGATTTTTTTTTGATACCCTCTTGGATTTAGGACTTAGATACTCATATCTAAGGGATCCAAGTGCCAGTTTTCATTTCTGTAGCAGCCATTCCTGGAAAATTCGTTTTCCAGTCATGCCTTGCTAGCAGATCCCATTTTGGGATATTACAGTGGTATCAAAGCATGATATTTGGCTCAGCCTGTGAGCATCAAGCCAAGATGTCTTTCCAGGAAGGGAGAAGAAAAAAGAAGGAGAATGATTGCATGGAAGACACAGAAATTAAGGGTCAAAACCCTTCGCTTGGAAGGATGGAAGGGAAAGAGTTCTCAAGAACTCTATTCCAAACTATGTTTAAGCCTAAGGAAAAGAATAGAGAAATAAAGGGGATAGATCATGAAGTTTCCCCAACTGGATCCACAAGATCTATGCATGAGGAGAATTATACATCCTCATCTTATCGGTATGAGCACTTAGCCATATCATCAAAGCTACCATGTTCTATCAACAAATTCTTCATGAGGAGGAAGAGAGGAGATGTGCGAAAGGGAGGATCTACAAATCCAACTCCACCTATGAAGACCATTGAGGAGAATGTGAACTTGTTTGATACCATGCCAAGGGTAAGATCCTCATTGGATGAAGAGTGTTCTTCTAAAAAATAAGACATGAAGATTCCTCTTTCAAAGGTAAACCAAGATCTAAGGTATCCTTTTGATGATGAGGCATTTTCCACCATTGGAGAGAAGGCTAGGGGTGAAAACGTAGTCATAACAAAGGCACCTCTAGCATTTCATGAAGAAGAAGCAGGGGCAGCTGCTCCAAGAAGATAAGCTCTTGCATTTTTGCAAGGAGTTTCAAAGAGTCCCCCATATATAAATTATGGCACAATCCATGAGCAGCATGTGCCATCATTATCAGATGGTGAGATCCTGAATACTACAGGAAATAAAGAGGAGGGAAATCTCCATAGGGTAAGGAACATTTACCCCTCTTTATTTCAAAATAGTGATGTACTAATAAGGCATGAAGATATATGCAAGAAAAGCAAGGACACATCAGTCCATACATCTTTCTATCGTGATCTATTCCTTGATGTCTCCTTACTTGGAAGAAGCCCACTAGGGAAACCCCCAGATGGAAAAAGAAAAGTGTTCTCTCAACCATGTACAGTGATGATACATTTGGCCAAGAGAGGAACTATCACAGTGCTAGAGACTTTGGGTAAGATGCATGCTTATACAAATCACATTTTACTTTATGACTGCATGCATTCTTTTACTTTACATGTGCAGGCCATGGCTCCTAAAAGGAGTGTCCTACCTTATAAAATTCATGGCCAACTATGGGCTAGAACCATTTCC
Source organism: Pinus albicaulis (assembly GCA_034641835.2). NCBI lineage: Eukaryota > Viridiplantae > Streptophyta > Pinopsida > Pinales > Pinaceae > Pinus > Pinus albicaulis. The sequence goes on along the minus strand of CM076584.1, from coordinate 1,350,864,304 downwards.
AAACATGGCCACTCCCTTGATGGGCTAAGGGAGGTCTTGCAGCATGATGGGTGCTTCCCTAAAGCACCAAATATACATTTCACATTTATCCATGGTGGAATGATAAGGGTAGGAAGTAAGTGGCATGTAAACCACTTACCACATCTAGATCTAAAGCAGGGAGGAGATGACTCACGCTGGTTTCTATTGGGTGAGTGTGGGTACCACCCAAAGTTTTTGATTTTCTTGTCTCATGCCTTGTATTTCAAGAAAGGAAAGCATAAGAAGAAGGCATGGTTGCCTTGGTTGACAAGAAGGAAGTATGGGCACCACATGATGAATTCCATGTCCATACATTTTATTATGTCTATGATGTATGTACATGTATTTCTGTTTAGAATGAATAACATAATCATGTATGTACTTTGGGTTGGGGGAAAATGTAACCTTCTCATGAGGTGGCATGAGGGAGCTTGTTTATATCATGATGTTAATAATGCTCCAATCTTTGTTATGAACATGAGAGGAGGAATGACACATTGGGTTTATGTGTCCATTGGGAAGGAAATCTCCCATATTCATTTGTACTTCAAGAAGAGGATAGGGCCTTATATGACTGCTGCCTTATATACTATGTTTTCTTATGCAAAGGGTCATGTATTGGGCTTATGTCATGAGGAAATATCTCTCACAAGGGAGCACTTGGTGCAAGGCATGTGTTGCTAGAATCATGTTCAACCAACACCTATTATCCTCCATCATTTTCAAGCTTTGAAGAGGCTTATTTCAGCAAGAAGGTGGTGGAATGGCCACTTATTGCACCATGATTTGAGGCAGCAAGATGATGGACAACGCTGGTCTCAAGGGAAGGACTATTGTCACTATCCAATATATCATATGACACTTAGTCCATGTTTCTTTTGGAGCACATATGGTGAAGATAATCTACTCACTATATGCATGGGAGATTGGGCAAGGAGACTCACTAGAATCAATGAATAAAATCATGAAGTTCCAAGTTCCTTTTGGCTTCATGAGGACTATTTTATTGTAGCCCAGGATCAGCAGCTCCACATTCATCAAAAATGGGAAGAGGGACAGCGTGAGTTGAGTATCCTCATCTCTCATTTCCATGCATGGAGCCCCTACACAATGCAAATGGGGGGAATTGGTGACTTTTTCTGTGAGCTACCCAGGATGGCTCACTTTGTTTAGATGATAGCATGGAGATTGAAGCCTCTCATGGGGTTGAAGTACCCTAGATTTACCATCTCTCATGCCTTGAGGAAACCAATGGACAACAATAAACTATTTCTATGTATCTCCCACTTCTTTATGATGACATCTAATTGGTTCATTCACCAAAAGCACACTTATACCCTTGGGAGGAGGCAATTCCAATGGAAGATTTTGAAAATTCCTTGTAAGTTGCTTGAGGGTAAGCAACATTCTGGAGGGGAGGACTGTAATATTCCTATTTTAATAGGAATATTCAATTTAATTTTGTTTTCTTTTTTCAAAGAATAATTATGTAAAGGAGGGTCATTAAACTCCTAATGGAATAATAAATCCATGCCCAATGTGAAAAGGGGTAAATCTGGGCCACTTTAATAAACACACTTGAGTGTGAAAAGAACAAATCCACTTTACTGGGTCAATATTGACCATATCTACAGCGCAGTATTGGAGGAGTGCTCATCAATGAGGCACAACATAATTCTAGAAGGAGGTCTCTTGTGTGAAAGGGATAAGTTAATGAAGGTGGTTTAGGGTTTTGGCAAGCTCTCATCTTATAAAAGGAAGGGGAAGGTAACATATTGAGGTTGTTCTTGATATGATTTCTGATTTTTTGTCTTCTTAGACAAATAGCTTTCTTGGCTATTTAGCCTAGATTTCATATGTTGTTTAGCATTGGAATTTCTTGTTTAGGAGTTCCATATCTTCCCATTGAGTGGCTCTTGGGAGAGTTTGTATTTCTTAGTCCACTATCTGTTTGGAGAGAAAGCTTCTACTTCCAACTGCAACGTAGATCCAGTGAGGGTTTTCTTTCTTTTCTAAGCTGTAGCAAGTGGAGTTTAGATATTTTCAGATCTGAGACATTCTAGTGCCTCTTTTCAGTGAGTGTGTCTTTTAACCTCTTGGAAGAGTGTATGGATGATTGGAGCATAATATCAGATCTTGGCATCAGTCCAAACCACATATTAGAGGTTACAGCACAATTTATCTTCCTAAACTGCGTTATTTGCAAAGGAGAAGTTGCAGGGTGATTTAGCAGTCTTTTGGGAGAGAGATCTCTAGTGTGGGGAATCTTCCTTCACTGTGGTGATCCATGGATTGGACAACCAATCAATTTTATTTTCATATCTGATCTATTCGTTTCTACATTCGCTTCATAAATTATGAATAGATCTACAGATTTTCCACATATAAATTCAGATCTACTCCATGTATCCCATTTTCTGCTGAAAACCCCAAGGGGATCTGAGAGAGGAGCTCTTCTAGTGCATGGATCTGATATAGATAAAAACTTTTGCACAAATATCTACTATAGATCTAACATGTAATCAACAGTAGTTGTAGCTTAATAAAAATAATGTTGTCACGACAGCTTTCAGTAATTCATATGGTTGCAGCCCTCTTTTGAGGAGATTTCTTCTATTTATGACTTGTATTTTCAGCCATGTATTTGATGAACTTCATTGTATAACCTTATTTATGCTGTAAGTAATATTGAAGGAAATTTCATGAGCTTCCTATCACTGCTCTTCAGAAATTGTGTTATTTTCTGAGTAGAATTGTTTATCATTGTTGCAGTCCCTCTTTGGGGCAATTTTGAAGGAAACTAGGTGTGGGAGATCTGTTTAACCCACCTAAAAGGATTTATTTTTGATACCTTCTTGGATTTAGGACTTCGATACTCAGATCTAAGGAATCCAAGTGCTGGTTTTCATTTCTATAGCAGCCATTCTTGGAAAATGCATTTTCCAGTCATGACTTGCTAGCAGATCCCATTTTGGGATATTACAGATGTTAGCATGAAGGAAAATGAAAGTACCTGTCAAGAGAGCAGTCAAAAACAAAATCAAGAAGACATATATATAGAGATCATTAATGAAAGGAAAGATAGTCCTAAGGTCACCCATGAAGAGGGCATTCTAGTAGACAAATTTGATTTTCTTCCTCTCACATATCAAAGAGGATCAAGGCAAGGTACCTTGCCATCTACATCAGCTCAACCAATATACAAAGGGAAAAAAAGGGTAAAGGAAGAAGAAGAAGACCATGAGCTAGAGAGGGAATTTGAGATTATTCAGGTAGATAGTGATGAGGAGAATGGAGCAAGAATCACAACATGCTCGTCCAAGATAGAAATGCACAAATCAAATACCTCCAAGCACATTTAGATAGGTCCAAGAGTATAAATGATGCCCTTGACTTGGAGAATAGGCAGGTGGGAGTGCGAATGGAAATATCTGAAGCTAGAGCCCTCAAGGCCCGGAAAGAGGCCCAAAAGGCACACATGAAAATAGAAGAGTTAATAGGCACTTATGAGGAGAGTAGTGATGAGGAAGGACAATCTAGGAGAAGGTCTAGAACCATGGGATTGAAGAAAGCATTGGCTAAAAAATGGGAGGAAGAATCAACCCTAGTAGAACAAATCCCTTTAGATGAGCTTTTGGCTATGGAGATAGCCCATGATTGGGAGCCTTGGTTGGAGAGAGCCAACATACACTTGGCGGCTAAATTGAAGAAAGAAAATTAAGATATTGACCTTCAAAGAAGAATGACTAAACATTATGTTAGAAAATTATATATTATAGAGTAATGCAACACGTAAAATATGCAGAAAATACAAGCACACAAAACACATAAAACCAGAGAGACACAGATATACGTGGCTCACCCAGTTTGGGCTACGTCCACCCCGAACAACCAGTCCTTCCTTTCTATTATCCAACAAAATGAAGAGAGACAACCTATAACAGATCCGCTGTAATATCCTCTGTTCTCTCTCATAGTCTCGATATATGTTTCTAGCTCTGAGAATACACATACAAGCCACAGCCGCAATACAATGCCCTCATACAAGCGAGGGGTTGTCTTCTAGGGCAAAAAACCCTAAACTAACAAAACGTCTACCATCAGATCATCCGGGGTGCTACCCCCGAAACCCCCCACCAGGGGATTTTAATAATGGGTGGCAAGGTACAAGGGTCCAAGGCTGTGATACAAAATAAACAAGATAATCAGGCTCCACACCCAACAATCTCCCACTTGGAGACTGATTGTAGCAGCTCCACCGCTGCTTCATTTGCTGGACAATGACTCTTCTTTGGACCTGGTTGTCTCTCATCTTCATCGTCATCCTTGAATACCAATTGAAACTGATCATAATCTCAGTTTCTCCCTGTTTACAACTTTTGTTAGCATGTCTACAGGATTCTAGCTAGTGTGTATCTTTTCCAGCTTCAACTGTCCATCTTCCAATACTGACAGAGTGAAACGGTACTTGAGATGGATGTGTTTAGTCCTAGAATGAAATGTTGAGTTCTTTGCAAGATGAATGGCACTTTGGCTATCACTATATAATGTGCCCATATCATGCTTCTTACCCAATTCATCCATAAACATTTGCAACCAAATCATTTCTTTACTAGCCTTTGTAGCAACAACATACTCTACTTATGTTATTGAAAGTGCAACAACACTTTGGATTTTTGAAACCCAACTGACATCTGTTCCACCTACAGTAAATACATATCCTATAGTGCTCCTCCTGTTATCTTTGTCACCTGTCATATCTGCATCAACATATCCCTGTAGAGAAATGTTTGAACCACCAAAGCATAATGCTTGATTTGTGGTTCCTCTCAAATATCTGAGAATCCATTTCACTGCCATCCAATGTTATTTTGCTAGATTGTTCATACACTTTCTTACAAATCCCACTGCATGTTCAATATCAGGCCTTGTGCAGACCATTGCATACATTAAGTTTCCAACTGCTAATGCATATGGAACTTTAGACATATAACCCATTTCTTCTTGGGTCTTGGGGCACATCTCCTTACTAAGTTTGAAATGGCTAGCAAAAGGTGTACTAACTGTTTTTGCATTCTGCATATTAAATCTTTTCAACACCTTTTCTATGTACTCATTCTGAGACAGTGTTAATTTGCGATTTTTTCTGTCTCTAGTTATCCTCATACCAAGGATTTGTTTTGCAGCTCCCAAATCCTTCATTGCAAATGAATTTGCCAATTTTCTTTTGAGCACATTTATTTCCTGCATGTTAGACCCTGCAACAAGCATGTCATCTACATACAATAACAATATAATATAGATGCCATCATTTTGCCTTTTTAGATAAACACAATGATCAGAGTGACATCTAGTATAACCTTGTTCAAACATAAACTTGTCAAATTTTAGATACCACTGCCTTGGAGCCTGTTTTAAACCATACAAGCTCTTCTTTAACCTGCACACCAATTTTTCTTTCCCTTTTACCTCATATCCTTCTGGTTGCTACATATATATCTCTTCCTCCAAATCTCCATGGAGAAATATTGTCTTTACATCTAACTGTTCAAGATGTAAATCTTCCACTGCTACAAGACTTAAGATAGTTCTGATTGAATTCATCTTAACAACAGGAGAAAATATTTCATCAAAATCAATACCTTTCTTCTGTACAAACCCCTTCACCACAATTCTAGCTTTGTACCTCTGTTTTCCTCCATCTTCTTCTTTCAGCCTGTAAACCCATTTATTCTGCAATGTAGTTTTTCCTCCAGGCAACCTGACTAAGTCCCAAGTCTGGTTATGCATTAAGGAGTCCATCTCTTCTTCCCTGGCTAGCTCCCACTTCTTCTTTCTTTCAACCTGCATTGCTTCTTCATAACATTCAGGTTCACCAGAATCAGTCAACAATAAATAATATAATGAAGGAGAGTATCGTTCAGGGGTCTGTATCTGTTGAATCTTGACACCACTTTTAGCGTTTTAGGTGCTGTTGCTGTTGTCGATGGTTGTTGTTTTGGTTGTTGATTATTATTATTTTAGAGCACCTTTACTTTTTTGTGATCTCCTTGAGCCTTATTATTGACTTTCCTTTTCTGCTTCTTTTCTGTGGCTTCTGATTCTTATACAGAACCTTTTCATTGAATACCATCTCTTGTCCCTAATGATTTTGTAGTTTTCAATCATATAAGAGATAACCAAAATCATTAACACCATATCCAATAAAGGTACATTTTGCAGTTTTGCCTCAAGATTTGTTCTATTTTCTTTATTAATATGAACAAAGGCCTCACAACCAAAAGGCTTTAAAAAAGAGTAGTTTACCTTTTTACCCGTCCATGCTTCCTCTGGAATACCACCATCCAAGGAACTTGAAGGCCCTCTGTTTATTAGATAAATAGAAGTATCTATAGCATCTTCCAAAAATTGTAAAGGAAATCCTGCATGCAATCTCATGCACCTTGCACGCTCCATGATTGTTCTGTTCATCCTTTCTGACACACCATTTTCTTGTGATGTTCTTTGAACTATCTTCTCTCTGTGAATTCCATGCTCTGAACAGTACCTATCAAAATATTTGCTGCAATATTCACCTCCATTGTTTGATCTGAGACACTTCAACTTCTTTCTTGTCTCAATATCAACCAAAGCTTTCCATTTCTTGAAAGTATAAAATACATTAGATTTATTCTGAATACAATAAATCCAAGTTTTTCTAGTTTCATCATCAATAAAAGTAACATAATAACAAGAGCCACCGAGAGATGATACTTGAGCAGGTCCCCATACATCTATATGCCCAAGCTCTAATTTTTCACTCTTCTCTTCTTCCCCAACTCTAAGAAATTTGACTCTCTTTTGTTTTCCATAAATACAATTCTCACAGAAATCCAAATCAACATTCTTCAAACTCAGCAACAAATTTCTTGAGTGAAGAATCTTCATCCCCTTCTCACTCATGTGTCCGAGCCTATGATGCCATAATGTTGCATCTGCTCCTTTGGAAGTTAAAGCATTAACAAAGTTAGAAATACCATTTCATAAATACAATGTACCAACCTTTTAGCACCTATTGCGGGCTCGTGGTATTGCAATTTGTACGCGGGGTTGTTATGCAACCTTCAACCACTGTTGCTATTGAAATCAGATTTTTCTTCAGTTCTGGAACATGCCTTACCTCCTTTAATAGACATTGGTTTCCATTCTGATGTTTTAAAAGAACTTAACCCATTCCAACAATTTTACAGGGTTTATCATCACCCAAACGGACTTGTCCAAAATCTCCTTGAACATAGTCATGAAAATATTTCTTATCAGGTGTGGCATGGAATGAGGCCCCTAAATCTACCACCTAGGAATCAGTAACATTTTCGAAAGAAAGAATGAAAGCATATTGTAACACATCACCTCTCACATTTGCTTCATGATTGTTTTCTTGTTGTGAGTCTCCTTGTTTTCCCTTATGATATCTACATTCTTTCTTCAGGTGTCATTTTTTTCTGCATTTCCAGCACACTATCCCCGATCTGGACTTGGATCTGCCTTTCCTTGATTTAATGCGATATCCTGAGCTCTTTCCTCTTTCCATTCTTCTTCCCCTAGACTTTGCACTCAAAGTGTTACCCGATGTCTCACTAGAGCTTTTCCTTCACATTTCCTCGCTAAGGATAGCACTAACAACATCATCAAACTTTAAAGTACTAGATCCAGAGACAGAGTTACTAATGGCCATAAATAAACAATTCCAACTTTCTGGCAATGAGCACAAAAATAACAAAGCTCTAACTTCATCATCAAAGTTTACCCCTACAGAGCTTAACTGACTAGTAGCTGTATTAAAATCATTTAAATGGTCTACAACAGATCCACCTTCCGACATCTTCATATTAAATAAACGTTTCATGAGAAATACCTTGTTTGATGCCGAGGGTTTTTCATATAATTTCACCAACGCCTTAATAAAACCCTCTATTGTCGTTTCCTTCAAAATATTGAAGGCTGCCGACGATGCAAGGCACAACCGTACTGTTTCGAGTGCCTTTCTATTGAGAATCGCCCATTCTGCATCTGTCATAGCCGTCGAATTCTTTGTTTTTCTGGTCAATGGTAGGTACAAATCTTTCTGATATAGATAATATTCCATCTGCATCTTCCATAGCGGGAAGTTTTGGCTGTTAAATTTCTCGACCCTAAACTTACCATCTTTTGCCATTGCTCCCACTTGAACCAGGAACCCTTCTTTCCTGCGAGTTTATCAGCCAAATAGACCTTCGGATCTAATACCAGTTGTTAGAAAATTATATATTACAGAGCAATGAAACACATAAAATATGCGGAAAACACAAGCACACAAAACACATAAAACCAGAGAGACAAAGATATACGTGGTTCACCCAGTTTGGGCTACGTCCACCCCGAACAACCAGTCCTTCCTTTCTATTATCCAACAAAATGAAGAGACACAACCTACAGTAGATCCGCTATAATATCCTTTGTTCTCTCCCACAGTCTCCCTATTTGTTTCTCGCTCTAAGAATACACATACAATCCACAGCCGCAATACAATGCCCTCATACAAGCGAGGGCTTGCCTTCCAGGGCAAAAAACCCTAAACTAACATAACTTCTAACATCAGATCACCCGCCTAATGAACGGCTCAAACTGACTAGAAATTACTATACTTTTACAAGGCTATTTTACATATGTTTTTAGCTTCGGGGGCGCTGCCCCCGAAACCCCCCGCCAAGGGGGGGGGCTCTATAAAGTCACAACCACCCCCCTGGACCCCCTAGGCAGCGTTTAATTATGGGTGGCGTTTTTTCCCCATTAAGGTATAGTGGTCCAATGCTATGATACAAAATAAACAAGGTAATCAGGCTTCACACCCAACACATTATGCCCGAAGGAACCAAATTGCAAGGGCTAAATTGAAAAAGGCTCAAGACAAGCTCTAGGCACTAAAAGAAGAAAAATTCCAAGCTAGGCTTGGAATCTTCACATAATCCTATCCACAGGTCTCCCAAAACCCATGAGGCACTCATCCACCAAATTTGGGAGAATTTTGACAAGTTTTTGTTTTTTGCTAATTTTGAGGCCAAGGGGGTAGTACACATGGTGCTACGCTCTTTTTCAGAGCATATTTAGGAGGAAAGGGTTACATTTTTTGGATCCTCATCACAAATATAGTATTATCACGAAGTTTCAGATCAATTGGAGTTGTTTTGGTCCTCCAAAAGGGTAAAAAACACCCAATTTTTCACAATTCTGCCTGCTTTTCATGACATGTGTTGCGCCTTTACCAATATTTTCATTTTTTTTTGTTGAACATGTTACAGAGGTCCAATCAGATAAACAAGGGTAGATCTAGAAATTATACTTCAAGGGATTTCCAACGAGCCATCACGGAGCCTTTTCCAACATCGGGAAGGCCTTCAAAACACTGCTGCAAGATGACCCATTTTTCCTACTCCTGTGCTATGCCCTTGCCATGGAAATTCCTCCTAAAACACAGTGTTGTGCCCTTAGCAGAGGAATATTCAACAATGTACACTTAGCAAGTTTATAAGGCTTGTCAGACCTCAAATATCTATTTTTTTGCTAAAAATTTCCGAAAAGGTATTTTGTTTTAGATACTTTGTGCCTTGGGCCTTGCAAGGTCTCAAGGACAATAGTAACATTTCTGATTAGCCAATAGGCTTCTAGATACTCTATTAGGTTTTTCTCCTCCTTTCTGGTTAAATAGAGCATTGAGGACTCATAGTAAATTTTGGCTTTTGATGAGTTTTGAGAGCAATACATGGTTCTTTGAGGTTGAAGAGCAATTTGGTTTTATGGAGCTTGTGAATGATATGCTTTGATTGATGATGATGAAAGTTTGCTTGCAGGATCTCTGAGCTTGGTGAATGGTGATGTGTATCTAATTTTTTCATGTTTTCTTTTTTATCATTATATCCATCTTTCTATGTTGCAGTAGATCAGAAAATTATAGGCTAAGAAAAGTTTTTTGAGGCACCTTAGTCTTCCTATTTTGTACTATCTTTATGTTTTCCTCTACTGGGTGTGTTTAAGGAATTCTTAGTTTCTCCTTAGGCCTCTTTATGCTTGTTTATTTCATCAATGGATTAATATTCTAGTTTCCAAATATGTTTCATGGCAAGCTCTGCTTATTTTATGCTATCTAAACTGTGTTTTTAAATCTCTCTTCGAAGTATCACTTGTTAAGTCAAGTCAAGGAGGTCTTGTTTCGATCTTGCCCTTTTTCCATGCCTATCAGTTTGCCTCAAATTTCTTTACAGCTTGATTGATGATGTCTAGGAGTTCCCTCTTTATTGGTTAATGTTATTTGTCATCTTATATGTTTTCAAACTTCTTAGGTGAAATCACTGAAGTTAGATAGGATTTCTTGATTTTTGTGTTTCACTAAATTGTTTATCTTGAATGTCTATTTGTTTAAAGTATTGGCATTGAGTTAATGATTTTCCCTATCTCATGATTATTATCTTTTTCTTATCAGTATTTGAGACCTTCTTGTTTATGGCTATATGACAAAGGATTCTTAACTTCCCTTTTCCCTACCTTGTTTTCCCAACTTAATGTCCATTTCACTTCACACATAACCTTAAAAGATCCATTGACTACACTAGATTTTCCCTGTGATGCACTCTGACTCATTGTTGAGATATCCATGACTTTAATAGACTCCATATCCCAATGATTTAATGACCTCTCATTCCACCTATTCCACTTGATCATTTACCCAACCCAAACAAACAAACAAACCCTAAACTTCAGAACTAGCCTAAAATCAACCATCTAAAGCAAAAAAGTTCACATCCTTTGCATACAATAGATAGAGCCCTCTCTGAGTCCATGAAGGCTAGGTCCTAGGACTCCAAAGACTAGTTTCAGGTTACCCTGTGCATTTGGTCTACCATTCTGCTAAATCATGGGACTCCAACATTTTGGCGATCACAGTGGGACTTTCTGAGTAAGTTCATGCTTAGATAATAATTAAAACATTTAGAAACCCTTGACAGATAGTATCTGGTGGTTCATCACCACCTCATCACCACACTAACATTCTGGCGATCACAGTTGGAACTGAGAAAATAATATCCTAAGCCCTCTTTATAATCTCAGAAACACTCCTGTCAAATAGTATCTATTGATTTATCTCCACCTCATCGCGACCCTAACATTCTGGCGATCACAGTGGGACCAAGTACATAATAGCCTAAAAAATCTTATAGACTCATTTAAACCCTTATTTAAGCTTAGAAAATCAGCTTTTAGCCAAGAGTACAATCTGGTTGTTTCACCATCCTAGAAAAATGATGACTCAGCTGTATGACACTCTCACAAACCCTAGGGCTACATAAAGAAACTTAGAAAACCCCAAAACATCCTTAGATTGGTTTTTTTTGTCAGTTATTGGTGGTGGACCATAAACACATATCCTCAAAACAACTAAAAACATCCACCTGGCGACTCCACTAGCCTCCAGTAGGCCTATTACTTCACTATTTCTCATTTAGACTCCCTGGGATTGTATCAAATCAGCCCTCAAAAGTTTAGAAGCCTAATTCTACACTGTGAGAGTTTAGAAAACACTAAGAGAGGTCAGCCTTCCGAAAATAGTCCTAAACTTTTAGCCTCTCTACATCTTGAGTTTGAAATCTGTCTTCACAAAGGATCAGTACTAGATCTCATCCGAACCCAAACCCTCCCAACATAGTTGACAACCCAGAAAAGATTTTGTGGCAAAATTATAGATCTGGAAAATTAACCACTATTAGGACTATTCATAGAGCAAGCTCTGTACTTGAACATCTTACAACTTTAAGAGATCCCCAGTTTGAATTGCATCATACAAAGAACCTTTTCAGAACCAAGTCACAAACTGATATTGACCAGATTGACCTTGAGCCCATAGATTTTCAGCAAATTCCTAGTAGAAAAGCCTCTCCTTCCACACCACCTAACTTTCAACTTCTCCATCACTTTAGCTCTTTCCATACCAAATCTGCTCAGAATCAATTTGCCGGTCCAAGTACTTCCACCACGCCCATCCATACTAACACTGTGAAAACCACTCCACTTCATCCTACCCCCCTCACCATTCTTAGTTTTTTGCTTTCACTTCATCCTACCCCCCCACCTTTTAGAAACCCTCCTCTTGTAAATCCTCCATTAGCTCCCATCATGGTAGCTTGGTATGCCCCCCTGGTATTACCACAACCTTTGGTACCTTTACCAAAGGACTACCAATCCAGAATTCTCCCCTTCACCGGAGTTGAATCCATCACTGCCCAACTGCATGTAGATAAGATAAATGATGCTTTTGACTATATCTATTTGGAAGAAGAAAGAATTAAAATGAGGATATTTGCAGAAAGCTTAGGAGGTGAAGCCAAAAAATGGTTTAAATGCTTAACTCCTAACACCATACATGATCTCCCTTCCCTCTACCAATATTTCATAAACAAGTGGGAAATCAAGAAAAACCCCCTCCAAATCCTTTCTGAATATAAAAATCTTAAGAGGAATGTAGGGGAGAAAGTACAAGAGTATTGCACCAGGTTTAATAGTGTCTACAATGCCCCCCCCCCACATGAAAACCCCACAAGGCCTAGCACTAGTGAAATTTCCTGAAGGCTTTGAGCCAGACATGACACACCAATTAAGAGAGAGGGACCCCACAACTTTAGAAGAAATGCAAAGGGAATCTATTAGTACATAAGCCAACTTGATTGAAAAGAGAGCTAGGATGAGGTCGAAAAAAAGAGTCACTTACAAAGATGAAACCATAGCCTCAACCTCTTCTTCCGATGCCAAGATATACAACCTAGTTGGAACCATGGAGAGAATCATGGAAAGGATAAACTTTAATGAAAGAGCACCTCCTAGGGAAAATCAACGAAATCCCCAAAACAGGAATGGAACTCAAAAATTCAGAAGATACCCTCCCCAAAATGGGCTACGAGACAATGACCAAAAATTAGGCCTCCTTTCCAGGACAATTATCTTGATGAAGAGGGAAGAGAGATTTTTGAACTCGAAGAAATTCATGTAAACTTAATAGGTTCAAATAATGAAGATAATGTTTTTCTCACAAAATAAGAACAAGAGTTATTTTCCCCAGATCAAATTGAAACTAACTATGAGGATTCTGAGGACTACATGTTGGGATTTGAAAATGCAATAATGGAAGTCCATATGTAATATGACTTTAGGAGAAAAAAGAACCAAGATGCCCCCAAGAAAAACCAAATAGACACCGCTGTTTAGAAAACCCCTGAAAATATTCTTAAAAGGACAGCATACCATACCAAGACCATGGCTAAGAAAACTAATCCAAAAAAAGACAAAAATAGCCAACCAAGTGGTGACACAAGCTGCCCTAGTACCTCTACTAGTGGCCCTGAGAAAACTCTTTTGTCCAAAGCCCCAAATCAGAATCAAAAAATTAAAAATGTAGAAAAATTTATGGCTGATAAAACTGATGTAAATATGTCCAGAACACAAATACATTTCATCTTTGAAGGGGAGATTGCTAACATAAAAAAAACCATATCTCTCACTGAATTGGTAACTCAGGATATGTACAGGTCTCAAGTTTTGAACATAAGGAATGATATAGACACTCTAAACTTGGCTGATGAAAAAATTGAGCTGTTGTTTGGTCCTGAAGTTGAGGGAAAATAACAAGGAGTTGTCCCTCCTTTCTATGTTAACCTACATGAAAAAATATTACGCAATGCTATTCTAGATTTCAGTGCCTCTCACAACCTCATGCCTAAGGTATTTATGGATAGGTTAGGCCTAGAAATAACCAAACCTTACAAAGACTTATACTCTTTCGATTCGAGTAGAGTCAAATGTTTGGGCCTAATCAAGGATCTTTGTGTCAATCTGGCACAAATACCTGCTAAGAGTCTAGTCATGGACATAGTTGTCACTGAAATTCCCCCCAAGTATGGTATGCTTTTATCCCAATATTTGGGAGCCAAACATAAGGTGAACCTCCAACTTGACATGTCATATGCTATCATTCCCGTTTTCAACCAAACCAGGAGGTTATACCGGGAATCCCACATGAAGTATATGGTAAGTAGCCTGGATAGGCCAAACAACACCCATGTCTATTCCATTCACTCAGATCTTGATTCTTTCATCTTGTGTAATGAGGAGGACCTTAATGAGAAGGTAAGTGAGGTTAAGACAGATCTAGACACACTACAACAGTCAAACCAGTCTCTACATGAGGGACTCAACAGTTAACACTATAACAGCCCTGAACAACCACATGATGATAAAAATGAACATGACTTTCTGCAAACTGAAAATGAAATTTCAAAACCAAAAATCAGTGTAGCATCTAAATTAGGTTGCTCAAATAAATAACAAACCTCAAAAACATAACTCTCTCCTTTTGTCAATCCAGAAGTGTTGAAATACCCTCACATAATAGAAATATTTGGGAATTTGGATCAAAAGAGTCTTATTTTTTTTCCTTACATAGACACCTCATCATCAAAGATTTTTTTCTCTTCAGAAGAATTATTGACTCTCACAAATATTGCTATGGACCCTAAAGGGTTATCCACTAGAACGAATATAGAGGAGTATGATGTAGGTAGCCTAGGAAGGCCCAAAATGATTAAGTTATCTAGAATCTTGTCATTACACACAAAACTGAAATACATAAGGCTATGCAAGAAGTTTCAGGATGCTTTTGTATATAGGGATGAAAGCTTAAAGCCTTGTGACATAGGAATTATTCGTAAAAGGTCTCCTTCCAAGAGAAAAATTGAAACCCTTGGAAAAATTCTGTCACTAACAAAGAAAGCCAAAGGATACAGACTATGTATAGACTTTAGGTGCCTATAAAAAACCTCCATGAAGTACAAATACCCTTATCCCAAGATAAATCATCCTATAAAAGGGGTAGGAACTTATAACAAGATGTCATTACATGATAGTGTTTCAGGTTTTCATCAGATGATACCACTTTCGATCAATCGGCATAAAGCCATTTTCAAAGTTCCTTGGAGCAACTACATGTTTAACCAAATGCTTCCTGGGCTAAGGAATGCTAAGACACCTTCCAAAGAGCCATGGCCCCTGTTTTCAACTTCTTCACTATGATTTACATAGATGACATCACTATCTGTTGTAAAGTTGATAAAGAGTACCTTTTTTACCTAAGGAGAATCTTTTACAGAAACAAGTTTTGGAAGCAAGACTCAAAGAGGAAATACCAAGGAGAGCATGACTTGTTTGAAATTTTTTGGAAAAATCCTTATACCATGCTTTCAAATGGAGATAACTATGATTTCTGTTTACAAGAGCTGAATGGACAAAGAATGTTAGGAGATCCTTTTGAGGACAGGATAGGTTAGTGAAAGAATGTTGGTCAAATCATTTAAGATTTACTTGTCAAAAGGAAATAGATTAGGAATGAAAGATACTGGTTCCACATGCTGAAATTTGAACCAAGGAGAAGGATAGGGATACATACCAAATGATGAATCACAACCCTTATTTTTCTAATGTTGTTTGTACAAAAATAATGTTTGTGTGCATCTTGTTCTAATACCACAACCCATGGTTAGTTAGATTGCCTAATCCTGAATTAAACCATGCTTTGAATTTCATCTTTGTAGCTTAGAGAATGAAGTCTGTCATACAACTTAATCTTGACAGTCAGTTAGACTAGGTAGAGAATAAAAAGAGTTCATTAGCATAATATGAACTCTTGGAAGTAATAAGAGTAGAAGTAGATAGTTTGTTTTGTTTTCAAAAGAAGAAAATGTCAAGGGATTGCCAGTCCAAGTGCACCCAAGGAAGAAAAAACGCTAGGCAAAATAAGATGGGTAGGTAGAGATGAAGTTGGAGTAATCATGTTTTGCAGATTATTAAGATCACAACTTCAAGCAAGCATCAGCAAATGAAAATAAGGAAAAATCATCTCAATGGAGGAGGAACTGGTCTTCATAAAACCAAGAGATCTGTTGTTCTTGACACCTCCTGAAAAGGAGCTGCCCTCCCCAAGTGGAGTCACTGTTAGTCATCAGTAATTTTTTTCTTTCTATAGATGACTAAATGACCATCCCAGATTTCTGGAAGCAAAATTCATGAATGTTGTGAGTTCTAGAAATCTCACTGCCTTCATTATCCTTAGGATATATTTTTCACTATTCTACTACTCTATCAAGGCATGGCCAACCTATCACTCCCAAAATACCAAATCATGGACTCATGCAATTCATTCTCACTATGTTTTCCACCTCTAACCTTACCACTCTGTTTTGAATTGCCAAACCCTTCTACTTACACCTTGAATTTCCAAGTAGCCTAACGTTTTCCCCTATTCACCGAATGCCTCAAGCATTGGTGGTTTTAAGCTACCTTTATAGACTCTTTAGATAAATCAAATTCATCAGTTTCTAGGATTTCAATGCATAAAGGTTTTTCATAACTCTGTTTTACACTTACAAACCCTAAGTCGAGTTTTCAGTCAAAGGCCAAGTCCAAAAGGCCTCCCACTAGGTCACCTAGGGTTTCACAAGTCATAGGATTGTTTTGGTGCTCTAATCAGTGTTTTTCATATGCCAAGAAGGTAAATAAAATAGAAATGAATACAAGAAATTTTTTGTCCAAAGTTTGGTAAAATCCTTCAAAGGAGACCTCCTTGATCAGAGCATAAATTGTGCAAAAGGACAGTTGCCCATCTTAAAACATTTCTTCAGGAATGGTTTATGATGGTTATCAGAAGAAGAGAGGCAAGGTGAGAAGAAAAAATCCTCAAGGACATTCACAGCAAAGGGGATATAGCATGTCTATGAAACAAAGAGAATCATGGTTTTATGACTGATTGGAAAAACAGGTATTGCCCAGCAAGGAGTCCATGTGAAATATCACAAGGACAGAGATACATAAGTGCCACTGAGCATGAATTGAAGATTTATTAAGAATAAAAATGATGGGCCTCCATCATGACAACAAGAGGTTTTCAAAAAGGATGTTCAAAGTGGCCTTAAGGTTTGTCAAGACAACACTGTTTCACTACACCAAAGGGAGAAATTGTAAAGAATATTAGTGTTAGGTAACCTAAGTTTCAAGTGCAGTCAAATGTTTTCGAAATGGTCAAGAGAAGGAAAGTGTTAAGTCCCTATATTAATAGTGTAGTCCCTTATTATTTTAGTGTAGCCCCCCTTATTGTTATTGTTGTACCCTTTTAACCCCCATATTTTTATTATTGTGCCCTTACATTATTATTGTTAGGTCGGCTAGGATTACATTGTGGCCCCACTAGGATTACATTGTGGCCCCATGGACTTCTATATATAGAAAAGAGGTTTTTTCATTTGTATCATCAAAGAATTGTTCATTCATGTAATGTATTGGAGGTTTCCCCCTTGAAGTGGCTTATTTCTAAGGCGTTGATATCTCTTTTCTTCTATTTTTGGAGCTAGTTTCACAACATTTGGTATCAGAGCTTTGGATTCAAGGGTTTCGCTGCTCTAAACAGGTCATTGTGGAATTTTCGCTATAACCTTTTTTCTACGAAGGTTCAGAAGCTGAAATTATTAGAGTACGAAGCTGAAATCCTGAGGAATATCTTCGCAAAATTTCAGAGCTTGGTTCACAATATTTTCGGAGATATGATCTGTGGACGTTAGGGCTTTTTTCAGGCTCCTGAATTTCACTTAAAAAGGTCATTGTGGAATTGTCGCTATAAATTTTTTTCTATGAAGGTTTAGAAGCTGAAATTTGTAGAGCACAAAGCTAAAGTCCTAAGGAACATCATCACAAAATTTTAGATCTTGGTTCGCAATATTTTCGGAGATATGATCTGTGGAAGTTAGGTCGTTTTCAGGCTCTCAAATTTCATCTCAAAGAGGTAATCGTGGGAAAATCTTCATAGCTCTCTCTCTGAGCATCGGATTGGAATTCTATAAAATGTGGCTAGAATCACATGGACTGTAGTTTCCTGTCTATAAATTTCAAAGCCAAAGGAGGAAATAGTGACATGTGGCAAGCGTACAAGTTTGCGCTACTGAACCAATCCATAATTAGGTCATTGTGGGAGATTGGACATAACTTTTCCTTGAAGAGTCAAAATCAGGTCAGATCTATGGCATTCAAAAGAGAATTCTGAGGGCTACCTCAAGGCTGAATTGCAAATATTGAAGATCCGAAATCACAGATATATTTCAGTTTCAATATCGAGCTCCTCAAAAGCAAGAAAAAGGTGTGTATTTGGTTTTTAAAATTGCATAACATTTTTTTCAAAAAGAAGTTTGAAGTGATTCCAAGGGCATATTTTAGAATTTTTATCAGTATTGGGTTCTATAACGCTTCAAAAAAATAATTCCATACCCATTAATCCCTCAGAAAGCTATATTATGATGCAGGAAGAGGAATAATTGCAGTATGAGATATCAAAATTACGGTACCAAGTGCAACAAATTTCGATCTTATGAAGAGCAACCGAAGATGACGTAGATGGTTTAAAAGCAGAAATGGAGGCTAATTTGGATGGTTTGAAGGATCAAATAATAGCTAATATGGGTGATAAATTAGTGGAAGATCACATCGAGCATCAACAACAAGTTCTCTGACTCTCAAAGGATAACCTAACTTTGGTGCAGAATCTAACGAAACAACAGGAAGATCAACATCACATCGAAAGAAGTTCTAAAGCAGTACAGAAACAAGAAATAGACAAGTACGATCAATTTCAAAGTATCTCAGCAAGTGGAAGAACTTTCTTGTAGAATATTCCACATGGAAGGATGAGAATTTTATACAGAAGCATCAAGAAATAATCAAGCGTTGAGGACAACACTTGTTTGAAGGAGAGGGGCATGTTAAGTCCCTATATTAATAGTGTAGTCCCTTATTATGTTAGTGTAGCCCCCCTTATTGCTATTTTTGTACCCTTATAACCCCCATATTTTTATTATTGTGCCCTTACATTATTATTTTTAGGTCTGCTAGGATTACATTGTGGCCCCACTAGGATTACATTTGGCCCCATGGACACCTATATATAGAAAGGAGGTTTTTTCATTTGTATCATCCAAGAATTGTTCATTCATGTAATGTATTGGAGGTTGCCCCCTTGAAGTGGCTTATTTCTAAGGCATTAATATCTATTTTCTTCTATTTTTGGAGTTGGTTTCACAATAGAAAGTAGGAGGTTAAGTGTCAAAATAGAACACCAAGAAAATCATGAGTTTGTTGTTGAAGTGACTAAAGTTGTCAAGATTCCAAAAATTACCAAGAAAACAAAATTAATTTATCTCAGGGCACCTACATGAGAAAACATGGTGGGCATGATTTACAGTCTTGGACAAAATATAGATTTCATTGTAAAAAGAAGTAAGAGGGGGAAGAAAGTTATATTCTCAAAATCACCCATCAAAGGGTCATTTTCATGCTTAATCACCTCCTGCAAAAAGGTAAAGGAAATATCAGTAAAGGGATAAAAAGGTCAAAAGAAAACATTAGCAACGGTGGGTTATGATTTTAAATTATTATTCAAGAGTATAAAAACATCTCATTCACCACTCCACTCCATTTCTTCATTCACAAAAGAGAGCAAAGGGTCCTCAGACAGAAAAATCAGGGTTTCTAGAAAAGTTTCGGGCAAGAGAAGCCCTGTGCTACGCTCCTATAAAGTTGCGTATGCGCCTGTGAGTAATCTCTGTGTAAACTAAAATAGGGCGCTGCACTCCTATAGAAGTGCGCTAACCATTTAGTGTGTGCAGGACCGCTCGACCGACTCATTTAGGCGCTATGCACAGGGCGCGTTTAGTGCTACCTTTTTTGCGTGCAGGAGAAGCCCGACACTCGAAAACCGTTCAGGCTTTGCCGCGCTACACACTGGTGCATTCAGTATCTGCCGAGGAGAGACCCAACTGCGTTCAAGCACTGCCTAGGAGAAGACCTGACTGCATTCAAGCTTTGCCGCACTATGCGCCGGGCCGTTCAAGCCTCACCCAACATCGTGCAGGCTCTACTCACACTGTGCTCTTGTGCTGCTCTTCTGCATTGCACGAAGGCCTGACTGGCTTGAACCTTGCTCACCTGACAGCTGTGCAGAAGGGAAACCCAACATGCCCAAGCCTTGCTCACCCGATTGCGTGCAGCTCTGCCCGTGCTGTGTTCCTGCGTTGCGTTCGGGGCTGACCCGACAACTCGTGCAAGGCTGACTCGACTCACATAAACACTACACTCTTGTGCTATGCTTTCAGCCAGAAAGCCTCTCAAGTCGGTACAGGCTTCAAATTTTCCTCAAAGCACCTCAAAAACTCTGCTTGATGCCTAATGAAGTTTTTTGAAAGATGTTTTTAGATTTTCTACCCCCCTGTCATACTGTTTTAAAGGGTGAATTTAGAAAGAAAGTTAGAAAATCTAGAGGAAGAAATAAGTTCTATCTCCATGCTAATAAGTGGCCCCTCTACCAAATAAACCTCTCCATTTGCACAACTAGCCTTCACACTACCAAGCCTTGATACTACTGTCTCCTTACCATCCCACTCACCCTCCCCATATCTTTTCACCAACAGTATAGGGTTTTTATTTCAAAGAAAGAGTAAGGATAAAATTCCTAGAGAAGGCAGTGTTGACAGTGGTGAGGGAGGCCAAAGGCCTAGGGGACCACAGAGAAAGGGTGGAAAAGTAAACATATTTGAGCCTTTGAGCACCAAGGAGTTGACAGCCTCCCCTATCGCAGTTGCATTTTTCCAAGAGGTAGGATGTTTTGATCTCTATGAAAAATTACAAAGAGTCAAAATTCACCCTGAATTGACCCATCTTTTCATCCTAAACCTCCATAGCCACCAAGTACACCTAGCTGGGGTAAATTTTGAGTTTTCCACCAATACTATTGATATGGCCATTGTGATACTTCACATGGGAGAAAAATGGTTCAAACAGGTGAATCTGGACTTGAGCCATTACCATCCTTTCTTGAAACCAAGATATCAAGCTGATTGCAATACTATTTTTCCCTTTTTGATCGGTTGGAAAGATATGCCCATTTAATGAAATTCATCATGAAATACTTCACCTGTGAGGATAGGTTTTCTAGGCTCTATTCCTACAATATAAGACTACTCATGCATTTCACTAGGGCCAAGCTACTACATTTGCCTTATTACCTTTATATAAGTCTTGATAAGATGTCATACATCGTGAAACATAGGCCTCCTTCAAAACAAATGCAAAGTATTTTCCACCATTCTCTTATTAAGATGATTGTGTTGCATCAATTAGAGCAACAGGGTATCCCATGGGAAGTGTTCATTGCCCATGATGTTTTCACAAATCCACAACCTCTTCCTCTACAAAATTTTCCCTCATCATCTCATCCCCCTTCTTCAATTCCTCCATCAACCCCCACTGACCATGATTCCTCATCCACACATGAATCCTCTCCCCAAGAGAACTTTCCTCCTTCACCTTCTCCTAAAGCATCAGAATAAGAAGAAAGTGATGAAGAACAAGAGGAAAATGACAGCCAAGAAGAAAATGACAGTCAAAAGGAAGAAACAAGTGATGAGGGAGAGGAAAATAAAAATGAAGAAAGTGGTGATGATGAAGAAGAAACAAAGGACAGTGATGAAGAAAATGGCAATGATAAAGAGGACAATTTTGAACAAGAAGACCATGAAGAGGCAGATTTTGATGAGAAAATAGTGAATATGAAGAAGAAAACAATGAGCCAAATAGTGAAGAAGAAACAGATGCAAGCAATGAAGAAGAGAAAAATGAAGAAAAGGCAGATGCAAGCAGTGACGAGGCAGATTCTGAAAACAAAGACAATGAGAAAAAAAATGAAGAAGAAAAAGGCAGTGAGCCAAATGAAGAGGGGCAAACAAATGACAGTCGAGAGATAGAGGGAGAATTTGAAGAAGAGACAGAGGCATAATTAGAAGAAGAAGTCAGTGAACATGATAGTGATAAATATGAAAACAATGAGCATGACAGTGGGCAAAAAAATGACTCTGATGAAGAGGACAGTTTGGAACAAAATGGCAATGAAGAAGATATGGAAGAGGATGGAAATGATGAAAATGCTAAAAATAGTAATGAAGACACTGACAAAGACACCTCTAACAGTGACAACACAAAAACTCATGATGGCAATGATAATGTTGCAAACATAGAGGACGATAATGAAGACACCATGATGACTGATAGCCCTAAAAATAATGACAACAGTGACACTATGAACCCAAAAATTAGTTAAGATATTGATGAAAGTGGGGAAGGTTATGACAGTGATGTTAGCATGAAGGAAAATGAAATTATCTCTCAAGAGAGCAGTCAAAAACAAAATCAAGAAGACATAAATATAGAGATCATTGATGAAAGGAAAGACAGTCTTAAGGTCACCCATGAAGAAGGAATTCTAGTAGAAATTTTGATTTTCTTCCTCTCACATATCGAAGAGGATCAAGGCACGTGTTTTCTGCCTCCAAAAGGCAAAGGACCTTGCCATATACATCAGCTCAGCCACTGGACAAAGGGAAACAAAGGGTAAAGGAAGAAGAAGAAGACCATGAGGTGGAGAGGGAATTTGAGATTCTTCAGGTAGATAATGATGAGGAGAACGAAGCAAGAATCACAAACATGCTCCTCCAAGATAGAAATTCACAAATCAAAGACCTCCAAGCACATTTAGATAGGGCCAAGGTATAAATGATGCCCTTGACTTGGAGAATAGGAAGTTGGGAGCACGAATGGCAATTTATGAAGCTAGAGCCTTCAAGGCCCGAAAAGAGGCCCAAAAGGCACAAATGAAAATAGAAGAGTTAATAGGAACTTATGAGGAGAGTAGTGATGAGGAAGGACAATCTAGGAGAAGGCCTAGAAAAATGGGATTGAAGAAAGCATTGGCTAAACAAAGGGAGGAAGAATCAACCCTAGTAGAACAACTCCCTTTAGATGAGCTTTTGGCTATGGAGATAGCCCATGACCAGGAGCCTTGGTTGGAGAGAGCCAACATACTCTTGGAGGCCAAATTGAAGAAAGCAAATCAAGATCTTGACCTTCAAAGAAGAATGACTAAACATTATGCCCGAAGGAACCAAATTGCAAGGGCTAAATTGAAAAAGGCTCAAGACAAGCTCCAGGCACTAAAAGAAGAAAAAGGCCAAGCTAGGCTTGGAATCTTGGCACAAGCCCCTCTACAGGTCTTCCAAAACCCATGAAGCACTCATCCACCAAATTTGAGAGAATTTTGACAAGTTTTTGTTTTTGCTAATTTTAGGGCCAAGGGGGTAGCACACATGGTGCTATGCTCTTTTTCAAAGATTCTTCAAGAGGAAAGGCTTACATTTTTTGGATCCTCATCACAAATATAGCATGCTCGCAAAGTTTTACATCAATTGGAGTTGTTTTGGTCGTCCAAAATGGTAAAAAACACCCATGTTTTCACCATTGTGCTAGCTTCTCAGGACATGTGTTGCAACTTTACCAGTCTTGGAATTTTTAGTTTTTGAACTGGTTACAGAGGTCCCATCATAGAAACAAGGGTATATCTGGAAAGTAGACTTGAAGGGATTTCCAACGAGCCATCACGGAGCCTTTTTCGACATCGGAAAGGCCTTCAAAACACTGCTGAAAGATGACCCATTTTTCTTGCTCCTATGCTACACCCTTGGCATGGAAATTCCTTGTAAAACACAGTGCTGCGCCCTTAGTAGAAGGAAAGTCAACAATTTATGCTTGGAAATTTTAGGAGGCTTGTCAGACCTCAAATATCTATTGTTTTGCTAAAAATTTCTGAAAATATATTTTGTTTTAGATATTTTGTGCCTTGGGCCTTGCAAGGTCTCAAGGACGATAGTAAAATTTATGATTAGCCAATAGGCTTCTAGATACTCTACTAGGTTTTTCTCCTCCTTGCTGGTTAAATAGAGCATTGAGGACACATTGTAAATGTTAGCTTTTGATGAGTTTTGAGAGCAATACATGGTTCTTTGAGGTTGAAGAGAAATTTGCTTTTATGGAGCTTGTGAATGATATGCTTTGATTGATGATGATGAAAGCTTGCTTGCAGGATCCCTGAGCTTGGTGAATTTTGATGTGTCTCTAATTTTTTCATGTTTTCTTGTTTATCATTATGTCCATATTTCTATGTTGCAGTAGATTAGAAAAGTATAGACTAACAAATGTTATTTGAGGCACCTTAGTCTTCTTGTTTTCTACTGTCTTTATGTTTTCCTCTGCTGGGTGTGTTTAAGGAATTCTTAGTTGCTCCTTAGGCCTCTTTATGCTTGTTTATTTCATCAATGGATTAATATGCTAGTTTCCAAATATTTTTCATGGCAAGCCCTGCTTATTTGATGCTATCTAAACTCTGTTTTGAAATCTCTCTTTGAAGTATCACTTGTTAGGTTAAGTCAAGGAGGTCTTGTTTCGACCTTTCCCTTTGTTCGTGCCTATCAGTTTGCCTCAAAGCTATTTATAGCTTGATTGATGATGTCTAGGAGTTCCCTCTTCATTGGTTAATTTCATTTTTCATCTTATATGTTTTCAAACTTTCTAGGTGAAACACTAAAGTTATATAGGATTTCTTGCTTTTTGTGTTTCACTAAACTGTTCATCTTGAATGTCTATTTTTTTAAAGTAATTGAGTTAATGGTTTTCCCTATCTCATGATTATTATATTTTTCTTATCAGTATTTGAGACCTTCTTTTTTATGGGTATATGACAAAGGATTCTTAACTACCCTTTTCCATACCTTGTTTTCCCAACTTAATGTCCATTTCACTTCACACATAACCTTAAAAGATCCATTGACTACACTAGATTTTCCCTATGATGCACTATGACTCATTGTTGATATATCCATGACTTTGATAGACTCCATACCCCAATGATTTAATGACCTCTCATCCCACCTATTCCACTTGATCATTTTACCCAACCCAAACAAACAAACAAACCATAAACTTCACAACTAGCCTAAAATCAACCATCTAAAGCAAACAAGTTCACATCCTTTGCATATAATAGAGAGAGCCCTCTCTGAGTCCATGAAGGCTAGGTCCTAGGACTCCAAAGACTAGTTTCATGTTACCCTGTGCATTTGGTCTACCAATCTACTAAATCACAGGAACCTAACATAGTGATGTCATCAAGGTATATCACAATGAAGTAGCCTATGTCTTCGAAAAATTCAATGTCCATGGCTCTTTGAAAAGTAGCCCCCGCATTCATTAACCCAAAAGGCATTTTGACATAAATGAAGGTGCCACAAGGTGTAGTGAAAGTGGTTTTTTGCTGATCATTTGGGTGTACTAGTGTTAGTCATCAGTAATTTTTGTTGATATCAAAATATGACTAAGTAATAGTCCTAGATTTTAAAAAACAAAATTTGAGAAATATTGTGAGTTTTAGAAACCTCATTGCCTTCATTATCCTAAGTCAAATTGTTTCACTAAAATTCCCCCTTTTGACTTCTTAAAAGTTTCACCTCATTGCTCCAAAAAGAACTTCATTATTGGGCATGTTAGCCTCATTTCACTATCCCCACCCTCACTCTCATTCATTTCCTTTTTCCTCTGAAAAAACCCATTTTCTCCTTCCCTAAAAACCCTCATAAAATACCCCCCATTCATCATTTTTCCTCTAAAAACATTAAAAAATGTAAAAGCTTCCTTTTACATTGTTTTAAACTAAGTTTTAAATCCTATCGGGTCCTTTGAATTTACTATAAAACTCTGTTTTATGTATAAAACCCGCCCTTTGATGAAATAGGCCTTAAGCCCCTTTCCTTCTTAGCCCCAGCCCCCTTTACCCTCATATGACCATGACCTCTACTATTCTTAAGCCCTTTCCCTTCATAAACTAAGCCTCTTCCCTTTTATTTTATTAAAACCTCTGTAACATTATAAAAGAACCCCCCCCCCCCCTTAACCTTTGAAATATAAAGAGCAGGCCCCGCCTCTCATTCCACCCGGCATCCTCCATTAACCTTACAATTTAACGCCTTTCGTTAAATTTTAAAGACCCCGGGCCCCATACTCCATTTAACCCTGCCATCCAACCATATGATGCCACCTTTCCTCCACTTCCGCTGACCCAACCCACTGTTCGTCGTCTCCCGATGCACGACGTTCGTCGATCTCCCATCCCGAGATCTGACAACCCATATTGCACATCGCAAATAAAGTTGCGATTGGATTAGTTTTTGGCAACCCGCGTGAAATGGGTGGTTTTTCCCTACCACGTGTCTCATCCTAAGACATATCGCACGCCTCGCATCGAAAACCACCAACCGCTTATCCTCCGCGCGATAAACCACTCTAGTTTTCGAAAAACCAACTACCTTCCGCGCCCTTTTTCAAAAAGTTTCCTGCTCCCGTTCAAATTCCTCTTGGTTCCAACTCTGGAACCTTTCCTCCTCTCCTCTGCAAACAACCTCTGACAGTTCAAAACCCCGACAAGCGCAGTAAAACCCTCCAGCAGGCTTTTTAACTAACTATTTATGTTTTTGTATGTTTTAATGGTGGACATAAATGAAAATATTTCACAGGGTCAAAACTGATCACAGAGAGGGCTTTGATGATGATCAAGAGCTCATGAAGGATCAATAATGGCCAGAGTGTCTGTGCCATATTTGCATCAATGAAACATGATCATCGGTGGATCGAATGAACCCTCCAGCCATGAAGAATGCCTCCTTTGCACACAGACAACATAAACAATCAAAGAAACAGTGAAGGAAGAAGTCAGAAGGATTAAAGGGCTAATCCTAATCACAAGCCAAAACAAAAGGGTTAGCCAGTCAAAGTAGAA
This sequence comes from Pinus albicaulis, assembly GCA_034641835.2. Taxonomy (NCBI): domain Eukaryota; kingdom Viridiplantae; phylum Streptophyta; class Pinopsida; order Pinales; family Pinaceae; genus Pinus; species Pinus albicaulis. The sequence goes on along the minus strand of CM076584.1, from coordinate 1,350,837,477 downwards.
TTCAAAGAAAGAAAAGGCAAACAGATAAAGGCAAAAGGATCAAAAGAATAAATCAAAAAGATTAAAGGAACATAATAGAAATATTAAACAGATCAAAGGAAAAATCATAAAGACAAATAGTCAGAGCATGAAGACGGAGTTTAAGGCCTAATAACAAAGATTAAAGATAAAACAAAGGTTAGATTAACCCAAGACATATTTGAATGACTCAACCTATGGCAGTTACTCTTCTCAAAAGATATTTTTGCCACCTAGTGCTTTGTTTCCTTCAATAAAGCATTGGGCAATTATTGAGCTTAGTCAGAGATATTTATATCTACCAAACAGTTATTGTAAAAGTTATGAATAGGCCTTAAAGTCAAACATTTCACCTATATTTCCTTAGAAGTTAAGATAAAAGTTATTATTTAGAGAAATATCTGCAGATATTCCTGCCTTGCATGGTCTTCAAGGTTAGGAATTCATTAACTCTATAATAAATGACCCTCAAAACCTAGCTTAGCTTCACCTCCTCATTTTCAGCATAAATACTGCATATGAACACATTATCTTGTTGGCATTTGATAACTCTTTGAAGTAATACATAGTCTCTTGGAAGTTGAAAAGAAATTGATGTCTTGGAACTTGTGGATGCCCTAATTTATTTGTTGATGGAGGAGGCTAGATTGCAGGATCCTTGAGCCTGGTTGTTGGTGAAGTGCTTCTAATCTGTTATTGTTATTTCCTGTTTTCATTCTGTTTCCATTTTTCTATGTTGCAGTAGAGAAAAAGATTTAGGTTAAGAAATGTTTTTTGAAAGCACCTTAGTTCTGTTTGTTCTTCACTGCCTTAATGTTTTCTTTTGCTAGGAAATTTTAGAGAATTCTTAATTGCTCTCTAGACCCCCTAAGCTTGTTTATTTCGGGAATAGTTTAATACAATTGGTATCAAGAATGATTTATGGCTAGCCCTGCTTCCTTGATGTCACTAAAACATTGTTTCTGAAGTCTCTCTAAAGTACCATTACTTAAAGTCTGCCAAAGAGGTTTTGTTTCGATCATGCCCTTTGTACTCACTTAAATAATTGTTTTAGAGATTTTCATAGCTATAATCAAAGATGTTTAGGCATTCCCTCTTCTCTGATTACAGTTATATGTGTGTCTTGAATGTGAAGGTGAAATCACTAGAAGTTAAATGAGTTTCTTGCCTTCTATATTTCATTGGAAATGTTTGTCTTGAATAATTATCTACTTTAGTTGAGTCAAAGAATTTATGGTTTTCCCTGTCCATTGATTGCCTCTTCATGCTTATCATATTTAAGTCCCTTTGTTAAAAAGTACATATGATAGAGGATTCTTAAGTGCCCTTTGTCCTACTTTTTATTCTTACTATTGATGTCCATCTCATTACCCCTAAAAACCTTGAAGATCCACTAACCAAGTTAGATTTTCCCTGTGATGCTCCCCGATCCATTGATGAACTTATCATGACTTTCATAGACTCCATTGCCCAATGACTTAGATATTTCTTGATTCTATCTATGCTGCTTGATCATCATACCCAACCAAAACAATCAAACAAACCCTATACTTAATAACTAGCATAAAATCAATCATATAAAGTAAACAAGCTCATATCCTTTGCAAACAAATAGAGAGAGCCCTCTCTGAGTCTAGGAAGGCTAGGTCCTAGGACTCCAAAGACTGGTCTGATGTTGCCCTGTCCATTTAGTCCACCAATCTGCTAAATCACGGGATTACAACATAATGGTGATCACGGTGGGACCTTTTTGAGTAAGTCACAACCTAAAACATTATGTATCCATTAATTCATTGCCACCTCATCATTATCACTAACACAATGGTGATCATGATGGGACCTCTGAGTCAGTGACAATCTAAGTACCCCTTAGTACTTCAGAAATCCTCCTCAAAATCATAGAAAATTTAAAAAGTGATAGCCAAGCATAGAATCTGTTTGTTTCACCATCTTGGCTAAATGATGATTCAAATATAGGACACTCTTACCAAACCTTAGGGTTACATAAAGAACTCAGAAAAAACCCAAAAACATCCCTATATTGGTTTTTGTCAATTATTGGTGGTGGACCATAAACATACATCCTTAAAACAGTAAAAAATATCCACTTGGCAACTCCACTAGCCTCCAGTAGGCCTATTACACCATTAGTTCTCTTTAGACTTCTTAGGATTGGGTCAAATCAGCCCTAAGAAGTTTAGGAGCCTAATCCCATATTTTAGAAGTTTACTAAGCACTAAGAGAGGTTATCCTTCCAAAAAACAGTCTTAAATTTTTAGCCTCTCTAAATTTTGAATTTGAAATCTAGCTTCACAAAGGATCAATACTAGATCTCATCTAGATCCAAATCCTCCTACCATAGTTGATGATCCAGATAATATTTTGTGGCAAACTTTTAAATGTGGAAACTTAACTACTGTTAGGACTATTCCTAGAGCAAGCTTTGTTCCTGAACATCTTATTGCTTTGCAAGATCCTCAGTTTGACTTGCACCATACAAAGAATCTATTTAGAACCAAGTCACATAGTGAGATTTCCCAAACTGACCTTGAGCCCATAGATTTGCAGCAGAGTTCTAGTAGATAAGCCTCTCCTTCCACTCCTCCTAATTTTCAGCTTCTCCATCACTTTATCTCCTTCCATAACAAATCTGCTCATAATCAATTTACTGGTCCAAGTACTTCCACCACACCCATCCACACATCCACTGTTCAAAACACTCCCTTCCATCCCACATTATCTCTTACAAACCCACCTCTTGTAAATCTTCCATTTACTTCCATTATGGCAGCATGGTATGCTCCCTTAGTGTTACCACAACCTTTAGTTCCTTTACCAAATGATTATCAATCTAGAATTCTCCACTTCACTGGAACTGAATCTACTACTGCCCAACATCATGTAGATTAAATGAATGATGCCTTTGACTACATGGAAATAGAAGAAGAGACCATTAAGATGAGAATATTTGCCCAAAGTTTAGGAGGAGAAGCCAAAAAATGGTTTAAAGGCTTAACTCCTAACAACATTAATGATCTCCCTTCGCTATACCAAACATTCATAAATAAATGGGAAATTAAAAAGAACCCTCTCCAAATCCTTTTAGAATATAGTAACCTTAAAAGAAATTCGGGGGAAAGTGTCCAAGATTATTGCACTAGATTTAATAGTGTTTACAATGGACTTCCCCCAAACATGAAACCTCCACTAGGCTTAGCCTTAGCAAAATTTCCAGAGGGTTTTGACCCAGATATGGTCTATCAACTAAGAGAAAGAGACCCCTTGAATTTAGAAGATATGCAGAGGGGAGTTGTGAATGTAGAAGAAAATTTGATTGAGAAAAGAGCTAGGTTGAAATCAGAAAAAAGAGTTACATACAAAGATGAAACAATGGCCTCAACCTCATCATTTAATGCCAAAATTGATAACTTAGTGAGGGTAATGGAAAGAATGCTGGAAAAGATAAACTTAACTGATAGAGTACCTCCTAGGGAGAACCAAGTAAATCCCCAAAACAGAAACATAAATCCAAATTTCAGAAGAGATCCTGTTCAAAATAGACAAAGAGATAATGACCAACAAATTAGGCCTACTTTCCAAGATAACTATGTAGATGAAGAAGAAAGGGAGATCGAGAAATTGGAGGAAAATCATGTAAATCTAATAGGATCTGACAGTGAGGGTGATGTTTTTCTTACTGAAGAAGAACAAGAATTCTTCCTCAGACCAAACTGAAAACAACCATGAGGATGCTGAAGATTATCAATTGGGATTTGAAAATGCTATAATGGAGGTCCATGGACAATCTAACCTTAGAAGCAAAAAGAACCAAGAGACCTCCAAGAATAATAACATAGAAACTGCTGTTAGGAAAACCTTAGAGAATCCTCCTAAAAAAACAACATACAGTACCAACACTATGGCTAAGAAAGCTGATCTGAATAAAGACAAAATAAGCCAACTAAATGTTGACCCAAGTTGCCCTAGTACTTCTGCTAGTGGCCTTGAGAAATATGTCCAAAATAACAGTCCTAATAAAACCCAGCAAATCAGAATTGCTGAAAAGACTATGTGTGACAAAAAAGATGTAAATATGTCAAAAACACTAGCACCTTTCAGCCTTGAGGGAGAAATTGCCAAGATTATAATTAGCATACCATTAGTTGAACTAGTTACCCAGGATGTATATAAAAATCAAGTTTTGAAAGCTTTGAATATAGGAAATGATATTGATATTTTAAACTTGACAGATGATCAACTAGAATTGTTGTTTGGTCCTGAAGTAGAAGGAAAATACCAAGAAGGGGTTGTCCCTCCATTCTATGTCAGCCTGAATATACATGATAAAATCTTACACAATTCCATGCTAGACTCTGGTGCCTCTCACAACCTCATGCCAAAGGTGGTGATGGAGAGATTAGGCCTAGAAATTACTAAACCTTACAAATACCTTTATTCTTTTGATTCAAGCAGAGTCAAGTGTTTGGGTCTAATTAAGGATTTATGTGTCAATCTGGCACAAATTCCTGCTAAGTTTCTAGTCATGGAAAAAGTAGTTGCTGACATTCTCCCAAAGTATGGCATGCTTTTGTCCAGATCATCGGGAGCCAAACTTCAAGGGAACCTTCAAATGGACATGTATTATGCCACCATTCCAGTCTTTAACCAAACAAGAAGATTATACCGGGAATCTCATATGAAATATATGGTGAGCAGCCTAGATAGGCCAAACAACACTCCTGTTTATTCCATTCATTCAGATCTTGATTCATTTATCTTGTTCAATGAAGATGAAATCAATAAACAAGAAAATGAAAATGAAAAAGAGTTAAGCCCACTTAAACAACCAAATCTATCCTCAAATGAAAAACATAACAGCTCAAACTTTAGCAGCCTTGAATAGCAGAATGATAGTGAGTTTGAAATAGAAACACTGTGGAACATGAGCTTTGATGGCTCTTGTGGCAAAAATGGTTCTAGAGCTGGTGTATGGATACATAATACAAACAAAGGACATTCCTACAAACTTTATTTCCAATGCACTAATAACATTGCAAAATATGAAGCTATCCTCCTTGGTTTACATTTGCTTAAAAACATAGGAGCCAAGAAAATATCAATCCGAGGAGATTCAAAGCTGATCATTAGGCAAATAAAAGGGGAGTATTCAGCCAAAAACCCAAGATTAAGAGAATATACGAATGCTGCCCTAGATCTCCTGAAAACCTTTGAGAAATATGAACTCACTTTCATCCCTAGAGCTCATAATAACCTTGCAAATGAACTTGCCTTTGCTACCAGCAATTGCCAAATTCCCCATGAAAATGAACTATTAATTGTCAAAGTAAAAAATCGGCCTACAATACCTGACAATGAAAAGTATTGGAAAGTGTTTGAGGGTGATAAACACATTGATGATTTTCTACAGTCTAAAAATTATTTCGTTGTACCAACACCTAGCTCAAGCCATGAAGAAGATTTTTTTGATAAAAAACAAGCCCACATAACAGAGTTGTCCTCTACTACTGATATAAACCAATTCGAACATCTTTTTAAGGTAGAATTACTTGACAATCCAGACCAAAAGGACCTTGAGGTTTTACAATGAAAATATGATTCAATACCAAGGGGCCTTACACCATTATAAGAGCTTTTTGACTTCAATGATGTAGCTAAAAATACAAAGATGGAGCCTACAGAAACTAATGTAGAAGAACATAACATAGGCATCATGAATAAACCCCAAATAATCAAGTTATCTAGCACTCTTCCTACTCATATAAAATAGGAATATATTGAACTTTTCAAAGAGTTTGGAGATGTGTTTGCATAGGGGTACAAAGATCTGAAATCATATGATACTAGCGTTATTCAACACAAAATTCCTCTTAAAAAGAATCAGAAACCTTTCAAACAAAAAATAAGGAGGATAAACCCTGTTTTATTACCTTTAGTTGAGAAAGAGATCAAAAAGATGTATATTGTTGGCATCATAATTCCCATTAGATACTCAGAGTGGGTTTCCAACCTTGTGTCTGTTAGGAAGAAGACCAGGGAGATTAGGATTTGCATTGCCTTTAGAAATCTGAACAAAGCCTCCCTAAAAGATAATTATCCCTTGCCTAAAATGGATCACGTACTCCAAAAGGTGGTTGGATCTAAGATAATATCACTCTTGGATGGTTTTTAAGGCTACAACCAAGTGCTAGTACTCCCAAGTGATCAGCACAAAACTGCCTTTACCACACCTTGGGGTACATTCATGTATTTTAAAATGCCATTTGGTTTGATGAATGCAGGGGCCACATTCCAAAGGGCCATTGACATAGCCTTCTCAGAAGACATAGGCTATTTCATAATCATTTACCTTGATGACATCATTTTCTACTCCAAAACTGATAAAGAGCACTTAGTCCATTTGAGAAGAGTTTTTTAGAAATGTAGAAAATATGGCTTATCCTTGAATCCCAAGAAAACACTCTTTGGTCTCCAAGAAGGAAAAATCATAGGCCACATAATCTCTGAAGAAGGAATCAAAGTAGATCCCAAAAGGATTGAAGGCATATTGAAAATCAGCCATCCTAGAAAACTCAAAGAGTTGCAATCTTTCATTGGGAAGATCAACTTTTTGAGAAGGTTCATCCCTAACCTTGTTTACCTTTTGAGGAATATCACAAACATGCTAAAAATGAAACAAGATTTAAATGGACCTTAAAATCCAAAGAGTCATTTGAACTAGTGAAACAAGCTCTCACTCAAACACCAGTTCTCATCAGTCCTGATTTCACCAAGGATTTCTACATTTTCTCATTTGCATATGAACACACCATTGTTGTAGTATTGTTGCAAAAGAATAACATGGGCCAAGAACAACCAATATCCTTCTTCAATAAAACCTTAAGAGATGCTCCACTCAAATATAACATCATGGAGAAATAAGCCTTAGCCTTGATAAAAGCCTTGAAAGATTTTCGAGTCTACATTTTACACTCTCATATCATTACTTTTGTCCCACATACATTTGTCAAGGACATTCTAAATCAAGACCCTGATGGTAAAAGGGGAAAATGGATTGCTATTATCTTAGAATATGATTTAGAAATCAAACCCACCAAGCTGATTAAAGGACAAAGATTAGCAAAACTTATGGATGAATCAAATTTCCAAGTATTAGACATGAATATGATTGATGTTTTAGAAGAAACAAAAGAATTCATAGCTCCATACATTGAAGAAATATTTTTGAATTATTTGTGGTATGCTGATATCATATATGTGCTGCTTTATCTTAATACTCCTCCTTCTTTATCAAAGACTAAAGCTAGATTCTTAAAACAAAAAGCTTTAAATCACTGCATTTTAGATGGAGTGTTATATTGGAAAAATGCTATTGCCATATTGCTTAAATGTTTGCTTGAGAATGATGTAGGAAAAATCATGCATGAGCCGCATGAGGGAGAATGTGGAGGCCACCTTTACTGGAAAACATGTTAAAATTGGACAACTAGGTCCAAACTCCATGTTGTGATGCTCAGATAAAGATATTAATATTTGTATTGGGTTCCTCTTTCAGAGAGGTGTAAGATCAATCTAAAATTTATCTTAATATGATGAGAAGAACATTTATTTTGAATTTATTTTTAATAATTTCAAATATGTGCAGGTCGGCCTTAAGGTTTTACACCCCCAGTAGATGTGTGACACACCTCAATGATTGATATAAATAGAGTCAACGTTGGAGGAATTTTTCACTCATCTCATCCTCACACATCATCTCCTCTTTTGATTTAGTACAAGCTCCTTGGAAGCAATTTCAGTTCACACGTGGGAAGAATGACGAATTTACTACAACTAAGGTTTGGATGAATTTACTGTAGCTAGGGTTTCCACGCAAGTTTGACCAGTGTTGACTTTGGTCAACGCATGGTCCAAATAAGCTGAAAATTGGTGGAGAATTCGATTTTTTAAGGCCATACATATTGGCACAAGAACCGATGTCAAAAGGTTGACTGAAGACCGAGCTGTGTTGACTTTCTTGCTGCTATCCTGTATTGATTTTTCTGGACATCGTTGACTTTTCTGGGGTTGACTTTGAGTTGACCGTGTGGATTTTTTGAGGGTTGTTGTGACACATGCTGGGTTGGTTGACCAAGGAGACTTTGCTGGTTGAAGCATCCTGTTGACTGCCGTAACGCACCACCACATTTTTCTGTTTCTAGTTTGTCTTCTGTAGATCCACTGGTATGTTCTATCAGCATTTTACTTAATTGTTTATGTGATTGCTGTAGTAAAAAGTAAAGTTGCATCAAGCATAGAACATCTACATAAATTTACATGGGATTAGAGCTGAGGTGAAGATAAGCCCTATTTGTTGCAATCACTGAAGAGGAAAATGGGTTCCACAAACTATGGCTTCAAGGAGGATGACAAATTGAATGGGAAGGATGACTTCCATGCTTGGAAGATGATATTGGATCTCAAATTGGAAGACCAAGATGTCATGGACTATGTGCAGGGTAAAATCCAAGAACCTCCATCCATTGCTACTGCTGCTACCAAATCAAAGTACAAGAAGGGGGAGATCAAAGCAAAGCTGATGATCAGGGAATCCATTCATAAAGGTCTGGTGGCCTACATCTCTGAGTTGGGCACATCCAAAGAGATGTATGATAAGTTGGTCCTCATGTTTAAGGCCAACAATGAAAATCAAGTACTATTATTCAAGAATCAATTGAAGAATTTGAAGAAGGGCAGGGATGAGTCTGTCCAATCATACTTTCTGAAGCTGACCGATATCAGGAACAATTTGCTGGCTATTGGGGAGACAATAGTTGATCGAGAGATGGTACTCACCGCACTTGGGGGGCTCTCATCCGAATGGCATGTGTTCAACACTACCATTCTAAATAATAATGTGATATCTGACTTTGACGAAGTACTGTCAAGATGTGTTCAAGAAGAATCAAGAATGAAGGAGTATGGAAATGAAGGAAATGCTGCATACACGCCTCATTCTAGAAAGAAGAACTTTGGTGGTCCAAAGTACAAAGGAAAAGTAGGGACCCAAGGAAAGAAGGGCAAGTGTTTCACTTGTCATAGGCCAGGTCACTATGTTAGAGAATGGCCAGGTCACGATGCTAGAGAATTCCCTTTCAAGAAGGATTCTCATGATGATGACAACAACAACAACCAGAGGGATAATAATCAAAGGAACAACAGGTTCCAGGGAAAGAGGAAGGCTCCCTTCAACGGAAATGATCAACCTTTCAAAAGGTCAAGAAATTCCAGGTATGAGGAATCAAATGTTGTTGATAAAAGAAATGAACACATTCTTGTATCTGCCCTCTCTTTTGCATCTCCACCTGACACTGTGGATGTTTGGTTGATAGATAGTGGTGCCTCAAGGCACATCACTGGGTTCAAGGAAGTTCTCTCTGATATGGTTGAGAAGGATACTAATCTGGAAATTATCCTTGGAGATAATGCCACATATCCCATGAAAGGGACATGGACTGTGACCCTCCACTTGTCTCAAGGTCAAGTCCTTCACTTGCAGGATGTACTCTATGTACCTAGTTTGAAGAAGAACCTCGTGTCTATATCAGCCATGGAAGACAAAGGTTTCAATGTGGCATTCATTGATGGAAAGGTGCGCATGTGGAATAAGAGCTTCAAGGAAGCTATCAAGTTTGGGTCTAGAATTGATACACTCTACCAGGTTGGAGGAAGTCCACTGGGAGCAATGGCATGAGATGCTATCCGACAGACCGATAATGGCACTGAATATGAGATGAACAAGTTCAAGAACTTTTGCAGAGGAGCTAGCATCAAGAGGGAGACCACAATGTTTGTGGGCTACAACGAAACTTCAAAGGCCTTTAGAGTCTATGTGCCTGGTCAAAGGGAAGTAAAGATATGCCACGATGTCACTTCTGACGAAGATACTCCCTTGAAGAAAGTAGTAGTCAATCTTTCGAGATCTAAGGAAGATCATGAGGCAAGGCCTGGAAATCAAGAAGAATCAAAGGATGAGACGATGCTCGATGTTGAAGGACCAATGGACTTGATTGATCCACCTCCTTCACTAGGAAAGAGACCATCATGGCTCAGGGAAACTCTCGAGGATGCTGAGGGACATATAGCCCCAAGGGGGACATTCTGTGAAAGCAAGAAGCTGAGTAGATACCAAGGGTATCTAGAAGCCATGAGTACTATTGTACAATCCGAGCATGGATCTTTTTGAGGAAGCTATAAAGCATAAAGTCTGGAAGGATGCTATGCACGAAGAGTATGAGTCCATAATGAAGAATGAAGTATGGGATGTGGTTCCTAGACTGAATGACAAAGCAGTTGTCACCTCAAAATGACTCTACAAGATCAAGCATGGATCTGATGAAAGTGTTGAAAAGTTCAAGGCAAGATTCATTGCCTGTGGCTTCTCTCAAAAAGAAGGCGTAGACTATGATGAGATATTTGCACCTGTGACCACCATCTGATCTATCATAGCCCTTGCTGCTACGCAAGGATGGAGGCTTCATCAGATGGATGTGAAGACCACACTTCTGCATGGTGCGATAAAGGAAGAGGTGTATGTGGAGCAACCTCTGGGGTTCGAAGTCCAGGATTAGGACACCCATGTCTGTAGGTTGAAGAAAACCCTCTGTGGGTTGAAGGAAGCACCCAGAGCTTGGTATGAGAGGATAGATAGCTACCTGATGAAGTTGGGCTTCACTCGTAGTAATGTTGATCCAAACATTTACTTCAAGGTTCATAAAGAGAAGCCTCTCATTCTGGTGCTGTATGTGGACGACCTCTTCCTGACAGGTGCTGACCCTCTCATTCATCAATGCAAGAGGGAGCTCGCTGCTGAGTTTGAGATGAAAGACCTAGAACCGATGCACTACTTCCTAGGCCTGGAGGTCTAGCAGAGACCTGGCGAGATTTTCCTTTCTCAAGGAAAATACATTGTGTAGCTTTTGGAAAGATTTAGTATGGTGGACTGCAAGTCCGTGTCAACACCGAAGGAGCTCAACCTCAAAAAGTTGAGTGGCAGCACTGCTGGGCCCATATTAACAAATCCTACTGAGTATCATCAACTTGTAGGGGCCCTGGTGCTCTTAGTGAACACCCGTCCGGACGTATGTTTTGCAGTGAACACTTTGAGTCAACACATGGTTGATCATAACATTCACTGGGTTGGTGCCAAGAAACTCTTGAGATATATCTGGGGCACGATAGACCTTGGGTTGAGATACACTGCCAGGACAATGACACTCCTTGGTTATACTGATTTCGATTGGGCTGGCAATGTGGTGGATCGCAAGAGCACATCTGGATGCTACTTCACATGTAGATATGCTTCGGGCAGGAAATAGAAGTCGGTAGCCTTGAGCACCATTGAGGCTGAATACATTGTAACATGTATGGCCTGTTGTGAAGTCACTTGGTTGTGAAAGCTCTTCAGTGATCTGTTTGCGCATGTGCTAGATACCACCGTTATCCTTTGTGATAGCTAGAGGGGGATTCGTTTGTCATAGAATCTCGTGTTCCATGATCGATCCAAGCATGTTGATGGATGGTACCACTTTATCCGGGATATGGTACAGTAAGGCGTTGTAAGGCTCGATCATAGGAACTGATGAGTAGGTCATAGATATTATCACTATGCTCTTGGGGAAGGTCATGTTCCTAACCTTCCGTGAGAATCTTGGAATCGTGGAATGACCCTATTCTGAGGGTCCTGTTGGATGATGAGCTCTAGGAGCTCTGGGGGGGGAGCTCCGGGGGCTTTGGGGATAGCCTGCGAGTGCCATAAGCAACCACAGTAATAGCCTAACCTTGCTGGTGTGTACTGGGCCCCACCGGTGATGACTGAAAGGTTCGCCCTCTGATTGAAAATCATATGTATCGTGAATCATTGAGTTCTGACCATGGAAGTACCTCATTTGGAAAATGGGGTGTAGGCAGCTAGAGACTAGTAGCAAAGGATCGATAGATGCATTAGACATTTTCATACTCTATCTAGGATGACACGTGTCCAACCACTGATTTGGGATCAAGTCTAGTGAGGTTTCTAGACCTCCAACCGACTTCAGCTTGAGGACTAACTGGAGCTAGTCCTCTTATGAATCTCTGAGTCCAAGCAAAAAGTCGCACCTCCTACTGACTTCGGGTCAGGTAAACCAACTTCGGGTTGGTATGAGATTCTTTGTGAGTCCGATAGAGGTTTCAGACCTCTGGGCTGAATGTGTCAGTCGGGGAATGATGTCTTTGTGACTGACCCACTTATGTTCTGAAATAAAGAGGCCAACAAAGCAACCTACAGAGGGATGATGCACGATGTTTGATTGCATAGGTGGATGGAGTTCTCCCTAGTTGAAAGGGAGTGTTAAAATTGGACAACTAGGTCCAAACTCCATGTTGTGATGCTTAGATGAAGATACCAACATTTATATTGGGTTCCTCTTTTGGAGAGGTGTAATATCGATCTAAATTGATCTTAATTTGATGAGCAGAATATTTATTTTTAATTTATTTTTAATAATTTCAAATATGTGCATGTCGGCCTTAAGGTTTGACACCCCCAGCAGATGTGTCACACACCTTAGTGATTGATATAAATAGAGTCAACGTTGGAGGACTTTTTCACTCATCTCATCCTCACACATCATCTCCTTCTCGATTTAGTACGAGCTCCTGAAGCGCTTAGTTCACACGGGGCATGGATGGAATTTACCGTAACGCAGTTTGACGAATTTACGACAAGTGCTTGTGGTTTTCCACGCAAGTTTGACCAGAATTGACTTTGGTCAACGCATGGTCCAAATAGGCTGAAAATTGGTGGAGACTTCGATTTTGGAAGGCCGTACATATTGGCACAAGAACCAAGGTTAAAAGGTTGACCGAAGAATGAGTTGCGTTGACTTTATTTCTACCGTCCTGTGTTGACTTTTCTGGACAGTGTTAACTTTTCTAGGGTTGACTTTGAGTTGACCGTGTGGCTGTTTTGAGGGCTGTTGTGACACATGTTGGGTTGGATGACCAAGGAGACTTTGCTGGTTGAAGCATCCTGTTGACCGCCGTAACGCACCACCACATTTTTCTATTTCTAGTTTGTCTTCTGTAGATCCACTGGTATGATCTATCATCATTTTACTTGATTGTTTGTGTGATTGCTATAGTAAAAATTAAAGTTGCATCAAGCATAGAACATCTACATAAATTTACAAAACAACAACAAACAAGATTCTTAGAGCTGGCTATTATTGGCCCACCCTTCTTCCTGATACCCAAAAACTAGTCATGACTTGCCATAAGTGTCAAATTTTTGATGGCAAGAGAAAACTCCTACCTTTACCTTTGCATCCCATCACTATTGAGGCTCCCTTTCAACAATGGGGCTTAGAATTTATTGGAGAAATTCACCCCACCTCATCTGCCCAGCATAAGTGGATCCTTACAATCACTGATTATTTTACCAAGTGGATAGAGGCTATCCCTTCTAGAAATGCTACTGACTCAGTCATTATCAAGTTCCTTGAGACCAACATATTATCCCGATTTGGTTGTCCTAGAAAAATCATTACAGATAATGTTGCTGCCTTCAAATCCAAAAGAATGGTTGGTTTATACTATAAATATCATATCACATTGGGCACTCCACAACTTACTACCCTCAAGGAAATGGAATGGCTGAGTCTTCTAACAAAAGCTTGGTCAATATTATCAAGAGGATTCTGGAACAGAATAAAAAAACATGGCATGGCTAGCTAGTACATGCACTATGGGCTGATAAACTAACCACTAAGAAATCAATCAATATGTCTCCCTATCAATTGGTATATGGCATGGATGTAGTATTCCCAACATCATTGGGAGTTCCAGTCATGAAACTCCTCCAAGAAGTGCAAACATAAGAAAATGATATGAAAAGAAGGTTGAACCAGAACATTCATTTATAGCAGTCAAGAGAGGAGGTGTACAAAATAACACAAGAAATAAAATAGAGTATCAAGAAGATCTTTGACAGAAGGACTAAAGCCAATAATTTACAAGTTGGAGACATAGTTTTAAAATGGGATTCTAGAAGGGAAGACAAAGGTAAACATGGCAAATTTGAGAATTTGTGGAAAGGACCTTATATCATTCACTCAACTAGGGGTCATAATACTTTCTTTTTACAATGGCTGAATGGAGAAGAGTTATTTGGAGGTCCTGTCAATGGAAGGATGCTCAAACACTATTTTTGTCAAGAGTCCTTGCTTCAAGGTTTTCATTCATTATACATAAACATTGCATGAGAAAGTCTTGAAAACAGAAAATACAAAAACAATGAAAGAAAGGAAAAAGAGGGTAGATTCAAAAAGAGGTATAGCCCCATACCCAAAAAACAATACTACTAAAAGCGTGCAAGCCTAAATGCCACTACTAATTCAAAAATAATGTCTTGTTCAGTCATCTAGCCTAATCATGGCTGAACATGCTTTAAATTCATGTTG
>CM076584.1:1349939217-1350132852 GCA_034641835.2 Pinus albicaulis | reverse complement strand
ATGGAATAGCAAAGCAAATAAAGGATTGAACAACAATTCTGAAATAGAACAGCAAGTCTAAAATGGAACAGCAATTGAATAACTAAGTCCCGCAGGTTGTAACCAAACTTAATCTATTAACTCAAATGCATTCTTTGCAATCAAATAACATTCTTTCACTCTAAAAGCAATTCACACAAATCACACTAATGGAACAGCAATAACTATTAATGAATTATGGAACAGTACTGATAAATCAGAAACGCGCACAACACGAACGTTTAGTATAACAGCTCTGTAACAAAACAGTAAGAACATGCAATTAACTCTTGAAAGGATTAATAACTTGATGCGGAGTCAACACACGATTCTATCTGTAAAAAACCTCAATGATTCAATCTTTAACAAAGCATGTAATATGAACTTATAAAGCATATCAAATTACCAAATAACAATGATAAACAAACCACACAAAAGTCAAGTCGTAATGGTACAGAAGCAAGTGTCCTTCGGGGCCGGGCCCTTAGCCTCCAAGGATACACCGCTTTAAGTTAATCCAGACGCAGAGATGAAATAATCACCAAGCTTTTATTAATGCATCGGTCAAAAATACATTGAACCAGTTCTCAACGAGACTCAATAATCAAAGTTGATGTTTTACAGAAAATTACATAAAAGCGTATCCTATCTATCAAGCTAACAGTGTTGTCCCTTTATATAAAGGTGATGGCGGAGATGTCCAAGTAACATGATAAATAAAGCAGCGATCCCTCAGGATCGAAGATCCTGAGGGATTCGCCAAACTGTTAATTCTTCATCCTTTCCTTTCTTTGGCGCCGAGCTGGTGTCTTCTCCTTCTTTTCCGAGCCGATTTGCTGTAATCTATTTAGCCTTGTTTGCATTCGGTTCTCGTTCAGAGGGACAGCAGTTATCTCGACTTTGTCCTTTCCTTTGGAACGGAAATTCCTCGTTTTCTCCTTTTCCTGTACAGAAAATAACCATTATCAGTGGCTAAGTCTTGCATATCAATTCTCACATGTTTTGTTATGGTTCCTTATTACTTTCCAAATTCATGATACAAAAAGGTTCACAAATTCTATTAAAAAGCCACTGAAATAGTCATCAAAAGCATACCTATTATACTTCAATGCCCCATCTCTTATGATCCAACTGAAAAAAGCGATGGGCTTCTCAACTCCATCCCTTTTTTGCAGCAAAACAGCTGCCAATGTGTGCTCAGAAGCGAAAGAAAATAAAATGAAATCTTGTGTGTAATCGGGGCTGATTAAAATAGGGGCTGAAGAAAGAGCTATCTTTACCAAATTGAATGACTTTACTGCCTCTTCCGTCCATCTTACCTGACTGTCCTTTTTCAGCATGTTCGTGATTTCTCTAAGGTGCTCTGCAAGATTGGGAATGAAACGACGCAGAAAATTCATTTTACCATTAAATGACTGTATCTCTTTCTTGTTCCGGGGCTGTTCAATCTACTGAATGGCTTCAACACGTGCGGGATCAACTCGAATGCCATCTTTCGAGATGATGTGGCCAAGGAGCTTTCCTTCATCCATGGCGAAAAGGCTCTTCTTTGGATTCAGCGAAATGCCATATTTTCTGCACTTCTGGAAAACAATTTTTAGATGATATAAGTGTTCCTCATCAGAATTAGAAAATACAGTTAGATCATCAAGGTAAACAACCAAAAACACATCTTTCTCATTGGAAAAAGCCATGTCCATTGCACGCTGAAAGGTAGCGCCTGCATTCTTTAAACCGAACGGCATCTTTGCGTAATGAAATGTTCCCCAAGGAGTAGTGAACGCAGTCTTGTCACGATCATCTTCCTGCACTAAAATCTGATTATAACCTGAGTATCCATCGAGTAGTGACATCCTTGATGCTCCAACTACTCGCTGCAATATGTGATCCATCTTTGGCAGCGGATAATTGTCTTTTAATGATACCTTATTCAGATTTCTGAAGTCAATACATAGACGGATCTCACCTGTCTTCTTTCTCACGGGCACCAAGTTTGATATCCAATCTGAAAAACGAATAGGCACAATAATTCCTGACTTATACAACCTATTTACCTCTTTCTCAATTGATGGTAGCAGCTTTGGATTGATCCTCCTCAACTTTTGACGAAAAGGCTTCTGATTTGGTTTGATGGGAATAGTATGTTGGATGATATTGGTATCATATGTTTTAAGATCTGAATAATCCCACGCAAACACATCAGCAAATGAAGATAATAATTTCACGTATTCTGCTCTTACCTTTGGTGACAATGACTTTGACAATTTCACCATCTTGGGATTCTCAACTGTCCCAATATTTACCTCTTCGACACCTTTCTCTGTTGGCCTCAATGTAGGTTTACGAGCTACATCATCCTGATCAAACAATTCTTCCAAAGGAATCAATCCCTTAGGAATGATGTTATCCTTCAGTTGCAGCACATCCATTTGATTTATATGTATGTCATCAATACCATCATCAAATTCAGTATCTATGGAGGTATCTTTAAACTTACCCTTATTCTGCAGAAATTCACTAATCTCCTCATCATCCTCAAAAACTTGCCAACATCGCTGATTGTCTGGAACGGTGGGTCGGTGTTTCACATATATCTCAAACTTGTTGCTGGAATTCATTGGAATCTTAAGATTGCTCGCTGCCTTAGCAAGTCCATCAGCGACACCATTTTGTATGCGGGGCACACATGTCAAAGTATAATCAGAAAATAACTTCAGAATATCCAAAACTGCATTTCGGTAAGCCCTCATGCGAGGATGCTTAGCCTGAAACTCACCTTTAACTTGCTTTATCACTAATTCTGAATCGCCATATACCGCAATCCTTTTTGCATTCAGCTTCTTGAGAATTTTAAGACCAGCAATAAGAGCCTCGTATTCCGCTTCATTGTTTGAACAATCGAATGCAAGCTTGTAAGAACACACTCTCACATTGCTCGGAACTTTATCAGGAGCGAAAACTGGACTTCGAATCCACACACCAATCCCAGCACCATCGCTGCCCACTGCACCATCAAAATCCATGGTCCAAAGACCATTTTCATCGTCCTCTAAATGCTGAAACTGTGTCGGCTCTATTTTTCCTGTTTGCTGCCCATTGTCTTCAGCTGATTGCTCCAAAACAGCTTGTTTATCTCTTCTTTCCTTTTGCAAAACTTCTCTGAAATTCTCATTTATTTCTGGTATGTCCTCTGCCTGAACTAATTGACTTTCTACATCATTAAAACTATCAGCAAGCAACACAAACGACTCTAACTCAGTATGTACATAATTCACAGGATGATTGACTGGCTTCTCTTTGCTAGTTATCATGTATTTCATCTTCTGCTCACGATACAACTTTCTCATTTGACCGAAGACTGGAATTGTAGCATAAGAGAAATCTAATTGAAGTGTACCTTTCAACTTTGCCCCCCAAGATCTTGCAAGGAGCATCCCGAAACGTGGAGGAATGTCGGCAACCACCACATCCATCAAAACATTCTTCGCTGGAATTTGATCTAAACTTACCACCAAATCTTTGATGAGTCCTATACACTTTACCCGGCTGGAATCGAATGAATACAAATCATGATACTCTCTTGTAATATCTAATCCCAACTTCTCCATGATTGCCTTTGGCATCAAATTGTGCGAAGCACCCGAATCGAGCATAGCATTATGCAATATATATTCATGCAACCTCAAACTGATGTAAAAAGGAGGAACATTACTGTCAGGAGACTCACCATTCAATGCAGGCCCAAAAATCAATTCCGGCTAATCATCCTCAACATTCACTGTGTCAATCATTGGATCAAAGTTCAGAATTTTGGTGACTTGACTACGGTAGCTGCTGTTCTTCATAATCTCCGTCAAAGGAATGGATATTTTCAGTTTAGAAATTTCATTTTCCAAGCTAAATGCTGAAACCTTCTCGACCTCTTTAGCTGGAATTTCCTTCTTTTCAGCCTTGTCTTTCACTATGTTTGACTGATTTACCTTCTCAGCTGATGACACTTTACTTGCTGCGGGGTCAATTGTCTCTTTCCCTCTTTTCTGTGGTATTGGTGAATCTGTCTTTGGTGCTGAAGCTTCCTTTCTTTTCTGAATGGGATTTATAGGCACATCTCGATTTCTCAATGAATATTGTTTCTGCTGAGCAGTCAATGCATTCAAATATCCTCTTTGGTATTCATCTGACTCTTCTTCTAAATCAGCATCATTTGTTAGGATAAAATCCTCATCTTTCTGAACAACTGAACTTTCGCCATACTCCTCTTCCTCGGTAATATAAATAGGCAAATCATCAGGGGTGAAGAAATGATTTTGCTCACCTGACACATCATCATCATCATCGGAATCATGACTCACAAAATTCTGCAAAAGTGGAGTCTTAACCTGCTGTTGGGCTGCTGGCTCTTGAGCTCTTTGTTCACGCTGCTTAATTCTAAATTGTGGCTGCTGCTGGCCACGGAAATTTGGGTTCCGAAACTGTGTTTCTGCCTTGTCAAGATTCATTCTTCTTAAAGCCTTTTCCAACTCACGAGCTATGTGCTGTTCTGATATAGATGTAGAAGGTTCTTCCTTTATTGTCACTCTTTTCTCTGCTTTCAACCGTGGTCTTTTATCATTCAAATTTGCCTCAACACTAACAGCGACCTTCTGCATATCTTCTAAAGTAGGTGGATCTCTATCACGAAGGGAATAAGCCATCTCCGGATCAAAGCCATCCGGGAATTTAAGGAGAGCAGATTTTTTGGACGGTCTCAAATCATATGGAATAGCATTATACACTGTATTGAATCTAATAATATAATCCTGAACCGACTCACCAGGATTACGTTTGAGATTTGTATATTCTGAAGTAATCTGCAGCGGATCCTTTTTCATCTCCCATCGGTCTAAAAACTGCCTCTGAAGTTCTGCCAATGTATCTGTGCTTCTTTGTGGCAAGGCTCTGAACCATTTCCGTACCTCTCCTCCAAAGGTTTGCACAAAAAGCCTCATGGTCACATTTTCTTCATCAATCTCGAAACGATCAAAGAAATCTGCCATATTGTCTACATGCTGTTGTGCAGGAAGACTTTGTGGAGTGCCATCAAATGTCGGGATCTTACTCTGATAGTCTGCGGGCATATCATTCAACTGCTGGGGTAACACAAGGGGTGCAAAACGAGCAGCCATAGCTCTTGGTGGATTGAAAACAATATGTTGTCGAGGAGATACAGGAGGAGTAGGAGTAGTAGGTCTATGAGATGTATTCAATGGAAACGGAGAAAATACTATTGATTGCGGATCAGAGAACTCAGGCTGAACCGGAATGATAGGGACAAAAGGAGGTTCAGTAGGGATCTGTGAACTTGATGAAATTTTAGATGGGTCGAGAACTTGTGAAGCAGATTCAGTAAATTCAAAAGTATTAGTATCCTCAATAGAACTTTGCAGCTGTCTATCCAAGTACTGTGAAACAAATCTATATTGCAAATCTTCAGTAAACAATGGATCTGGGACTAATCTTGACAATTCAGTTTTGGAAAAATTCACAAACAAAGATGTTTCAAACTGTGCATCAAAGGGGATTTCATCAACATATATGATTTTGACGGGACAGGATGCAGATCGGGTAAGTACTCTGGAACTCTCAAAACTCAATTGGCTTTCTCTTTCAGAACTCTCTTGACTGCCTTGTTTTCTAAGGGTCCTTGGAATCAGATTCAGATTTTCGAAGATTGTTGGTGGATCAGGGTCAGGATTCGCCCTAGTATTTCTTCTTGAAGCCAGTGTATTGATCTTCTCGGAAAACAAAAATTACAAGGAACACAATCAACTATTTTCAGCCTTTCGACTTCTAGACTCAATCATCCAAAAGGTCTAGAATGAATAAATATACTGGGGTGATTTACAAATCAAGTACTGAACACACAAGCTTACCGGAGATCGACTGAAGCAGCGTTTATCTACTTCCGCTTATGCATAACAAAAGCGTTTCGAAAGCTACCTGGCGTGACTTCAGACTCCGTCTAAGACTCGTGGGACAAACACATCAACAAGCAAACCATTGAGATTTTTCTCCCCAGTATGGTCGCCACTATGTTAGCACTCAAATCTACCTCAGGCTTAAATGAAGTAAAACTCAAGGCTACATCAAACCACGCTCAGCCTCGTAGCTAGCCCTACGAGGACAGGAGAGGGCTCTCTCCGTCAATCTCGAGAAAATAAGCGATAAGATGCGAGATGACTTACAATAAGAACTGATTTTAGGCTAGTAAAGAGATAGGTATGTTTGATTTTTGGTTTTTTGGGTTTTCGCTGGAGTAATGGGAAAACAAATTTTGGGTCCGGGGATAAGGTCAGACCTTTGCAGAGTTCAAGCTGGGGCGAGGTAGGTGATGATCTTGATGCTTCGAATTGGATTTTATGGATAGATTAGACTGACGAGGAGCTGAATAGGGCAAAGAAGAACTTGGATCCTCTCCAAAAAGCTGAAAACATATAGAACTAACTGAATTCAAAGGCTAAGCACTGTAAACAATGGATTCAACCTTATTTCACTCATTCAATTTAGTTCAGAAGCATAATGAAAGGATGGCAACATTAAACATGAAGAAACTTACAGTAAACAAAGGAGAAACATCATCAAGAACAGAACACCATAAGGATCCCAACAAGTGCCGCAAAACCCCTGATCTTTCCTTAGCCAAAATATGAAAAGTATGTACAATAGTATCAAAAGTATCCCAAGAGTCCAACCTGTAGAATGCCTCAGAAATTACAATATATAGATCACTCTAACCCCTTTCCCCACCTCTAGGGGTAGAATTCCCTCTTCAGGGATCAGTTTCAACCAATTCTAATCATGGAACTACAATCTAGGCAGCTAACAACTTGCCTCTAAAAGAGTGGAAACTGATCCATTACATGATTTTTTACTCATTTGAGAGTGAATCTTCTAGAAGAGATAAAAACAAGCCAAAGTTACACATCAAACATGAATTTACATCATAAAAACCCAAGAATTCTATCCATAGGCAAAACTGGTCCAAAATAGGCGAAATGCTGAGCTGGCAGCTGAAAAACTCAAAAAATTCTCAAGGTGGGTCGCTCCTGAACTGCGTGGGTCGCTCATGTTGCAGGCTGATTTTGAGGTAGCTCCCGACATCCAAATTGAGCTCATGATAGCTCGTTGGAAAGCCCTGGATGTCTACTTTACAACCCAAGTGGAATTTCTGAATTTGGAGTTGATTTGACCCCTCAAAACTTCATTATCCCAGAGGTACTTCCTGCTGGTGCAAAAGGTGGCAGCAAGGTGTTTTTTATGGTGTTTTTGAGCTGTTTGACCATCCAGATTTTATCAAAATGCTAAGTTGACTTCAGAGGATGCATATTTGACCATGAAAAATCCAAAAATGTAAATATCTCCTCCAGCAAGTGTCTCAAAAAAATGCGAGCGCATGAGCGCGCGACCCACCTAGCCACAAAACCTGTTTTTTAAACCAAAAATTTGAAAATGACAAAAATTTTCTCCGAATTTGCCCAAATTCGGAGCGGAGGTCCTCCATCATATGTCTTGCTCAGTCAATGAAGCTTCGGCCAAAATCCGAAGTGGATTAGGCCTTTTCCGCCGTTGAAGTGCCTTGCGCAACCTCCTCTTCATGATCCTCATCCTCGCTTTGCAAACATGCATGCGAGCCCAGTAATGGCCTTTCATGTGGCGAAGCATGTCTTTGTCTCGATTGGCCTTCGCCAAAAGCTTCTCCAGATGTATATTCACCCGCATGAGTACAGTATCTCTGTCAGCTGGTGTCATGTCACCGGGCCTCTTTCGATTCCACTGCCTGTCCTCACGGATTTGGCGCACCTCATAAAATGTGAGTTCATCCCCGAGCTGTTTGTTGCGCTGCTCCAAATAGTTAATCACCCACTGAGCCTTCTGCAATTGGTCTTTCAGCTGGTCATTCTTGGCCCTTTTCTCCTGGATGACTTCCCTCAGCTTCGAGCTAGGAGAACCCGTATCAACATCAATGACTGTCATATCGGTGTCCCGGCCTCCTGATGGGCCCTCATCATGCATGGGCCTCTTGCCTCTGTCTTGTACCTGTACCTGCACTGGAGAAGAAAACGAGACCCTTTCCACATCACGTGGAGATAGTACTTGCCGTGTCGATGAAGTCGGTAGGACCCCTTCCACCTCACGTGGAGATAGTACCCGCCGTGTCGCTGCAAATAAGGCCCTGTGGCCTCGCTGATATGTCTGAACCAAAGGAGTAATGATATGCCCAACCTCAAGCATGTCCGGCTGGTGTGAAGGCTCTCCTGCCTCATAAACTGCCTCGGGAGGCTGCTGTGGCACTCTGAAAAAGTCTCTAGAAATGAAGTCCTCCCAAGTGATGCCCTGCTCTGCCAACTGATGTGACACCAAGATTTTGATCAAAGCGAAATGATATATACTCTTGTACTGCTGCACTGGGCTCGTCTTCTTCTGCACAAATGTAACCATCTTCTCTATGTTGCGGTATATGAAATAAGGAATATTCATCATACGCACCCTTGTGAAGTGCATCAGCAAACGAACATGATATGAGAAAAGACGAGCATACCTGCCCTCACAACTAAAATACTGAATGATGAGCCTCATTAGTGGTGCATACTCATCTCTCAAGAATCGGAATGGAAAGACTCTGCCCAAGTAAGCCACATATCGAGTTTTAATGTATGGCTCATAATGAAATTTCTCTAACTGCTTACCCTTGCTCCATTTCTCGCCTATGTTCGGTATGCCAGTGGCTTGAGCAATAGTCAAAGGTGATACAATGAAATCAACCCCAGCAAGGTTTACCCGATCACCCCACAAATGAAGAACAAACAAACGTGCCAATTCACGATGAGGTCGGGTTTGCACAACCATCTCACAAAACCTGAAACATGACAAGAACCGAAAACAATCCATAGCTAATGGACATGCCTGCAACCGAGCCAAAGAGGTAGGCTCCTCTCTGCGATGATCACCACTTCTGTTTTATCTGCGGGAACCCCGTGGTACATTACCTTCAGCCACCGAATCACTGCCTGATCCTGGCTCATATTCTGACTCTGTCTCTGACATATCTCTGATCAAACTTTTGGGCAATGTGTACACTGAGATGAATGCAGTGAAAGCAAGATTAGGACGTATGTTTAACACTCAATCAGTATCCCATCGCCAAAACACCATCAAGGAATCAAGTTATGGATAAAATCTCTGTTTCAAATGGACTGACAAGCAGCATCTCTGTTTTGAATGCAAATGAAGTCTTGACAAAATAGGAATAGACAACCTTTCAAAAGTTTGGACACATCCATTCAAAGGAGAGCATGGTATTGACAGTGATATGTTTGTCTGCAAGTTATGACCATAAATGGTTTCAATGAGCCATTTGAAACAATGCTAACATTGGGCAAACAAAGACATGAGCAAATGCTAACCTTGGGCAAAGCGATTCATTACAAACATGAGAGATGTGACTCAAAGGTTTGATAAGGCATACAATAACAATGGTGACAGAGATATTATGGGTATGAGAGCAGATTTGATTTTCATGTTTTATGAAAGGCTGACCATATCACTGTTTCAGACATCAAACCCATTTTTACACCATTTATTTTCATTTTAACCCTGAAAACAATAATCTCATAACAACGGGGTTTTAAATCCTTCATTAGCATATTAGAACCATGTATGATGACACAAAAACGTTTGCAAACCCCAAGTGATTGAAGAAAACCTGCTTTGAAGGCAACTGGAGTCGATCTGGGCGCTCAAACACAATTCCGGAATGTTGTCTCTGCGTGGGTCGCGCAGGCTTAGTTTGGGTCGCGCAGCCCAGGTGGGTCGCGCAGGTGCAAACCCACTGTGCTAAACCCGTTCTGTTTGGGTCGCGCAGCCCAGGTGGGTCGCGCAGGCTCAAGTTGGGTCGCGCAGCCCTAAAACACTGTCCACGCCTTCCAAAAATCCAAAATCAGCCTTCAATCTTGCAAATACGTTTTGGGAGCGATGAAATCGGTTCAAATGAACTTGTTTGGCCTTTATACACTTCACAAATATCTTCCCAATCAGATTTCATTTCAAATCTAACTTTAAACCCACATTACAAATGTTTTTGTAATTTTCACTTTGGCTTTTAAATACAAACTTTGCTTTGGCTTCTCTAAGGTCGATACTGATGATTTTATTGTCTTTTTGCAGGGATATGGCTGTCTTAGCTAGAGGAAAGACCAGGGGTCTGCTTCTACAATGTCTTCATGCGGAACAATTACAAATTTATTATAAAATGATAATGACAAATTTCTAGTTCCAAAACAGAGTTTTGGACTAGAAATGTATTTTTAAGAAAATGACGATGATAATAAAATAGAAATCACAAGTGTTGGACTTTCCTCACCTTGCAGGCTTGATGACTAGTGTATAAATGACTCAGAAACCCTAGACACCAAGACCTAGGACACTTATTGACAATTTTAATGACCTCATGTATCATGACAATAACTATGAATAATTTTTTGAGGAAAATTTTTTAAAATAGCGCTGCAAGTGTAATATGAGGAAACACAAGATGACATAACCCTTCGTCAGTTCATGGCATGATCCTAGTGATATGCAAAGAAGTGAAACAAGTGAGACACCTAATAATGAAAATGCAAAAGACGAAATGATCACTGACGGAGGGCAGCAAGGGCTGACTCTAACATGTCCTAACAAAATTCCAAAACGTACGCAGAATATACATTTCTTCAGGTTAAGATAAATTTGGTGCTTCCTACAAGTGCCAAGCATCATGCGTAGGTTTGAAATGTGTTTCTTTACCAATCCAAACACTATCCAGTCATCAAAATATACCTCCAATAATTTATGCATGAATTCTTTGAATACAAACATGACCACACGAGAGAAGATCGCAGGTGCATTTTTCAATCTGAAAGGCATGAAAATGTACTAGAAAGACCCCCACTCTGTTGCGAAGGTGGTCTTGCTTTGGTCTTCAAGCACAATTATGATCTGATGATACCCCAAAAATCCATCAGTAAATGAATAATCTTCTTGTCCTCCCACATTGTCCAATATTTCATCAGAAAACGGAGTAGTGAAGGGGTCATGCACACATGCATCATTCAGCGTGCGTAGATCTACAAAAATCCTTATCTCTCCTTTCGTATTCTTCTCCTTAACCACGATTGGGATTATCCAATTCGACTATTCTATAGGTTCAATGATGCCTATAGCGACCATATTTTCTAATTCCTCTTTTACTTTCTGCTTGTATTTAGGATTCAATCGGTATGGTCGATTTCTGACAGGGCACGAATTTGGTTGCAACGCGATCTTCATAACACCTAGGTCTCCTACAATTCCCTTGAGTTTAGAGAAATTTCTAGGAAACAGATCCTGATACTCTTTCAGTAGCTCTGTAATATTCCCTAATGTATCAACATCCCAGTAATCCCTAATTTTGGCCAACTTGGGTTGCTCTTTTGTCCAAGTGTTGAGTTCTTTCAACTTCAAAGGTTTAATTACATCGACCATTCCCAATGAGGGCCCTGAAACTGCGTGCTCTCCTTCAAATTCAGGGATGTTAATATTTCTTGGATCATATTCATTATCCTCCATTGACAAGTTCTTGTAGTAGACAATGTCTTGCATCTTTGCATCCCATGCTATCACAACACATTCACTTCGAGGTCAGGATTCATGAAATACAAGAACATCTATTTCTTGTAGGGCTTCATGTAGAAATTTGCTGAATAATGATTAATTATCCACCGAGACTATCCTGGTCACATACTATTTGAACTTCATACACAACACATAATCTCTTCCACTCAACTCAACTCAGATCATCACACATGCGGAAATAAAATCAAGTGATAACACATCAAATAATCATACACATTAACACAGTATGTATGGGGAAAGCTTATAGCTGAAAACCCCGCAGCTATTGTGTATATTATAATGGAGAAATCAAGTAACAAACTCAGTACAATACTCCTCACAAGTACTCGGTACTTTCTCATACAGTTACTCACAATCTAGCTCAGTTTTGAACAGGTTACTGGTTCAAAACTCACCGCCAATTGCCTTGCCTCTATTGCGTGTTTCAATGCTATGGGATAGCCTCTTTATATAGATAAACCACCAGCCTGAACTGCGCAATCCTCATGGGCTTACTCCACCTATCTGTGTGTTGCAAATAGCAACAGTATAGTCACAACCGATAGCTAACTCCACCCTTTCATCTACCTCTTTCACTGGTCTCCACTGAACTGATCATACACTGTAGTGAACTGATGTGTTCTTGAGTTGAATAATGATTTACTAATTAATGAATTAAATAATATTTAATTCACTCCACTCATAACTAATTGATTAGCTAGTTAAACTAATCTCAACTAGTTCAACAAAAATAAACAGAACACAACTCCACTATCTGTCTCATTAACTCCTCCAAACTTCTGCCACTGAAGTCCAACTGAAGTCAACCATGCATGTGCCATAAAACCCTTGGGAACCACGTGATTCCTCTATCAGATGCATGAGCCACTTATATAGCTCGAACTGAAGTGCTCCAAGAGAGTAAACTGTTGTTTATAGTCCAAATATTATTAAGGGTAAATAATATTTGACTTCCCTGTTTTAAGGAGAGGCAGTCTAAAAATAGACTTCGACCTCTTTGACCTAAAAAATAGAGTCTCATCTATTTTTACCAACATGACACATACTTCAAGAATCTTAAACTGGAATCCCTAAACCATGCTCCATATGTCTAAAAATAGACATAGTCTAAAAATAGATTTTGCGCCAGAATTTGCCTGCGGGCCCACTTAGTGAAGGCGACTTCATTTCACTAAGCTCCATCATCTTACTGCATTCTCAACACTCCCTCTCAGCAAGATATGGATTATCTACAACCCCTATCCTACCTCTATGGAATTCGAGCTTGCTCCTGGTGAGCGCCTTCGTCAGGATGTCGGCATCCTGATCCTCCGTGGGAACATATGAAAGCATCATGATTCTCCGCTGAACACAATCTCTGATATGATGGTACTTGATGTCGATATGTTTGGACCTATCATGAAATACTGGATTAGCCGAGAGCTTGATGCAGCTCTGGTTATCACAGTAGATCACTGTAGGCTCCAAATGCAACCTGAACAAACCTGCGGGGATCTTCCTCATCCAAATAGCCTCGCATGCAGCCAAACTTGCTGCCATGTACTCGGCCTCTGCTGAACTGAGTGCCACGGATCTCTGCTTCCTGCTGTACCAGGAAACTGTTGTCGACCCAATGCTGAAAACTCCTCCAGAAGTTCTCTTCCGGTCCGTTGGGCTCCCTGCCCAATCTGCATCAGTGAAGCGAGAAAGCTTCGCTCCATCCTCCTGTCTGTACCATAGACCATATCCCGATGTGCCTCTGATATAGCGCAATACATGCTTGCATGCCTTCCAAAAGAGCTTGGTAGGCTTAACCATAGCTTGCGAAAGCTGGTTAACTGCATAGCATATATCGGGTCGTGTATTGACCAGATACATAAGCGACCCCACCAACTGTCGATAGACAGTGGCATCCACTACCTCCGCTGAAGTAGCATCCTCCTTCCTCCAACCACCGGGAAGAGGAGTGTCAACAGGCTTGCAGCCTTGCATGTTGAACCTCTCCAGAATCTCCTGGGCATACTTGCCCTAAGAAACAAACAGTCCTCCGCTGCGCTGCCAAATCTCCAATCCCAGGAAATAATGAAGGATGCCCAAGTCCTTCATCTCAAATTCTCGTGCAAGATCCTCCTTGCATGAAAGTATCAACTGCTCATCGCCAGTCAAAATCAGATCATCTACATACAGTACGATGATCAACAGCTTCCCCTCCACCACAATCTGGTACAGGTTAGGATCCACCTCACTCTTGGAGAATCCAAGCCCAGTGAAGTAGATGTCTATCCGAGTGTACCAAGCACGAGGTGCTTGTTTCAGCCCGTACAGTGCTCTCTTGAGTCGGCACACATGCGACTCACTCCTGAAGATCTCAAAACCTTCAGGCTGCTCTATGTACACCTCTTCCTCAATAAATCCATTGAGGAATGTAGTCTTCACATCCATCTGATGAATGTGCCACCCCATCTGTGCTGAGAGAGCAAGGATCGTCCGTATGGAAGAGTACCTTGCGACAGGTGCAAAAGTCTCCTCATAGTCAATCCCCTCGATCTGTGAAAATCCATGGGCGAAAAATCTCGCATTGTACTTTTCCACACTCCCGTCAGCTGCCTGCTTCACTTTGTAGATCCATCGTGAACCCACCACTGATTTCCCCACCGGTCTTGGGACAATCTCCCATGCACTTTTCTTAACGATCGAATCATATTCTTCGATCATGGCATCAACCCATGCGGGTTCCTCCACAGCTTCCTCAAAAGAGGATGGCTCAGTCACAATACATTGACTCACAAGAGCCATGTATCCAGTGTACCGATCCAGTGACTGTCTCTGTCTGCGTTGTGCTGTAGGTGGTCCTACAACCTTCTCTGCATCCCGAGCCAGTCGCTCAGCTTCTGTAGTGCGCATGCGCCCTCTGATGGTTGGCACTACCTGGGTGGTTTCTTCCACCTCCTGAACCTCCTCTTGTGGCTGATCCACATCTGGAAGCTCCTCCTTAGGAACTAACAGCTCCTCATCTGCATGCAAGTGTAGCTCCCTCTCAAGCGAACACTGCATGGCTTTCTCCTCCTGAAATTTTATATCCCGTCGCACAACAGTCTTGCGACTATCTGACAAATACACTCGATAGTTGTGAGGTGTATCAGTGTACCCCACAAATATTACAACCTCAGCAGTTGGATCCAGCTTCCTTCTCGCATCCTTCGTCACATGCATGTAGACAGGAGAACCAAAAATCCGCAAATGGGAAATATCAAGCCTCTTGCCAGAATAAGCCTCCTCTGGTGTACTCATGCTAAGAACCTTGTGAGGACAACGGTTCTGCACATATACTGCTGTATTGCATGCCTCAGCCCACAAGTGAAGGTGTAGGCCCTGATCATGCAACATCGCCCGTGCAACACCCACGATCGTTCTGTTCTTCCGCTCAGCCACCCCGTTCTGCTGTGGGTTATGGGGTGCGATGAGCTCTCTCTGAATCCCTTCTGCGTTGCAGAACTCCTTGAATTCAGCCGAGATGAATTCACCACCGTTATCACTCCTTAGAGCAATCACCTTCTTCCCCGACTCCTTCTCGACCAGTGCTTTAAACTCACAGAACTTCGCGAATGTATCGCTCTTCTTCTGCATGAAGAAGATCCGGCACTTTCGAGAGAAATCATCAACAAAGATCACATAATACTTGTGCTTTGCTGTCGAAGCAACTGAGAAAGGACCACACACGTCTGTGTGAACTCTCTCAAGGATCATCGTGGCATGACTATCCTTCTCGTGAAAGGTGGCTTTCACATACTTCCCCAAGGTACACCCCTTGCACTGATCTGACTGCGCAAGAGTGCCCTTAGGAAGCCCAGTAGAAATCTGCTGCAGAATCTTCAAAGCTCCATGGTGAAGGTGGCCCAATCTCCTATGCCACAGTTCGCCCTCATCATCCCGGCTCACCACTTCTCCCGCTTTGCATGCCATAGCTGCGTAGTCATCTACCTGCAACTGATAAAGATTCTGAGTTCGAACCCCTATCTTTCGGGTCTCTCCAGTAGTCTTACTGCGCAAGAAGGCTTTTCCTTCGCTAAGGACCACATCATACCCCTTATCCTCCAACATCGCCACAGAAATCAGGTTCTTCTTCAATCCAGGTACATGCATGACATCCTTCAAGACAAAGGGTTTACCAGACTCCCTCTGAAAGGATATGGTACCGATACCAGTCGCACTGTATCTACCATCATCGCCCATCTCGATGTGCACACCCAAATCCTTGTCCTCCAGATCTGAGAACAAATCCCGATCTCCCGTCATATGAAATGACGCATCGCTGTCCAAGAACCATACCGATCCCATCACACTTGAAACCAAGCATGCGATCAATGAAAATTCAAGCTCGAACTTTGAAGCCAAAGCTTCTCCATCTGCAGATCTTCCCGCTTGCTTTTTCTTCTTCTTCTTTGGACAATTGGTAGCATAATGTCCATGATCATGGCAGTGAAAACACTTCACTTTCGCCATATCCTACTTCTTGCCCTTTGCACTAGAATGAGAATTTTTCTTACCCTTCCCCTTCTTTTCTTTGGCAACCAAAGCGCAATTTTCTTCATCAGCTCCCTTTGATGAAGATCCATCCTGAGTAGTCCTCCTTATCTCCTCCTGCATGAGATTCGCCCAAAGGCGCTCCCATCCTGGCAGCTTCTCCCGACCATTGACACTATCTTGATATGAGTGCCAAGCCTTCGAAAGACCAAGGAGAGCCAGGTCGACCATGTCCTTGTCTTCGACAGTCACCCCCACACTTCCCGGCTCATCTGCGCGGGTGAACTTCGTGAGGTATTTGGCGATACTGTCGCCCTTCTCCATGTTGTGGTTCCTACTGAGCTTATATTCATGCGCGGCTTCCTTTGGTCACTCTTACTGCAGGAATAAGATCGTCAAACTTTCACATTCCTAAATATGGAGTAGCCTTTCCATGATGCAGGCCGGACACAATATGATCCTTCACGCCCTCAACGGATCCTTCGACATTTCGCCATCTTCTTTTGCCATGCATCGACTTCAGCAGGATCAGTGGGCTTTTGGACATCCGTATCTACGAACTCCTTCAGACCATTATCTTCTAATACTGCTTCCATGCGATCCTTCCATCCAACATAATTCGAACTGCCTTCAAGAGCATATTCGAGTCGCAAACCGTTGAAAGACATTTTCAACACTGGCACCAAGAAAAAAAAACTGCTGCAAAACTTCTAATTCCACCTCAAAGCTCAACCGCTCTAGATCGTGAGAACAAATTATTTCTAGCACAGAGATTGACTGCAAGGGGCATTTACCAGACCTTTCACTTTCTGAAGAGAGATGAATCCGGAGGCTACCTGGCCCGCATGCAGACTCTGTCTACCGAAATAAGTTTGTAATCACTGTGATGATCGATACGAACTTTAATAGCTCGATACCATGTAGAAATTTGCTGAATAATGATTAATTATCCACGAGACTATCCTGATCACATACTATTTTAACTTCATACACAACACATAATCTCTTCCACTCAACTCAACTCGGATCATCACACATGCGGAAATAATAGAAGCGATCGCACATCAAATCAATCACACATTAACTCAGTATGTATGGGGAAAGCCTATAGCTGCAAAACCCCATAGCTATTGTGTATATTATAATGGAGAAATCATGTAACAAAACAAGTACAATACTCCTCACAAGTACTCAGTACTTTCTCATAAAGTCACACACAATCTAGCTCAATTTTGAACAGGTTACTGGTTCAAAACTCCCCATCAGTGCCTTGCCTCTATTGTGTGTTTCAATGCTATAGGATGGCCTCTGCATATAGATAAACCACCAGCCTAAACTACGTAATCCTCATGGGCTTACTCCACCTATCTGTGTGTTGCGAATAGCAATAGTATAGTCACAAACGATAGCTAACTCCACCTTTCATCTACCTCTTTCAACGGTCTCCAGGCCCGATCATACAACGTAGTGAGCCGATGTGTTCTTGAGTTGAATAATGAGTTACTAATTAATGAATTAAATAATATTTAATTCACTCCACTCATAAATAATTGATTAGCTAGTTAAACTAATCTCAACTAGTTCAACTAAAATAAACGAACACAACTCCACTATGCATCTCATTAACTGATTCAAACACGCAAGAGTCCAAGCAGAGTCAACCATGCATGAGCTCACCAAACCCTTAGGAATAGCATAATTCCTTTTTCAGATGCATGAGCCACTTCTGTAGCTCAAACTGAATTGCTCCAAGAGAGTAAACTGAAGTTTAGAGTCCAAATATTATTAAGGGTAAATAATATTTGACTTCCCTATTTTTAGGATAGGCAATCTAAAAATAGACTTCGACCTATAGGTCCAAAAATAGAGTTTCATCTATTTTTACCAACATGACCAATGCTCCAAGAATCTTAAACTGGAATCTCCGAACCATGCTCCATATGTCTAAAAATAGACATAGTCTAAAAATAGATTTTGCGCCAGAATTTGCCTGCGGGCCCACTTAGTGAAGGCGACTTCATTTCACTAAGCTCCATCATCTTGCTGCATTTTCAACACTTAATTCAATTTTTTCGATCCCCCAACCAAGTAGAAGGTTGATAGGAAATCCTCAGTCCTTTTAATCCAATGGCGATTTCCTCGGTGCAGTTCCGTTTCCAAATACCAAATGGTAGGTACCAGCCTTAAAGAGTGAATACAAATATGAACCCACTCATCCCAAGTATTTTCCTTCAAAACTTCTATCCACGTGGATAGGTGTTTTCCTGGCTCTCCCTAACCATGTAACAACTCAGTTGGCGAGGTAGTGGGAGGCTCAAAGCGCAACTTCATCATCTTGGTACATTCCTTCCAATTCTTAATGAAACCCTTCTGCATATCCCACCAAAGCACTAGGGTTGTGCACATAGCCAGATCAAGAGCCCATAACCTTCATTCTTTTGGGACAACCTTTTCCAATTCTTCTAGAAATACTTTGAAACTACCAAAACCATCAAGATAGGGTAGTTCTATTACCTCTGAGGAGATGCACCCAGAGTTCTTAATGAACTTGAGGCAACATAGCATAGAAACATCATGCAACTGATTTTGCAAGTTCTCCATCTCACCATTGAAATCTGAGAAACATGAACTATCATTCTCCCAATTTAGCATCCCATCAACTGTAGGGTTGATCTAATCTTTGTCTCATGCATTAAACTTGTAAATATGGGCAAAAAAATCTCCTTCACGTACTGGCTCTACATATCTTTCCCCTTCTGCTGGATCCAGTGGGACTATCACTTGTGTACCATAATTCTCAAAGATCATGCTTCTCTACTTTAGGTTTATGATGCCTCCCATATCAATGGCCCAATCCAAACCTAACAATGCAAGGTAGGGGTCTGCATCATCCAAAAATTTTATTACTTCAAAATCTGTGCTTACCTTCACTCCAGCAATGTCTACCAGGACTTGTGGAAGTCTTCCAAGTGGAATGATCTTCTGCTGATTATCCATGCATAACTGAATGATGGACCATTCTAGCTTGGTTCTCCCATCTTCTGCCAGCTTTTCTTAGGTAGAAAATTTACATCATACCCCAGATCCAAGATGACTTGATCCATCTCATACTCTCCAATCTGCACAGTCATGTGCATTTCTCGACCAGCTCTCTTCTTGTTCTTATAAATATTGTTCAGAACCTTAGCCTTCATTCGAGGTACTTCTTTTTCTGTGTAGCTGTCTATCAGGGCCTGGATATTATCTACTGCCTTCTGATTGCATGGTAGCTCAATGTAGGCTTGTAGGAATGGTTTGAATTCATCATCAGCCTTTGGTTCCATGATAGACCTTGATGTGGATGCTCCTACAGTAGCAAAATTCCTCCTGGATTCAATGAAAGTCTCTTTTTCCTTCTGCAGGTTGATTCCTTCTTTCTTTTCAAATGCCTTTATGATCAGTGGCTCTGCATCAACCTTCTTTTCTTCATCTCCTCCGATGGAAACACCACTATGTGTAATTACATTTACACTTGGACCATCATCGCGTAGTTTAAATTTAACCATTTGTATGTTTTTCATTGGCTTCTGTTGTTGATTTTCCTACATCTTAGTAATTAACAAAGGGAAATCTTCAATTACATGATCAAGTTTCCTACAATACCTACAATATTGTCTCGCTGGGTTTGGGTAGTCATGTGCATAGTGTCGAACGTCTCCATAGTTATAGCAAATTAATTTCCCTCTTCCCCAACCTACACCTCCACCTCTCCCCCATCCCCTTCCTCTTGCATGGGATCCTCCCAATCTAGAAGGTGATGTTGGCGATGAAGGTTCGGCCTGCACTCTATAAAGGTTAGAATTTTCTATCATTAGATTGAATGTCTGACAGTGGTGCTCGTCATGACCAACTAAAGAGAAAAATATGCACCACTATTGCTTTAGCTCCGGTACATAAGCTACTAGTCGAGGGAAATTGCTTGTATCGTGCAATCCAACTAACCTACAATCAACGCACCATAGTGTGGGGGTACTTGACCCACCAAAATCCCTATGGCATAGTGGATTTGGTCCCCCTGCTTGCAGGTAATCTGAGAACATGGGGCATTGATCTTTGGTGTGGCCAGAACCTTTGTAACGTATGTACCAAACATTTGCGGAAACTTCTTTAACCCGATATCATTTAAATTTTGTATTTCTAATTGCATAGCTTCCATTTGGCTTTGAATTTGTAGCAATCTGAATTAAGCATCTTCTCTAGTCACAACTTCTAATTTCATAGAAACTTTTAGGGCTTCAGCCTAAGAATCAATATTCTATTGACCCGTAGGCCTGCATAGATGTGGCAACAACATGGAAATGATCCATTCCTTATGCTACTTATCATCGTAAACAAATCCTACATCGTTGATGGTGCACTTCAGCCATTGGTCAAATTCCCAAATTGATTCCTTCAACCCTTGCTTGATATCTTTTGGTTCTATTATGCATTGTGAATAGGACTTCGAATTCCAAAATTGTTGTTTCAGGGCATCCTTAATCTGCGCAACAGTGGGATCTACATTTCGAGCGATATATCCCATGAACCAATCTAAATTGCGACCTTCAAATGCCATAACCAACTGCACTCTCTTGACGGCATTAGTATTAACATTTTGTGCATTCCACACTGCATTAGCCACAAACCAAAACTGATCCATGTCCTCATCCCCCACACCCTTAAAGGTGGGTAGCTTCATATGTGCAACCATATATTCCACAAGTGGTGGTGGTGTGGGGTAGGAGATGTCTTACCCCTACACGAGTTCAACTGTGGCATGGCAGGATGGCTACCTTCAATGTGCATACCCTTACTACCTTCTATATCAGGTGAATTTAATAGAGGGCTATGTACAGATCTGCCCCCCTCTGATTTACCTAATAATATTTTCTATTGCGTGTAGTGCTTTTGATCCTATTAGGGTTCATTCACTTAGTGTGGTTGAAAAAAACACCATTTTCACACAATAGCATCTTAATCAGCAGAGGAAAATTTCGTAAGAATTTACCTCTCAATCCCTTGAAAAAACTCCTTTTAGCTTCAGAATATGACAAAAACTGATCTACTGCAAATTTTGTCAGAAACCCACCTAAGATGTTTTCAATTCAGTGATCTACAGTCCGGGTGATGGAATTATCGGTATTTTCCAACTGTTGGATCAATTCAGGCATCCACTACATGACCTTGTCATCCTTCCAACAAGTTTGGAATTCTGCTAATCTTGAAAACCACTCCTTCAATTCGTATGAAAAGGTCATGAAGAATATCTTGTGAACCTCTGTGAAAATATACTTGTTCTTCCACTCTTCAGTAGACAACTTCTTAATTCTATTTTATTTTAGGGAAAATTCCTTAATCTATTTCTCAAACTAGTCCTCTAGTTTAGGCTTTAAGGGTTGCCACAACATCTAATCTCTCTCAAAATTATCTCCATCCTGGCAACAAAACCATTTGTTGGCTTGAGGGGTCTAAACCTAGGTTCAGATTTGAGGCTAACCAACAAAACCTTCTTACTGCTGTCCCTTTCAGTAGTGACCTGCTTGCGCAAGTTAGAGTCTCAACCAAAGTAGTATGGAGGGGTGTTTGAACTAGGTTTCCACAGCCTGAGAAAGAATTAAATGGTGTGGGTTCCTTTATATCTAAAACAACCATTTAAAGACTTCTACAATAGAATCTCTAACCAGAAAACCCTAACTACATAGATTTAGGTCAATTATATAGAAAACATTGTGTTTAGGCTAAAACAGAGTCTGAAATCCATGTAATAACCATTAACACATATTATTACAGCCCAATAGTACTAGATCCATTCAATAATCATTCATCTAAATCCAGAAATAGTTTCGCAATCGACCTGAATACAAATAACACATTAATCAGAAATAATATGCAGAAATTATCATAAGGAAAATAACAGATGCATCTCATTCTCAGATATCATCCAAAACAATTCTTCATTCATTAACATTTCAGATATTCCTTAAAAAACCTTCAGTTCACTCGCGCAGATAGCCAGCGGGGTCTACACACAACAAGACTAAGGTCTTTGTGCACATAGCCAATAAGAGCCCTTCAACCTAGACAAATCTGCTAGAATATCAAAATACAGTCAAATCTCTATCATCAATAACATTAGTGTCCCCTATCGACTCTATCTAGACTCCCATTTATACTTTTAGCCTACGCTCATCATGGTTTTCAGCCCCTTAGTCCTACCCTTTACCCATTACAACTCATGAGGGGCTTTGAACCACCCCAAAGCACCTTTAGTTGTGTTGCGCATGACTAACCTTACAAAAATATTTACAAAAATATATCAAAAAATGTATCAAAGGTTGGTACTAGGGGACCCCGCTCCAACAATAAGACATTTGCGTTAGATCCTAGATCCAGAATGACCTGATCCATCTCATAAGCACCAATCTGAGAAGTCAACCACATCTCTCATCCAGTTATTTTCTTATTATTTATTTTTTATATATTGTTGAAAACCTTTTGTTCTATCGGAGGTTGTTCCTTTTCTGTGTAGTTATCTATCAATGCCTAAAGGTTCTCCACCACCTTTTTGTTGCACAGTGACTTAATGCAAGCTTGTAAAAATGGCTTGTTTTCGTCATCTACTCCTGCCTCCTTCATCGATATACTTGATTTCGATGTGATTCCTTCTAAAAACCCCTTTCGTGTTTCGACAAAAGTTTCTTTTGCACACTCCAAGTCAAATTTAGCCTTGTTCTTCGGCGCCTTACAAATCCAAAGGTCAGCATTCGACTTCTCTCCCTTATCCTCACTAGTGGTTGTGCCTCTCCTAGTGACCACAATCGCACTAGGATCTTCCTCGCGTGTCTCTGTCCTGACCATCTAAAGATTCTATGTCCGAGTCTGCATATTTTTCTCCTACATTTTAGAAATTAAAACACAGCAATATTCTATTACATGATCAAACTTTCTACAGTACCTACATGATTGTTGCATCGGATTTGGATAGTCACGCGCATAGTGTCCAGCATCTCCACAGTTATAGAAAAATACCTGCCCCCTACCTTGACCAGTTGATCCTCCTCCTCTTCCTCTTCCTCTTTCTCTATTCTGAAATCCACCGCACCCGGATGGGGATGCTGGTGAGGTAGGTTCAACCTGCATTCTATATATTTCAGCTTTTTCCATCATCAAGTCAAAACTTTGACAATGTTTCTCATCATGTCCTAGTGATGAACATAATCTACAAAAATATTGCTTCAACTTAGGCACGTATCTTCCGATCCTTGGACAGAAATATGTTGCATGCAGACCCATAGTTTGATATATCGCGCACCATACTAGAGGTATCTCACTTGGCCATACCATGCTCTTTAGCAAGCTTGGTCATCTAGCCTGTAGAAAATCATTGAAGACTGGACATTGATCCTTATGATGTCGAGCATATTTACATCGTATGCGCCACAGGTACCGATGAAAATTCAAATTTCATTGCAATTTCTACAACCTTAGCCTGTGTGGCAATCTTCTGTTGACTAAATGGCTGGCGCAGATTCGGGAGAAGCATAGAAATAAACTACTCCTTGTGTTGGGTATCATCGATAGTGAATCTACCATCTCTGATAGTGTGCTTCAATCTCTGATCCACCTCCCATACAAATTAATTTATCTCCTAGTGAATCTGTTTCAAATCTGTAACACACTGCACATATGAATTAGGATTTTTTAATTGCTCTTTTAGGGCATCCTTCAACTCATGCATAGTTGTGTTAGGGTTCACTGATACATATCTGATATACTAGTCCAATGCGTGATCTTGAAAAGTAGTGGCTAACTATGCTTTATTAGGAAAATCATTATTAACCTATTGTTCTCTCCATAAAAACTAAATGAGAAACTAAAATTTCTTAGTATATTTATTTCCAATACCTCTAAAAGTAGGTATCTTAATAGACAAAGCCATATTTGTGCCTGGAGGGGTGGATGTGGAGGTGGAATGGATGACTTGTAAGATGAGTGTGGAAGTGGAGTGGATGGGATCTGAACTATGGCTCCCTGATCATTCTGATCTGGTGAAACTTCTTCTTGAGAGACTTCCTCTTCTTCATAGCATGGAGGTTCACTAGAGCTACTAGTTTTTGTCTCGTCCTCACTATCAGATCTACCCTTGAGACGACTATAAATAAACCCTTCTGCTAGGTTTGTGCGGTAAATTATTTCGTTGCGTGTAGTCCGACCTCTTCAGAAAATTCACGCAATGCGTTCACACAGAGAAACCTGTTCACACAGTATCATCTTCAACAATAACTTCAAAAAGTGCAAGAACTTTCCTCTAGGACCCTTCAAAAAATATCCTTTCTGCTTTATAGTATGACCTAAACTGATCAATGGAAAATTTAGTCAGAAATCCTCCCAAGACATGATTGATCCAATGATCTATCATGCGGATAATCATATTTCTTGTCTTTTCTAATTTTTGAACTAATTCTAGAATCCACTAAGTGATTACATCTTCCTTTGTGCATGTGTTAAATTCAGTTAGTCACGACAACCACTCATGCAATTCAGTTGCAAAGGATGCAAAGAATATTTCGTGAAATTATATATAGACATACCTCTGAATCCAAGCTTCAGTAGATAATTTATAAATTTGATACTCTTGGATCACAAATTCATGGATCTTTCTATCTAGCCAATCTTGCAACTCATTCTACATAGGATGCCAATACATCAAATATTCGTAAAAATGATCTCGGTCCCAAAAATAGAACCATTTCTTGGCTTTAGGTGTCCTGACCCAGGTTCATAGTTTATCGAGCCACCAAAAAACCCTCCAACTACTGTTCCTTTGGCAATGACCTGCTTGTGAAGTTCAAAGTCTCACCTGGAGTAGTATGGGGGGGTGCTAGAACTAAGTTTCTACACCTTGAGGAAGAAATTGATGTAGTGTCCCTAAACAAGTTTATAATAGAACTTATTGCAGACTACAAATAGTAAAGAAGTTTATAATAGAACTTATTTTAGACTACAAACAGATGCACACATATACAGATCAACACTTTACCAAACCCGTCACAAACACAAATAATGCATATAACAGATAATAGAATCACATATCAACTTCATTGTAGATAAATATAATAGAACTATATCTTCGCAATTCACAGAGTATACATTCGCATGCAGTTACTTAAGAAAATCTATTCGTATACTTAACCATCAACAGATATTCATGCACAAGGGATAGATTTATGCACACCGATACAATTAATCATAATAGAAGTAAAGAGATCTCAAAGAAGTAAACAGTAATCAGATAACTCAGATATCAAAGAAATAACACATTTGGTTCGCCAAAAATAGTCTTTGTATTAGATCCAAGAAGTTCAATACAGTCAAACTTTCCCTTACAATTACCCTTTTGCACACACAGCAAACAGAAGCTTTTCTACACAACCCAGACTAGAAACCCTTAGAAAACTGTATCACATAAGCATGAATGACTTACTTAGATAAAACATGAACTATCTTACTAGACTCGATCTATTTATATCCATTCAGTGCATAGATACTATGGTCTCAAACCATGGTTTGAGACCCACAGTTTTCCCTTTAAAACCCATTTACATAAAAGAGGGACTTTGACCCACTCTAAATCCCCTTTGAACTTTCCGTACAATGCACATAACCAAAACTATATACAAAACCTTGCTCAAATCTCACCCCAAGGGACGCCGCTCCAACAATATCTATTTTTTTTTGGATCACATATATCTTTTTACTGTAGAGTTTTATCGTTTTATTATTGTAGATCTGAAGCATAAATGATGACATATTATTGTTAGGGTCACTTTTCACCTGTGACTTAAGTGAAGTGTTTTTGGTACATCTTACTGAAATCTTTACACTAACATCTACCAATATCATGCTACCCATAACTTACAATTCTAGTTACGATCTTCCCTTAAGTGTCACAGATTTCATAAAAAATAGAATATGAAATTGTATGTTCTACCCAATTCTTTACATGAGGAGATTATAGTGGTCTTGTTCTCATAACAAATAATTCTCAATATATGCATGTAATTCTATAAGGTTCAACTTAACCATATGTATATGCTTTGATGGCCTAATTTCCTTCGTTTTCCCCTTTCTTCTCTTTCAAATCTCTCTTGGTCCTTTATTCTCTATCGACTATTTCCTATTTTATACCTTGTCTATTATTCCTCATTTGTAAAGACCAATTATATAGAAAGATGTTTTTTTGAGATCCACTAAAGTTCGGCCAAACCATCCATGCACAGAAAATGTAAAATCTGAACCTAAAATCTCTAGAACTCCTTAACAACTCTGGTTAAATGGTGTATTACATGTCGATGATAAAATAATCCCTCATCTCTTAAATAAATCTCTATTTCCACTATGAAATCAAATCCATAACTTCAATTACATTAACTTAAACTAAATTAAGGGAACTACTCCATATACTACTGTGGATATTCCATTGGCCATTTTGTCACAACAAATATGACAATATTGTACTAAAAATTCGAAATTCTACACTATTATAGTTTTATTTAATTTCTAGATCTGTAAATTTTACTGTAATTGTGAATGCATGTGAATGGAAATTATGAAAAAAAGTAGATGACGGAAAAATTAAATCACACACACATAGGACACAAAATATTCTTTGGGAAACCCTTTCGAGAGAAAACCTAGCTGGAAGATGAGGTCGCTTCACTCTTTTTCTCTGTCTAGAAAATAAGGCTGCAAGTTGAAAGAAGTAATGTTTGTAGCTAGTGGGCTTCTACAATGAACATATCCTCTCTATGTTCTCTACCTCCTATCTCTCCTAAATATATTTTCTTAGCTATGTAACAAAATTCGCTCGAAAGAATCGAATGTCTCTTCC
Organism: Pinus albicaulis; assembly: GCA_034641835.2. Classification (NCBI taxonomy): domain Eukaryota; kingdom Viridiplantae; phylum Streptophyta; class Pinopsida; order Pinales; family Pinaceae; genus Pinus; species Pinus albicaulis. The sequence goes on along the minus strand of CM076584.1, from coordinate 1,350,105,734 downwards.
TCCTAGTGGCCCGGTTATAACACAACCCGATAACTTACTAGTGGTTAAGTTTGACAACAACAACTCTTAACTAGAGTTACAAAATAGACTCTTCTAGATTATTTTACATCACAAACATGTGGCTAGCCCATCTTCCATGAATGATGGGGGTTGAAGCAGCATCCTCTTGAACTATAGGTGTGAAAAGAGGAAGGTCAACTTCTGAGTGGCATAACTTTTGCATACATACTCCAATTGGCACGCTTCTTGCATTGTTGGAAATATGTTTGTGTTTAGAATAGCATGAAAATGTGTGCTGCTAAAGTGACAAATTTTTACCCCAAAAAAACATCGTCTGATGCCACAAAACACTCCTGGAAGGTTTCAGACCCTGTTTTATGAAATTGGGTCCCACCGGTAAAAGTGATCCCGTGAACTGATTCCAATAATTTTTACACTCTAAATGCATCGAGATTGATGAGAAATCATATAATGATCCGGTCCATATCAAAAATAGGTTCCATTTAAAAAATTTGGTAATACCTTATAAGTCGTATTGAGTTGAAGAAATACTCTTGCATCAAATTCACCGCCTTGAATTAAATCAATTATTTAATATATATTAAATCATGTAAACATCATCATTTTTTCTTGATGCCATGAAATGTCATTAGACCATATATACACGACATTATATATAGCATCAAATTAATTATTTTATAATAATATTATTATGTAAATTTCTTAGGAAAAATTCTAGGTAATAATGTTCATTATGCTTTGTACATATTAAAACTAAATATGTTAATTTATAACAAAGCAATATTGCTAATAATCCTCATATTATATTGATCTTAGTAATCCCTCCATGACTATATTATTATTCATTAATTTTGCATTGAAGAAACATGAATGTGCTAGTTAACTATAGCCTAATTAATAAGATATTAATCACGTATCTCCTTGATATTCTTTAATTCAATTATCCTTAATTTTCATTTAAATCAAATTAATTTAATTCGTTTTTTGTATTTGAATATACACATTCAATCCTTCCTCCATTCTGTAACTAAAATTTGATTTGGACAGGCTGACATGTATTGTTAATTAAAACTACATGATGTATGAACATGGTTTCTTCCCTCTCCTTTATATATCCAATTAATAATTAAATTTTATTTATAAAAATTATACAAAATCTTAGAGGAAGAATAGACTTGGAATCCTTTCTCGTAGAGGAAGGTGTATCTTTTGGAAGCTTTGGATACACTCTTGAATATGTATGGCTCTCGAGGAGTATTTTAGATAATGGAAAAACACAAAATTATGTATTTGCTTTATTCACTTTAGTGACTCAATTCTAATCTCGAAAGCTAATTAACAAACCAAAGTCCAATAATTTATGTACGAATCCCAACGAGTAAGGTAAATGTCTAATCAAATGCTTTGAATTACTATTATTTATGCTAATGGTGACCGGTTTATGCCAATAAAATACCATTTTTTCATTATCTATGGTAAAGAATAAAGCACCTTTAAATGTGAGGCTTATCATCACTATTAAATATCATTAAAATTCTCTATCCATTTAAATATAGGAACATCAAGGAAAAGTGATTTTCCTTTTAATAAAGTGGTTTTAACTTCAAAAACTCTAGATTTGATTGGACTTATGAGCACTTTGAGATTCAGTGCTCATAGAATTGGATTTATTTCCAATAAATTATCCAAAATTCTATTTGTTGGACCGGATATGTGTTTTAGAGTATAATAATATAACTTATAAAAGCAATGTTTTAATAAGGTTATACAAGACAAAGAAAGTGGATGGCATAATTTTCGTATATGTAAAATCTATGTCAATAGGGTTGGCTTCAAGACTTTGGGATTCAATGCTCGTAGAATTGGATTTATTTCCAATAAATTATCTAAAATTCTTTTTGTTGGACTGGATATGTGTTTTAGAGTATAATAATATAACTTATAAAAACAATGTTTAATAGGGTTATACAAGACAAAGAAAGTGGATGGGATAATTTTCGTATATGTGAAATCTATGTCAATAGAGTTGGGTTCGTATTCCTTGAGTGACATATTTGTTCCTATTAAGATGGTGTCTCTTTGCAAGGTGATTGTTTGGATAGACTATCATGATCTCTAAGTCATTATGAATAGGTAACAAGTTATTAAGTGTAATAAAATGTCCTACTTCTACTTGGATGATAGAGGTATTAGAACTAAAAATTATATATATATATATATATATATATATATATATATATATATATATATATATATATTATTTTTTAATATGTTTAGTATGCATAAATTTTGGTATTTTTAGTCTATGTTTGTAATTAATAGTATGATATTTAACACATATATGTATATTGGTATATATGTATGGGTACATATAGTTATTATGTCATAATTTTTAAGAAAACCGGAAAGGATAGAAGGAAAGACTATGGTTTTAGGGTAAAATAGACATTTTTTTCAAATTAGTTTTTTCAAAATTAATTCCAATTTCAATATTCATATTCTTAATCTTGGTTTTTGTATAATTAATAATTTTTTCTTTTTATTTATGGTAACATATTTTGGGTAACAATTTCATATCGCAACCTTTACTTTTAGGAAAAAGAAACTTTTAGGGAATTGGAAATCTTTCAAGGAAATTTGTAAGGTTAGAACTAATCAAAGATTAAAGGGTATATCCTCATATGCTAGGATTTGAATATAAGTTAACACAAGTAAATGTTAGTGAGTCAAAACCATTATGTGTTATGAGTATTTTATATGGATTCCTTAGTTGGATTCGAACCACTCTCCCTTCCAAAGTAGTTTTTTTTATTAGAGAGAGAGTACTCGAAAGAAGTTTACATAAGTAGGAAAATGTTTTCCAATATAACAAATGAATAAGAGGAAGCCATGATGGGTGTTAGGAAATTGGTGATGAACCCCTATGGGAAGGATAAAAAGTGATATACTATTGTATTTGCAATATAATAAATAGTCCATTCTATTAATGGTGAGATGATAAACAAAGAAATACATAATTAAGGAGTTATTTTTTGTTTTACCTATGAAGGGTGAAAAGGAGATATGAGCCTACTAGTATGCGCTAAGAGAGGGAACCAAAACCTTTATCCAATTCGTATAAAATAGTACAGTCAACATTGTTTAAGTCTTAGAGGCTCAAAGTAAATAATAATATGGATAATAATATAAAAAATAAAAAGTAAAAAGCATTAGTTCATATTCCATATCCTCCTGTATTTTAAACCAGAAAATTTAGAAGAAAAAAGCTTCTATCCCAATGAGATAAATTGTTGATGCAAATATTTAATTTTAAGAAAGAAAATTTTATAATTATATATCTAAAACTATGTAAAGATTTAAGAATCAAATATAGAACCCAAGATGTTGGCCTTTAAACACCAAAACATCAAATATGAAACCTATATGAATGGTATTGAAAATATATTTACGAATAAGACTATTTATAAAAAAATTGTTCATTTAAAAAAAATTAGAAAAAAAACCATTTTAAATAATAGAAAATAGAAGGAAATCATGTGTATAACAAATATGTTTGTTAATTATTTTATCAATAGTAAAGCTCTTAAGACAAGTCATTAGATTCCTTAAATTAAATATAATTCAATCTAAAGAATTATTATTATTATTATTATTATTATTATTATTAATTTGTTTTTAAGTAATAATGTATTAAATATTTTTTTTTAACTTTTTTCCCAAAATCCTATGTAATTGCAAGCACAAATTTTTATTGATGTTCTTGTGGGTAGATAAACTTTAAAATGTTTTTCAATTATTGAACTTCGACAAACATTTTGCATTTAACTATGATCAAATTGTTCATTGATTCAATTAATGATATATTTGTGTGTTTCATCAAAATTGGTATATGATTAATGGTTTTCATGGCTGTAATTTAGTACCATATTTTTCAAAAAATATTATATGGTATACGATTCAACTTTTCACAAACATAATTGTTTTTTGAAGTTTTTTGTGTGGAAATTATGGGGGAAAGTGTTGTTTTGATGATCGAGAATACATTGAACCATGGATCAATCATTGATGTAAAATATATGATCACATCTGCTAGATTATTTATTAGGGAGATGTTGGAATTTTAAATTATTTATCTATGACACGTGATCATGATTTTTAGATTATTTAACCAAAAATTCAAACTTATTATACTTGTATTTATCAACATAGGTATTATAAGGAAGTTGTTAGATGTTGTAGGACTAAAATTACATAATTGGGTAATTTATCATAATTATTTCATAACAATTTCATCGATATGAGATAATAATTAGGTCATAATTGAGAAAATGATATGCATTGTTATGTTGGCATTTATGTCAACTTGAGTGCATTGATTTCATATTCTATGACGGAAATCATAGGGTGATGTGATTGTCAGTGTTAGAATTTTTTATTGTTCAATTGGAGTTGGAACTTGGTGGGATTCGAGCCTTGGTAAGAGTACTGATGGATTTTTTTTAGGTCAAGAATAAAGATTATAAATTTGAAGGAATTTATACCTTAGGAGATAAACTCAAGTTCTCCTAAAAAGTTCATTTTTTAATAGCTCTCTGAAAGAAATTTCCAATGATATATGGCATCTTGAAAATCCCCAAAGGGATAAGAATTTATGGTGATTCAATGTTTGGAAAGATTCCATTGTTATAGGGATTCACAGGCTGAAAGAAGGTGTAGGAAGATTTTTTTCCTATTAACTGATCTATAATTTGCTAGCGAACGAAAGAAAGTTTTGGTTGGATACATGGGGCCCACAGTTGACAGAACTCGTAAGATGGAGATATGTTAATTGTTGTATAGAGAAATTTACATCCCAGCACGAGAGGTTACATATGCATATTTATGTCATGTGCTGGGAAACAAAAACTTTCCTGATACTGCCATGTAATATTCCGAAATTGAAAAGACAAGAATATAGAAAAAAATAATGGAAATAGCAGTGAATAAAATTACCTCAAGATTTGAGACCAATATGGATCCATTTTATTAATCATATCAGCAACAAATAAGTAAAAAATATTGAGGCACAAATCATATAACATAAGAAAACAAGACTCCTATGATCAAACCCTCTCAAAAGTGAGATGTTGCTAATATACAAAATGCCAGAGAGCTGCTACAATGCAGTCATAATGAACATAGATATAGCATGAGAACATAAAGTTATATGGAATAATTTATATAAGCCTTAAAAGATGTTGTACATGAATATCTAGACTCTATACCACCTTTCCAAGACAACCCAAGAGGGTTTCTGGAAATACATCAGAAATACAATGGTGAACTAAAACCCTAGGGTTGAAGATTCATTACAGAAAGATAGCTAGGAAGATATGGTTGAAGCTGATGTAGAAATATGTGGCTCTCCTCTAATAGATTATCCAAGTGAAAGGCTGATCCCTCCATTGAAGATCTAACTCCCCAAATCATGCACTAAAAACACCCCTGCAACTCCTCCCTAAAATAACGCAGTCCAAGACTAAAACTACGCAATAGGGGATAATAATAACTTGGTCTGGTGCCAAATGCTAAAATAATTTCCAAGGACCTTCTTTAATAGCATCCTAATGGAAAGGATGCTTCCTCCACTGAAGACAAGCTCATAAATGGCCTAATCCAATCCTCCATTGCTACACCTTGCAATACAACACAACCCTAAGCAGAAATTGCGATGTAGAAGAAAGTTGTAGCTTGGCTTGATGCCAAAATGTGGAAATTTAGCCCAATAAATTCTCTTGAGTGGGCACTCAAAATCCCCCAAGGATGAAGGTTGGATTCCCGCTCGGGAGCACCCTTGTTCTAAACAACACCACAGTGTCCGTTAAACAACTAAAGAGAGAAACAAGTCATATAGACCATAAATAAAATAATACTTAATCATGCCTTCCATGGATTCCATCCCCTTCCTTATATGCTTGGTGAGCTTCCTCACCTTGGGCCCCACTCATTAAAGCCAGTACTTCCATGCAAGGAATCTCCCTCCAAAACTGCGTTGTCCCTCAGTGAATGTCCACTCCCTCCATACCATCATTGTTGATTTGGTCAAATTTGACCTAGTCCACATGCTCCATCCCCTTTTCACACATAAAGATGCTTAATCCAGTTACTTATATGACCCCCATTCACATTAGGAGTGTTTTTATTCCTATTAAGGAGATTTATGGGTTTCCCTACCCTCTTATTCTTCTAACTAAGAAGAAAAAAAAATAAAAATACTCCAACTAGCTGAAGGCTAATTGGGAATATTACATGGAATATAATAGGAATTCATGCCTCAATCCATTTTCAAATAAAAAAGGAATTACACTAAAAACAAAAAACTCTCTAGCCCTCTGTTGGCATGTGTTGTCCTTGATGGCAACTTATTTGATGAAATGAGATGATTGGAAATATAATGCAGAGTGTTGTCCTTGATGGAAACCTATCTGATGAAGTTGTACTTGATGAACTTGTTAATGATGTAAATCTGATGTATCTACAATCAGTACAGAAGTTGCAGAGGAAAGAATCTATAGTATGTGCAAGAAGAATGTCAAACAAGGTATGTAACGAAGCATACGCAGGTTTGTTTAGGAGAAATCACGTATGCATGCGGAAAAGATCATGCCGAGTCGCATATGCCTAATTGCACTCTAATTTATAAAACTAGGGGTTACTACCATGGTATTGACCCATTGTATTGAGCGCTGGATTGTCTATTTGATCCCATCCAGGAATACCATTGGAAGTAATGTGGTTTTGACCCATGGTATTGAAAAAGGCTAAATATATATAAGGAGAAGAATTTCATTGTGCAAAGGGGTGCGTGTCTGGGCTTTAATGAATACTTCACTTTGAAGTATATTTGCATGATTGAACTCTGCTCTAAATTGATAGATCTGAATCTCTGATGCATCTATGAACATAATGAAGGTTCAAGATCTCTAGATCTTGAAATGGTGAATCTCTTGGATGATTTGAATTGAAGTGATGAAGACCTGGCGCAAATCTGTTGAAGAAGTTGAAGAAATCTGGGTAAGTTCATAGATCCGGTCTGATCTGCAAAATTTATCTTTTATAGATATATACACAGGTTCATTTCATGAAAAGAGCGTGTATACGTGGATCTATTCAGAAAAAAGTGTGTATGGTTTGTTAGGATCTTTCTGACAAATTGCATAAATGTATACGCAGGTTCACTTCAGTAAGGGCGTGTGTATACATGAGTCTGTTTAAAGAAAAGCACGTATGATATTTAAATTTTTGAGAAGATAATTGAGGTTCTGCATATCTGTTCTAAAGTCTGGGCTGTCTCTGATATTTTGGTTACAGTGGTATCACTGTTCTGTTTGATGAAATGAGAAAAGGATGCTTGTTGAGAAGTGAAGGATTGTGGTGAAGCTGTTTGATCCAGTTTGAAAATTGATGAAACGTGGTCTGCAGTGGATTTGAGGGTTGAAGCCTTCAGTCTGAAAGTAGAAGCTTTTTGCCAGTAGAGGCTGGTGCAAATATCAGGGGGTTGTAGCTCCCTTCCAGGAGAGGCTGGTAAACGAGAGAAGGTTTTAGACTTCTGCAGGTGGGTGCCATTTGACGTGAAAAAATGTATGTCATAAGGTTTCAATCCGAAATGAAAATGGTCTTTCGGAGCAGGATATAATGGCGAAATATTTATACAGCTTGAACGGTTGCTAAAGTGAGCTTCTCAAAATATGTGTACTTAACTTTCGTATCATTGAGATTACAACTGAAATAATAGATTAGATTTTCAATCCCATATTCTTCGGAGTAAAACCATAGCGATGGTTGCATTTGTAGCGACAAGATACAGGAAATAATCACTTTGATAATTTGGAGGATAGATTAATGATGCTTGGATCAGGGTATATTTAATAAAACCAAAGGAATCTTGCACAACCTCATCCAAATGGAAGGAAATCCCATTTTCCAAGAGTTGAGTAAATCCTTTAGCCATTTCAGTGTAGTTAGGAATGAACCTCTTTAGAAAGTTAGGATTCCCTTGGAGTCTCTATAACTGAAGCAGTTCAGATGGATGATCAAAATTTGGATCAGGGAAAAAAATTAGCTCAAAATTCAAGTGCTCATAATTTCACCAAACTAGAACGACAGTTACTAGCCCGTCGCAAGGAATCCAGAGCAACTCGTTTAGTTTAAAACCAAGTTCGGATGATGAAGTTATTGTTTTTTTATCACTGTTCAGAATAGGAAATTAAAAAAAAAAATATTGCATAACAAGTACAACGAATGACATGGCAGTCTAGTCAGCATGCAAAGAATCTTCTTTAGTTTTTATTCCAATGGGACTATGACAAGTGTCACTGCCAGATTCACCAGTTTGGTTTGTGAAGGTAAAATTTACCCAATATCATTCAAGGTTGAATTTGGGGTCATGAATTTTTTATTTGTTGGAAAATAATTTTTAATTATTAAGGTTGGACTAATAAATATTATATATATAGATAGATAGATATATATATTATTTATTAATTTCAAAACTTGAATAATAAATTCTAAACATTATATATTAACCCAAAGTTTAAATCCTTGCAATGTTCGGATATGGTGGACGTTTAATTTATTTATGTGGGCATATATTAATGTGTTGGAACATATTTAACATGGAAATAATTACAAAGGTTTTTAATAAATGGTGGAAAGCATATATTTGGTGGAGCATTACAAACCATAGGTGTATGTAATATTTGCAAAGCCAAAGGTTGGGCGTATTTTATATGTTGCTTTATGTTTGGGCCAAAAACGTGTCTTAAGGGGCGGAGGTCGGGGTTCGACCCCATGAACTCCCCCTACCATCTTCACCTTCTACTAATGGACCACGACCCTATTCATTGAAAACATTGTGCATAAATTTTTATCTGAAGGGTACACGTTTGTCAGATGGCGGAAGGAGTGGACCAACCCTCCTCATGCGACCATGCCATATAACCTCTACCCAACGCATGATTTAAATGGGATTAGTGCGTGTCAATTACACCCATAAGCGTGGTTAATCAGTAATTAAATCATCTTAATAGTTGGTGGCAGTTTCAGTGGATTCCCCAAATTTAGTGCCACTTCCAGATTTGGTGGAGGTTACTAGAAGTTTTCTAGATTTAGAAGCAGAATCTAGCAGAAACTTTAATGAGGCCTATCTTGAGAAATTTTCAACGAATTCGGCCCCAGGAATGTAATTCCTAGCATATTGGCATGATATAAATCTATTGGAATAACTTGCAGAGGCAATGGAGCAAATATACAGGTGTTTTTGGTCACTTGAACAATTTCGAAGCCTAGGGCCACCAGGAGGGAAGGCCATGCCCAGATCAGCTGAAGTCCAAATGGAGTGAATGAATAGGTAATTTTAGATATATTTGATGTTCTAAACATAATGGTATAGTTTTAAGAGGTGTTGGATAAAAACTGAAGGTTATTTTGTCACTTTGGAGATTAAACAAGCCCATGCCCACAAAGATGGGAGGTAAAGCCTAGAGGAGCTGGTAACCAAATTCAGAGATTGAATAGTCATTTTTGTGGTTTTCATGTCTTCAAAATCCAATAGAACAGTCATAAAATCCATTGGAGAATCACAGATGCTTGTAATCATACATTTGATTCATAATCCCAAGAGGGCCTAGCTAGATAAAGCATGTCCATGGAGATGTAGCCCAGGAGGGGTGAACTCCATTATCATCCATTATGTTATGTGATTGCTGTGCGTTATTTTATTGAATTTCATCTACTGTATATGATTTTTAAGAAGCTAATTAACTCATAATTTGATTGTGAAGACACATAAAATTTGACACCTAAAACCATTCACAAATGGTTAACATGAGCAGAACCTTAAACAAAATTTTAATACTGATGAGGGAGCTAGCATAGCAATAAATAGTTTTCCCATATTCAGATCAAGTTGGTATCAGATAAAATTTTTAGCTCGTTTTAGCCAAGGTTAGCTAATTCTTCTATAGATATTGGTTTTTAAATTTGTGTAAGGAGAATTTAATTGTGACATTAGGGGAATTTTGAGGTCTAAAATTGGCCTCCTGAGAAAAAAGTACAACCAAGATGATGATATAAACCAATAAGAACCAATAAAACCAATAAGAACCAATAATATTCAAGATGATGATATCAACCATGGGAGATTATTAACCACTTTTGGAGTAAAAAGTAAAAATATTAAAAAATGAAAAATAATAAAACTAATTTTTCAATTTGTATTTTCAACTTATCTCCCAAAGGTTTTACTCAAATTTCGAGCCGGAGTACTCATTGGATGCAAAATTTAATTCCTTATCCAATGAGTACCCATGTTGCATACTTTTGTTAGTATTGCGAGGAGAGCCACTACCTCATCAAATCCATCTCCTCAAGAAGGCGACAAAGGTGAATGTTCAAGGTATAAATATGCTTTTAATCAAATTGCTTTTGATTATGATAAACATGGAAAATTCTCTCATAAGATTTGGAGAAAATTTTCATGTTACTTTTGTGGTTTGAATAACCATAATGTTTCAAGATGTTGGATGAAGATAACCATGCACAGGAAACTTTCAAAGAAAAGGAGGTAGAAAGCCAAAGGTGCATTGGATAATGGAAACCATGTTGAAAAGAAGAGGCAATTGTTTTGCACTTATTGCCATAAGCAAGGTCATCTTGTTGACAAGTGTTGGAATTTGTATCCAACAATTCATCCACAACATTTGAAGAAGGTGGAGAAAGAGAATCGCAAGAATGGAAATGAAGATTCCATAATCGATGTGGGTCATGATGATTCGCATGATTATGTGTAGTTGAAAGAAGCGCCATTGAAATGGATTGGTAAGAAATGGTTATATTTCTTATCCAATTAAGGCTTTGCATGTCTTTTGATGTTGATTCATTATTTTCCAATTGAATGCATGTTCCATGTTTATGCCAAGAAGGTGATTGAAAGTGGAGTATGTTGACTCACTTTATTGCATCGAAATTTTTTCATTTCAACTTTAAGTACATGTACAAATGAATGAAGTTTTTGTACTTATGATTGTACTTATGAGAGAGTTGAGGAATTTTATACATGCATGAGATTTTGTTTGTATGAACAATGGAGTTTTGATGGTTTCAAAGTGCTTGAACATGCATGAGTAATTGACTTGTGTGGTTGATTTCTTTGTTTAACATGTATGTTGTCAACTTGAGAGTGTTGATCATTTTCACATGCATGAGTGTCAACATGTGTTGGTTGATTGTGTGTTACATGCATGTCATATCGAATTGGAAGATTTGATGTTTTCTCCAAAGATGAAAAGGGAGATGTTGACGAAGTGATTCATGAAATGTGGAATTCTGTTTGTTTTGGGAAAAGAATCATCAAGTTGTTACACATGCTTATGCTTGACATTAGAGTCAGTCGTTTGAAGAGGCATGTTTTTTCAACTTGTGTTTAGTCAATAAGATTTGACACCAATATGTGAGAGTACATGGCGATGTTCACATGATGTGAAATTTGTTGCTTTGAAGGAGCAAGAGGATATGTCATCAAGTTGTTTCTTGAATGATGTGTTTTTCAGATTGATGGTTGAATATGAATATCTTATGTTTGTGACAAGATGTCAAGAAATTTTGCAGCCATTATAGATCATTTTATTTGTTGAATCGAATATGAGAAGGAGATGGCGAATGCATTCTTCCAAATATGGAATTTGGAACCATGGAGGTAAAAGAATGGTCATTTATCATCTTGTTTTTACTGATGTTGGATCATTGTTGTAGTTCACTCATTATGAAAAGGAGGAACATGATTCTCAGTGGGAAGGCATCAAGGAATCGATTTGGTACAACAAAGTGTTATATCAACCAATAAGTGTTGGATTGGTTCAGCAACAAAAGGAGAACAATGGCTGAAGAGCTAAGCCATTTGCAAGGCAAGGTAAGGCATATCAGTGGACAAGTGGTTGTCATAGCGATTTTTGCAAGTAGAATCAAGATGATAAAACTTAGAAAACAAAAGAGTGTTTAACACTCATCAAATAACCAGTTTTTTGGGTCCAAAGGCATGTCAGTGGGAAGGTGTGATCGGAATATGGATCAGGGGCAAAAATTAGCTCAAAATTAAAAGTGCTCAGAATTGCACCAAAATTGAACAAAAGTGACTGACCTGTTGCAAGGAATCCAATGCAACTTGCTTCGTTGAAAATCGAGTTCAGATGAGGAAGTTATGGTCTACTGATCGCCGTTCAAAACATGCAAATTTAAAAAAAAATATTATAGAATAGGTATAGCTGATGACATGGCAGTCCAGTCAGGATGCATAGAATATTATTTAGTTTTTATTAAAATGGGATTGTGACAAGTGTCACTGTAGGATTCACTAGTTTGGTTTCTGAAGGTAGAATTTGCCCAATATCCTTCAAGGTTGAATTTGGGTTCAAAATTTTTTTATGTGTTGGAAATTAATTTTTAATTATTAAGGTTGGATTGATAAATATATTTATCATATAGTATATGGTTTAATTAACACACACACACACACACACACACACACACACACACACACACACACACACACACACACACACAAATATATATATATATATATATATTATTAATTTCAAAACTTGAATATTAAATTCCAAACATTATATATTAACCCAAAGTTTAAATCCTTGCAATGTTCACATATGGTGGAGGTTTAATTTTTTTATGTGGGCATATATTAATGGGTTGGAACATATTTAACATGGCAATAAATTCCAAAGGTTTTTAATAAATGGAGGAAAACATATATTCGGTGGAGAATTACAAACCATAGGCATATGTAATATTTGCAAAGCCAAAGGTTAGGTGTATTTATACGTTGGTTTTTGTTTGGGCCAAAAACGTGTGTTAAGGGGAGGAGGTCAGGGTTCGACCCCGTGACCTCCCCCTTACCATCTCTGCCTTCCACTAATGGGCCACAACCCTATTCATTGAAAACAATGCACATGAATTTGTATTTTAAGGGTATGCGTTTGTCAGATGGCAGAAGGACCGAGCCAACCCTCCTCCCCATGCGACCATGCCATACAACCTTGACCCAACACCCAAATTAAATGGTATTAGTGCACATTAATCACACCATTAAGCATATTTAAGAATTAATTAACTCACAATAATAGTTGGCAATAGTTTCGGTGGATTCTCCAAATGTAGTGCCACTTCTAGATTTGGTGGAGCTAACTCGCAGTTTTCCAGATTTAGAGGCAGAATCTAGGGAAACTTTAATTAGGCCTATCTTGAGAAATTTTCGACCAAAATGGGCTTAGAAATAATCATTACTAGCATATTGGCATGCTTTGAATCCATTGGAACAACTTGTAGAGGCAATGGAGCAAATATACAAGTGTTTTTGGTCTCTTGAAGAATTTTGATGCGTAGGGCCACTGCGAGGGAAGGCCATGCCCAGATCAGATGAAGGCCAAATGGAGTGAATGAATAGTAAATTTTAGATTTATTTTATGTTCTGAACATAGTGGTATAGTTTGCGGAGGCTATTGGAATCACGATTTTCGTTAGACTAAAACCCACGGGCTTTAGTCTCCACTACAATCGCCAAAGTTAGGATCCACGAGAGGTGGTTAGTCCATGTCGTAAAACACACAAGGAGCATTGAACCCAATCTCCAGAAATCTCCCCCCTAATGTGAGCTAGGTGAGTTTCAAACTCGAGACCTGTCTCTTTGATACAACTTGTTGGAATCACAATTGTCGTTAGACTAAAACCCGTAGGTTTTAGTCTCCGCTACAATCGCCAGAGTTAGGATCCACTTGAGACAGTTAGTCCATGTCATGAAACACGTAGGGAGCGTTGAACCCAATGTTCAACAAAGGCGTTGGAGAACATCTGAAGGTGCTTTTGTCATTTTGGAGATTAAACAAGCCCATGGCCACCAAGATGGTAGGTCAAGCCTAGAGGATCTCATAACCAAATTCAGAGATTGAATAGTCATTTTTAGGGTTTTCATGTCTTTTTAAGCCAATGGAACAATTAGAAAATCCATTGGAGTAACAAAGATGCTTGTAATCAGAAATTTGACTCATAATCCCAAATGGCCTAGCTAGAAAAAGTAGGTCCATGGAGATGTAGCCCATGAAGGGTGAACTCCATTATCATCCATTGTGTTATGTGGTTGATGTGAGTTATTTTAATGCATTTCATTTGCTATATATGAGTTTTAAGAAGCTAATTAAATCATAATTTGATCATGAAGACACATAAAATTTTACACCCAAAAACCTTCACAAATGGTTAACATGAGCCAATCCTTAAACACATTTTTAATACTGATGAGGAAGCTAGCATGGCAATAACTAGTTTTCCCATATTCAGATCAAAGGAGAAGGAAAATAAAGAATGACCTAGACCTTTAACGGATCAAACCGAATTCCTTCTTTCGACACATCGAATCCACGGAAATGACTACAAGCAACACCAAACACACATTTGTGCAAATTGAGGCGTATTTTATAGTAACAACATTGTAAAAATATTTCTCTCAAATGTAGCAGGTGGTGAGCCCGATTTCGTGAATGTGCAGGTAAGTCATCTAGATACAGTTGAACCATGTGCTTGATGTCATGAAAATCATAATTCATTTCCCTCTGGAATGTTGCCCCAACATTTTTTAAACCAAAAGGGAGCTTACGATAAGCGAATATTCCCCATGGACAAATACAAATGGTTTTATATTGGTCCTCTGGGTGAATATTAATCTGATTGTAACTGGAGAATCCATCCATGAAGGAAAATATTTCACATCCAGCACATTCATCAATAATTTGGTTGATAAAGGGAGTAAGATAGTTGTCTTTCAGACAAGCATGATTAACATCTCGAGAGTCAACACACACTCTAATTGTAGAAATTTGAATAACTGAGATATTATTCACCGAGATTATCCTGATCACACACTGTTTTAGCTTCGTGCACAATACATAATCTCTTCTACCATTGATCATCACATGCAGAAATAAAATCAATTGCATGCATACATTAAAACCACAAACAATCACAGATATGAACACAGTATTTAATGGGAAAGCTTAAATATGAAAACCCCAACTATCTGTATATTATATGTCATGGAGATCATGTAACAATCATAGTACAAAATCTCCTCACAAGCTCTCATGCACACCCTCAATTTCTACACACTATCAAGATATATCTAGCAAAACACATGCTCCAATGTTTTTCCACTTGATAGCGAACCTCTATTGCATTATCAATGCTATGGGATGGCTTCATTAAATAGATAAACCACCTATCTTGTATTGTGCAATCCTCATGGGATTCTCCACCTATTTGTGTGTTTCAAATAGCAAATGTATAGTCACAACTGATAGTTAACCTGCTCTTTCACCTATTTCTGCACTGGTCTCCACTGAAACTGTCCATGCACTGAAGTTAAATGATGCATCATTTAGTTGATTAATGAGTTTATAATTAGTGAATTAATTAATAATTAATTCACACCACTCTCACTAATTGTATCAATTAGTTAAACTGAATACAAATAGCTCAACTATGTTTATATTAGTTAAACTGAATACAACTCCACTAGCTTCCTCAATCAACCCCACCAAACTCTATCACATGAGTTCTAACTGAATTATCCATGAAATAGCTCCACTTAATCCTCAGGAATAGCGTAATTCCTTCTGTCAGCTCATGTGCCACATCTGTGCACTTAACTGAAGTGCTCCAAGAGAATAAGATAATGTTTAGAGTCCAAATATTATTAAGAGCTAATAATATTTGACATATCTATTTTTAGACTGGCAATCTAAAAATAGATTTCGCCTAATATGTCTAAAAATAGAAGTCCATCTATTTTTTCCGACTTGACCAACCATCCGAAAATAGCATCTTGCAACTCATAGAGCATGATCCATATGTCTAAAAATAGACATAGTCTAAAAATAGACTTTGCGCCAAAAATAGCCTGCGAGTCCACTTAGTGAAGGCGTATTCTTTCCACTAAGCTCATCATCTTGTTGCAATCTCAACACTCCCTCTCAACAAGATAAGGATTATCTGCAACCCCTAACCTGCCCCTGTGGTATTTGAATTTTCTCCTGGTGAGCGCCTTCATCAAGATATCAGCATCCTGATCCTTCATGGGAGTGTATGAAAGTAACATGACCTTCCACTGCACACAATCTCTGATATGATGATACCAGATGTCAATGTGTTTAGATCTATCATGAAATACTGGATTAACCGAGAGTTTGATGCAACTCTGATTATCACAATAAATCACAATAGGCTCTAAGTGTGAACCAAAAAACCAGACCAGGATCTTCCTCATCCATATAGCCTCGCATGCAACCAAACTCGCTGCCATATACTCGGCCTCTACTGAACTGAGTTCCACGGATCCCTGCTTCCTGCTGTACCAAGAAACTGCTGTCGACCCGATACTGAAAATCCCTCCAGATGTGCTCTTTCTGTCCATTGGGCTCCCTACCCAATTTGCATCCATGAAGCCACACAGCTTCACCTCATCTGATTGTCTGTACCATAATCCATATCCCGATGTGCCTCTGAGATATCTCAATACATGCTTCCCCGCCTTCCAAAAGAGATTGTTTGGCTTAACCATAGCTTGTGAAAGCTAGTTAACAGCATAGCATATGTCAGGTCGTGTACTGACCAGATACATAAGTGACCCCACCAACTGTCGATAAACAGTGGCATCCACTACCTCCGCTAAAGTAGCATCCTCCTTCCTCCAACCACCAGGAAGAGGAGTATCAACAGGCTTGCAGCCATGCATGTTGAACTTCTCTAGTATCTCCCAGGCATACCTACCCTGAGAAAAAAATAGTCCACCACTGCGCTGCCAAATTTCCATTCCTAGGAAATAATGAAGGAGGCCCAAGTCCTTCATCTCAAACTCCTTTGCAAGATCAGCCTTGCATGAGTGTATCAATAGTTCATCACCTGTCAAAATCAAATCATCTACATAAATTACAATGATCAACAACTTACCCTCCACCACAATCTGGTATAGGTCCGGATCCACCTCACTCTTGTAGAATCCAAGTCTAGTGAAATAACTGTCTATCCATGTGTACCAAACACGAGGTGCTTGTTTCAACCCATACAACGCTCTCTTGAGCCGCACACATGCGACTCACTGCTAATGATCTTGAAACCTTCAGGTTGATCTATGTACACCTCCACCTCAATGAATCCGTTGAGGAACACAATCTTCACATCCATTTGATGAATGTGCCACCCCATCTGTGCTGAGAGAGCAAGAATCATCCGTATGGAAGAATACCTTGCGATAGGTGCAAAGGTCTCCTCATAATCGATCCCCTCAATCTGTGAAAAGCCTCGGGCAACAAATCTTGCCTTATACTTCTCCACACTCCCGTCAACTGCCTGCTTCACTTTGTAGATCCATCTTGAACCCACCACTGATTTCCCCTCCGGTCTCGAGACAATCTCCCATGCATTGTTTCTGACAATCGAATCATACTCTTCCACCATGGCATCTACCCATGCGGGGTCCTCCACAGCTTCCTTGAATGAGGATGGCTCTGTCACAATACACTTGCTCATAAAATCCATGTATCCAGTATACCAGTCAGGTGATTGTCTCTGTCTGCGCTGTGATGTAGGTGCTCCTACAACCTTCTCTGCATCTTGAGCTAGTCACTCAGCTTCTGTAGTGCGCTTCCGCCCTCTGATGGTTGGCGCTACCTGAGTGGTATCTTCCACTCCATGAACCTCATCTTGTGGCTGATCCACATCCTGAGACTCATCCTTAGGAACTAATAGCTCCTCATCTGCGTGAAAGTGTGGCTCCCTCTCAAGCGAACACTTCATGGCTTTCTCCTCATGAAATTTGATATCTCGTCGCACAATAGTCTTGTGACTGTCTGGAAAATACACACGATAGTTGTGGGGCGTATCAGTGTACCCCAAAAATATCCCAACCTCCACATTTGGCTCCAACTTCTTCATGGCATCCTTTGTCACATGAATGTAAACAGGTGAACCAAAAATCCTCAAATGGGAAATATTAGGCTTCTTACCAGAAAATGCCTCCTCGGGTGTACTCATGCCAAGTATCCTATGAGGACAATGGTTCTGCACATATACTGTAGTATTGCATGCCTCAGCCCACAAGTGTATGGGTAGGCCCTGATCATGAAACATCGCCCACGTAGCACCCACGATCGTTCTGTTCTTCTGCTTAGAAACCCCGTTCTGTTGTGGGTTATGAGGTGATATGAGCTCTCTTTGAATTCATTATGTGCTGCAAAAGTCCTTGAAGTCGCTAGAAATGAATTCACCACCATTTTCACTCCTTAGAGCCTTCACCTGCTTCCCCGATTCTTTCTCAACCAATTCCTTGAACTCATAGAACTTTGAGTATGTCTCACTCTTCTTCTGCATGAAGAAGATCCAACACTTATGAGAAAAATCATCAAAAAATATCACATAATACCTGTGCTTTGTTGTTGAAGCTACTGAGAAAGGTCCACACAAGTCTGTATGAATTCTCTCAAGGATCGTCCTGGCACAACTATCCTTCTCGTGAAAGGTGGCTTTCACAAATTTTCCCAAGGTACATCCCTTGCACTGATCTGAATGCACAAGAGAACCCTTAGGAAGCCCAATATAAATTTGCTATAGTATCTTCAAAGCTGCATGGTGAAGGTGGCCCAATCTCCGGTGCCACAACTCGCCATCATCCCGGCTCACCACTCCTTCTACCTTGCCTACCATTGCTGCACAACCATCTACCTGCAATTGATAAAGGTTCTTAATTCAAACCCCTATCCTCCGGGTCTCACTGGTTGCCTTACTGCGTAGGAAAGCCTTTCCCTCGCTAAAGACAACATCATATCCCTTGTCTTCTAACATTGCCACAAAGATAAGATTCTTCTTCAATCCTAGAACATGCATCACTTCCTTCAATACGAAGGATTTACTAGACTCCCTCTCAAAGGAAATGGTACCGATATCGGTCGCACTGTATCTACCATCATCGTGCATCTCGATGTGTACTCCAAGATCTTTCTCATCCAGATCAGTAAACAAATCTCGATCTCCTGTCATGTGAAAATACACACCACTGTCAAGAAACCACACTGATCCCGTCATACTTGAGACCAAGCATGTGATCAATGAAAAATCTAGCTCAAAATGTGAGGCTAAGGCCTCTCCAGCTGTATTCCCAGCAGCCTGCTTATTTTTCTTCTTCTGTGGACAATTAGTGGCGTAATGTCTGTGTTGGTGACAGTGAAAGAACTTCACCTTGGACATGTCCTGCTTCTTTCCTTTCGCACCAGATTGAGAAGCTTTCTTACTCTTCCCCTTCTTTTCTTTGGTAGCCAAAGCTCAATTCTCTTCATCAGAGTTATTTGATGAAGATCCTTCCTTGGTACTCCGCCTTATCTCCTCTTGCACAAGATCTGACCAAAGTCACTCCCATCCTGACAATTTCTCTCGACCATTGACAGTGTCCTGATAGGAATGCCAATTCTTTGGAAGCCCAATGAGAGCCAATCTCACCAAGTCCTCATCATCAACAGTCACCCCCACACTTCCCAGCTCATCCTTGCATTGGATGAACTTCGTGAGGTACTTGGGAATACTATCGCCTTTCTCCATTTTTATGTTCCTAAGTTTGTCCTTGAGCGCCAAATTCCCCTGATCGCTCTTGCTTTGAAATAAATATATCAAATATTTCCACATCAAGAATGGAGAAGACTTACCATGAAGGGTAGATACTATGTGATCCTTCACGCCCTCCAACAGAATCCTTCGACACTTTGTTGTCTTCTTTTTCCATGCGTCAAGTACGGCAACATCACTAGAAGTAGGTTTTGGAATTTCTGCATCTATGAACTCCTTCAACCCATTGTCATCCAGCACTGCCTCCATCCTATCCTTCCATGAAATATAATTCAAGCTGCCCTCAACGGCATACTCCAATCACAATCCGTTGAAAGACATCTCAAATTCGACACCAAGAAAACACAGCTGCAAATTCGAATTCCACCAGCAAAAAACTCAACCGCTTCAATGTTTTTTAATTGCTCCAATGATCAATATCACTCTGATACCATGTAGAAATTTGAATAACTGAGATATTATTCACCGAGATTCTCCTGATCACACACTATTTTAGCTTCATTCACAATAAAAAATCTCTTCTACCATTGATCATCACATGCGGAAATAAAATCAATTGCATGCATACATTAAAACCACAAACAATCACACATATGAACACAGTATTTAATGGGAAAGATTAAAGCTGAAAACCCCAACTATCTATATATTATATTTCATGGAGATCATGTAACAATAATAGTACAAAAGCTCCTCACAAGCTCTCATGCACACCCTCAATTTCTACACACTATCAAGCTAGATCTAGCAAAACACATGCTCCAAAATTTTGCCACTTGATAGCCAGCCTCTATTGCATAATCAATGCTATGGGATGGCTTCATTAAATACATAAACCACCTGGCTTGTACTGCACAATCCTCATGGGCTTCTCCACCTATCTGTGTGTTGCAAATAGCAACAGTAGAGTCACAACTAATAGTTAACCTGCTCTTTCACCTATTTCTGCACTGGTCTCCACTGAAACTGTCCATGAACTGAAGTTAAATGATGCATTATTTATTTAATTAATGAGTTTATAATTAATTAATTAATTAATAATTAATTCACACCACTCTTACTAATTGTATCAATTAGTTAAACTGAATACAAATATCTCAACTATGTTTAGATTAGTTAAACTGAATACAACTCCACTAACTTCCTCAATCAACTCCACCAAACTCTGTCACATGAGTTCTAAGCGGAAAGTATCCCATTTAGTAACTCCACAAAACCTGGGGAATAGCGTAATTCCTTACCATTAGCTCCTGTTACCACATCCTTCTTATAGCGAAGTGCTCCAAGAGAATAAGATAATGTTTAGAGTCCAAATATTATTAAGAGCTAATAATATTTGACATATCTATTTTTAGACTAGCAATCTAAAAATAGATTCCACCCAATATGTCTAAAAATAGAAGTCCATCTATTTTTTCCAACTTCACCAACCATCCACAAATAGCATCTTGCAACTCATAGAAAATGATCCATATGTCTAAAAATAGACTTTGCGCCAAAAATAGCCTGTTGGCCCACTTAGTGAAGGCAACTTCTTTCCACTAAGCTCATCATCTTGTTGCAATATCAACAGTAATTATTCCCTATTTCTTCATGACAGAAAAAATATTAGTAACCCAATCAGTCAGCAGAATAGGGTAAATGAATCCAGCACACAAAAAATTTTCAACCCTTGCTTTAATGGAAATAGCTTTATTAGGGTGAAGAGGATGAAGG
Source organism: Pinus albicaulis (assembly GCA_034641835.2). Classification (NCBI taxonomy): domain Eukaryota; kingdom Viridiplantae; phylum Streptophyta; class Pinopsida; order Pinales; family Pinaceae; genus Pinus; species Pinus albicaulis. The sequence continues at coordinate 1,350,084,284 of CM076584.1, read as the reverse complement.
TGCTATCACACTAACTTAACATCATGATACATTTTAATTTCATGCTAAAAAATGATGGAGTTGATACTTTCCATCTCATCATATGACCAAGTGAATACATCTCAAAATTCATGAAAAGGAGAGCAGTAAGTGTCAAGTTCAGATGGAGAACAAGACACACTGATATGAATGTTTTCTACAATACCTGGTTTGGTCGAAATATCGATAGAAACAATTTGGCACATATGTGGTAAAAGGGCACAATCATGAGTATAATGGCCATTTACACCACAACATGAACAAGGTTTTTTCATATGAAGGGTCATGTTTTTCTTGGGTTGATCGCCACGTTGTTGGTTTGTGGTGTTAGGTTGGCTCCCTTGAGGTGCATTTAGTTGATTACCTCGATGACCCTAGTTACCCTATGCTAGTTGGTTTTGGTTTCCTTTCCCCTTATTATTTTTCTTGGAATTAGGGGGATTATTCAAGCTCTGCTGAGCATACACTTGACCTTGAGGAGACGGTGGTTGTTGTGGCAGAGGTTGAGAAGGCGTAGGAGATGGGGGCACTGATGTTGGAGGAGATGGAGCGCTAGATTGTGCATAAGGATAAAATGAATATGGGGTGAAATTTGGGTAAATAGGTTGAGCAATTACTAGCCCTAGCATGAAATTATGCGGTTGGGTAAATGCGTAAGGCGTGCTTTGATCGAGATACAATTTTCCTGGAGGGGGATAGGCATTGGAGGAATTGGTCGCCCCCTAGGGGTAGCCATAAATCATGTGAGGAGGAGAATATGGATGTGAAAGGGATCCAAAAATATCCTTAGTAGCATGAGATGCCCCCAGTGCATTCACACCACTAGGTCTAGGAAGATCTCGTAAAACGATATAAACATAACCAAACTAGGCGTAGATCAAGTGATGTTTTAATGCGACGCATAGAGCTTCTTACTCAGACTGAGGAAAATGATATGAAAAATATTTACCTATGGGGGCTAAGAGAATTCTAAGAAACCAATCCATATAGACACGGTTGTCGAGTGTAGGAGCTCTACACAAGCTCCTTATTCTACGCCATTCCTGGACATGGTTAGAATGGCAAGTGGCATAAGATTTCCAGAATGTAGTGAATAATTTTGTACCAGTATCATAATGGAGGGGTAACTAGAAATGTGATAGAAATTATTTAGCAAGAGTCACAAAAACGGTATGAGATGCTGCGGGCTTGTTGACATGCCACTTTGCAGCATCTCCAGTGAGCATGCATTGGAACAACGAAAGGTGATGGAGTCATCGGTCATGGAATTAGATAAACACCACATATTAAAGGAGTAGACATGATTAGTGGGGTCCTCTCTAGTGTTTCATTCAAACTTAGGAATGTCAAAAGGAAGCTTAGTTGGCATAGATGGGCAACCTACATTGTGGAGTGTGGGTTCATTGATTAACTAGCTAAAATCAGGAAGGCTTAAAGCCACCAAAAAGGGTAGTAAAGGAGTATCTAGGATGGTTCCTATAGCAAGTCCACTAGAAGTGACTCTAGGATTAGGGCCAGAGACATCGGTTGGTTGGTCTCCCACACCTGCATTGGTGCCTGACATGGTGGTTGGATGAGGTTGAGAAGAAGTGGAATCAAAGGAAGAACTCGATGAACCAGAAGAACCAAATTCAGAATGGGGACTCGGGGGATGACTAACTTGGACCATGTTAGCCTCCACAATGTCTCAAGGCTGAAAGGAAATCGGAAGTGGTAACCTAGAACCAAGCTTTTATTTTGGCAGCTAGCCCTACCAAAGTAGAGGGCTCTCTCTATGAAACTCATAGCCAAGTAATTGACTGGAGGAAGAATCGATTTTAGGCTAGATAATTCAACTCATGTAGGGTTTTAATATTTTAGGGTTTTTTTCTGGATCAAGAGTGAAAATCAGGGAACTAGGTCAAAAACTACTCATAAGAGGCTTTTTGCTACCAAATTAAAAGATTGGTTTGTTAGGGCTAGCTTCCAAACTAAAATCTTGGTTTCAGGTTACCTCCGTCGATTCCCTTTCAGCCTTGGGACATTGTGGAGGTTAACATTTCTAGCACTATTTCTAGGAACCAAAGTGACAAATCTTCCCTGGTGTATAATTACATTCTCGTTTAATTGTAGGCCTGTGGGTGACATGACCTAGTTTTCAAGAAGGCTGATCCAAGTTGTAGAGATCCAAAGTGCAGAAACAAGAAAACATTGGCTCCTAAAAGGTATACAAGATCAAATCCTGATCCAAATCCACCATCTCTTGTTGAAGATATAGAAAGTATCATAAGAAAGAAAAGACTTCAGCATTCCGAGTTTTAGTAAAGTTTATCTACCTTGGTAAGGTTTATATCTCTACCTTTAGAAATAGTTTCACCTGAAGATATTCCATTTGATCTTAAGTATGAGTTTTCCTTTTTTAAATCCATATCTGAAAAATTTATGTTTGAAATTGTATTCAATCCTTCAAAGTTTGAAACAAGTTTCTCATCTATAGAATCCAATTCAAAAGTATATTTTGATAGAAAGTTTTGGTGTCAATTTGAAAAACTTCAAAAACTAGCAAACCATTTTCAATATACCTCTGAGAAGGATTATATACAATATCAATAGGAGATCCTGTCTGCTGACCCTTTTTCAACTTCATCTACTCATAATGTTGTTATATCCCCTCATACTATTTTTTCTTTGTCATCCACACTTCCTCTTACAGAACCATCACTCATACCAGCACTTCCTATTGTAACTACAAGATTTCCTCTTAGAAGAACTATGGATAGATTTGATCCTTTAGCTCTATTGGGACATTAGAGGGTGAAAGCCTTGTAGCTTGTACTTCATTATTTTTATAGGAAATCAAAGGACAGATGCAACTATTATTCATGAGTTCTTGTGGTGTGAGTTTATGATAGTGTTTTCATTATTTTAAATACTTATATGAATGATAAATTAGTCTCCTTACCATATCTTTTCACTACAATGATTTTAATAAGAGGTTTTAAACAAAATTATTTTGATTAATCTCTGTTTTATTATGAATCTCATGTTTGTGTATTTTTGTCTTCTTGAGAAATTAATTCATGATATACATGCTCATTTTGATTTTCTTTCTCATTCAACCCTAAAATACATCGAACAACTCTTAAGTTATCACAAAAGCATGCCTACCCTGATATTCTATATCTCTTGCAATTGAAATCTTTGAGTTTTTTACCTAGTTCCTTGATTATCACTCCTGATCCAACAAAAAACTCTAAAATCTTCAAACCCTACATGAGCTAACCTATCTAGCCTAAAATCCATTATTCCTCCAGTCAAATCCTTGGTTGTGATTTTCATAGAGAGAGCCCTCTCTAGTTTGGTAGGGCTAGTTGCCAAACTAAAAGCTTCATTTGAGGTTAACTCCATCGATTTCCTTTTAACCTTCAGACATTATGGAGGATAACGGGGTCCAAGTTAGACCTACCTCGAGTCCCCATTCTAACTCTGGTTCTTCTGGTTCATTGGGTTCTTCTTCCAATTCCACTTCTTCTCAACCTCGTACAACCACCATTTCAGGTGCTAATGCAGGTGCAGAAGGCCAACTAGCCAGTGGCTCTCGCCCTAATCCTAGAGTCACTTCTAGTGGAGAACCATCCTGGATACTCCTTTGCTACCTTTTATGGCTGCTTTAAGCCTTATCGATTTTATCCCAGTAATAAATGACCCCATATTCCACGATGTAGGTTGGCCAACTATGCCAACTAAGCTTCCTTTCGACATTCCTAAGTTTGAAGGAAACACTAGAGAGGAGCCCACTAATCATGCCTACTCCTTTCATATGTGGTGTTCGTCAAATTCCATCACCGATGACTCCATTCGCCTTCAGTTGTTCCTACACACGCTCACTAGAGAATCTGAAAAGTGGCATGTCGACCAACCCACCGCATCTCATACCACTTTTGCGACTCTTTCTAAAGTGTTTCTGCCATATTTCCATTTACACCTCCGTTCTGATATTGGTACTGAGTTTTTGATCGCATTCCATCAATCTTTTGCCACCCGCCTTTCTGACCATGTCCAGGAATGGTGTAGAATAAGGAGCTTGTGTAGAGCTCCCACATTCGACAACCATGTCTATAAGGATTGGTTTCTTAGAATGCTCTTAGCCCCCATAGGTAAAGAGGTTGCATCTCATTTTATTTAGCTCGAGGAAGAAGCTCTCCATGTTTCATTAAAATATCACTTGACCTACAACCAATTTGGCTGTATTTATACCGTTTTACCAAATCTTCCTAGACCTAGTGGTACGAATGCAATGGGAAAATATCATGCTTTTGATGGTATCGTTGGATCCATTTCGTGTCCATATGCTCCTCCTCACATGAGTTATGGTTACTCCCAAGGAGGCCCAGTTCTTCCAACACCTATCCCCCTCCAGGAAACTTGTATCTCTGTCAAATCACACCTTATGAATTTACCCACCCACATCAGTCGATGTGAGGGCCAACTGTTGCTCAACCTATTTACCGAAATCTTGCCCCATCTCCTTTTTAACCTTATGCACATCCCACCACTCCAACCCTTCCAACATCAGTGCCCCCACCTCCTGCGCCTTCTAAAAAGTTTCCACAATAGCCACCACCTCCTCAAGGTCAGGTGTATTCTCAATAGATCTTGACTAATATTGCTAATTCCAAGAAAAATAATAAGGGGAAAGGCAACCAAAAACAACTAGCACAGGGTAACCAAGGTCACCAAGGTAATCAACTGAACGCACCTTAAGGGAACTAGCCTAAAACTGAAAACCAACAACATGGTGATTCATCCAAGGAGAACAAGACCCTTCATACAAAAAAACCTTGTTAATGTTGTGGTGTACATGGCCATTATACTCATGATTGTTCCCTTTTACCCATATGTGCCAATTCTAGGAAGCCCAAGCAGCCTCTAGAGGACAACAACCCACCATGTCACTTCCTCCAAACATTGTGTCGACTCAACTGGTTCTATTCACTAATCCTTTACCTCAACAATGATATGTTGTTGCCCAACCACCTCAAGGTCAGGCTTCTCCTCAACCTCAAATATCTAGCACCCATGATTACCATATTCTCATGATGAATTATGACGAGGTCAATATCGTTGATGTCAACCTTTAGACCCATTCACACTGGTATGAAAAACAATCCACTATGTCTGCAACCAAGTCCCAAACCAAACTATCCATAGAGTCCATTTCAAAACCAAAATTTACCTTACATATCGCTCAGACTAAGGTAGAGGTCATTCCCAAGTTCCCCAAAGGGCCATTACGACAAAATTTTTCTTCTTCCAAAGCTACCCACACCTACAACATAGTAGATGACTTGGTGTAGCCTCCTGCCACCATGTCAAAACTGGAAGTCCTCCAGATGTACCCATCACAAAAAAAAGCTCTACTATTTTCTTTGGGGACTATGGATCCTTCAGATGATCGTTTGATCGTCTTTGATGATGACAAGTTATAACATCCTTGTTTACCCTCATCCATTGCCTTCTAAATACTAGTCAAGATCCGTAATTCCCACGTACAACAATGTATCAACGACGAGGCTGCATCCACCTGTGTGATGTCCATTTCTGTTTGGAAGCAACTCAGATCCCTCGATCTATCCACATCCACCATAAATTTGTATGCTTGAAACAACCACCCTTCCGAGCCCCTTGGCATGTTCCACAATTTTCCTATTACGCTTGTGGGAAAAATTGTTTGTATTGACAAAGAAGTCATTAATGCCCCCTTGGATTATAATATCCTCTTGGGTTGTAGCTACACATATGCGATGTCAACTATCACATATTAAGTTCATCGTAAGATGTTCTTCCCCCACAATGGAAATATCGTTAACATTGATCAGTTGACATACTGTGAACTGAAGTTTGAAACATACCTCAAGTGCATCATATCTTTGGTAGCCGATAAGCAATTAGTCACCCCTCTCACCAGTTTCTCACTGGGAGTCTATAAAGATTCCACCATACTAGGTGCTTTCTCTTATCCCCCCCATATTATCACTAAGCCTAACTCATAGAGTGTTTTCATGTTTCAAATGTCACGGGCTAACAAAAAATGACCTAGCACACCTAGTCAACAGACTATGCCTACATAACCCGATTTTATTCACTTGACACAGCCGTCAAGATCTCAAGGAAATTCTCCCTCTTCTGGTGTCTCTCCTCCTCTTTTTAAACCAAGAATAATTCTGTTACATGTTATTTTGTCACCATGAAATTTGATTGTCCATATAGGTCTATCACTACCTATATTGTGCTAGCTTAGAAGTCAAAAAACCCTAATGTTCCTAAGTGAAGTCTTGGAATTGGAGAAAAGCTCTTTAAAACCCTCAAAATAATACCTCTTCACTTTTTCTAGCCTTTTCCTGTGGGTTTGTAGATACTTGGTATATAAACTGTGGCAACCCCCACACTCTCTACTACTAAAACCTGTAGACCCTAGTAAAAAGTCGAATAAAATAAAAAGTAAATTCTAGAAGTTGAGTTGGTCGAATATTCTCCAAACTAGAAGCTTCTAGAGGCGCGATCAGTTCAATCTCTATAGCTCCACTCATGGAGCTTATTCCTTGGTCCATGGAGCTCAAATCCATTCATGAGAGGAATCCATCCCCCTCTTCATGGAACTGAAAATAGCTCCATTTCCCTCTAAATTGAGCTCAAGTTTTAGTCTCAAGGGTAGACATACATTGTAGTTACTGAAGAATTCCCAAGAGTGCATACTCTCTACACTAGTTGTTGTTGGCATGAGAATGATCACACCCTTATGTCCATAAATCCATGCTAGTATTTAGAGAGGAAGGCTTTTCAAACTAAAGGAGGAACGATTGTTCATGACCCAGGAGAAATCTGTACGACATCAAGGCATCAGGTTCTAAGATTAATCTTTTCATACAAGATAATACATATGGATATCTTTTTCTCATTGAGTTGTTCTTATGCATATTGAATGACATCAATACTTAGAATCCTTGATCACTAAGTTGGATTATATTTTCTTAATTATTATATATGTTGCAGATTCTTCGATTCTTTTGTCTTGTCTTTGATTACAGGTTCTACTTATTGGAGAAGCCTCTTTGGAGAGACTGAATAAAAGACTGCATCAAAAGTTGGATTTCAAGGTAGGGACATGTCCTCTCTCTTTCTCTATAATAAATTTGAAATGAAATTAGTATAGAGAAAAAGGTTTCCAAATGGATGTTTGTTTCTATCTATTCATTGAATACTAGGGGGATCGCTCTTGTCTGTAAGAGGGATTAATTTGCATAACAAAATAACGACTCCAATGGGGAATAGAACTTAGTTTTCTTTCTTTATTTTTAGTTTGAATTTTAGATTTTTCTGATTTTTATTTATCTGAGATTGGGTTGGGTAGATAAATTTTAAGCACCCCTGAAAATAAAAGTTTATTGTTTATTTTTTTCTGGATTTTTCTTTGCCTTCATGGGTTTCAGCAGAAAATAGTGCAGCAAACTCTACAGTTTTTAGTTCAAAAAAATGTGGTACCGCTCTGTTTTCCATTAGAAATTGCAGACCCCTGGAAAATTTTTGAAAAAAATAAAATGCTCTTTTTAGGAGCCAGATCACCTGATTCTTTGTGTTTTCCCCAGTCTATCTTACTTGTCAAATCTTATTTGTGAATTTCTTTTTAGCAACTTTTGTGTTTGTGTGATTTATCATCCTATTTTCATATTATAAGTAAGAGTTTATCCTACTTTTTTGCTGCTCCATACAAGATACCTTGATGGCAGCCCCACCTTCCAAACCCACATTCTTTATCTCTGTGATGCATATAAAAATGCACACCAAATTTTAAACCAAAACTATGCCATATCTGGAAAAATTATTTTAATTGCAGAAGCTTTTTATCTCCAATCTGGACTTTGAGATATTATAATAAACCCTGTGGTTATACAAACCAATCCATGCATGAAAGCTACTTTTCTTCTATTCTTAACTCAAAAGTCAGAACCGTATGCTTTAAAAAAACCTCATGAATATTGAATCAATATTCGATCTTTTAAATAAAACTTAATTTACAACTTCACTCTACGGAGTTGTTTCTTTTCATACTCTATGGTCATAAACCATAGGCCTTACCCATTTCATGCAATCGGATTAAATATTCGATCTTGTTATAACCCAATGCAAGTCTTTTCCCTAACATACACTTATATATATGTGTCAATGTTTTACCAACCTACCTTATGTCCACACCCATTCAACTATTTCATTTGATTAAATTCCCATCTTGAGATAAAATTCAAAGCACTGTATACATTCACCCTATGCAGACATTTCATTGAGTTCAAAGTTGATTTTGAATTAAACCCAACACGATCATCCACAACTTTCATACATATTCGAACTAGGTTATCATTCCAATGATATTTAGCCATAATATAATTCGAACTTTGGTTTAAAAATCCAGACACCAACATATAAAAATGTTCGGGCCCACAACTGTTTTAACTTACCTGGACTTAATCTTCACGCAGCTTCAAATGCATATATCGTTGGATCTCCGATGGCTGGAATTGGACGAATATCGCATTCGATTTACCTCCACACCAAAGCTCGCCAAAGTAACGCGAAATAGCTGGTGTATAAATACATTCAATAGCTACGTGTCATCAAATGGAGTCTATCGTGTGATTTTTCTTAATACCGTTTACAACTTTATAATTGCGTGAAGACCACCATTTGGTTTCTCAAACCACTTCAATGTTCCATTTACCATCTGCTCATGGTTCCAAAATGCAAGTTTTTAATTCTGTCATATTCAGAATCTGCTACAACACTATAATAATAATGGATTGCCTTCTCATTGACTTTGTAGTTCCACATCATTGTATCGACCCAAGCTTCTCACATTTGCTTCTTTTCTATTCAGGTTCTGATCCACACAATTGCCATTTTTTTGTTTTGTGATTCTGTTTCATTGTCTCTCCACTTCAAATCTAATTCAAATTTCGGCCATTTGTAATTGAACCCAGTTCTATATTTTTACCAACTCTGTGAAATGAGGATTGCTAACAAAATGAGGACCGAGTTAATTTTTAGGGAGCATCGATTCATCTTGCAATTGATGCTCATTCTTGCCTACAAATCTCCTCTGTTACCATTTTAAATAATGATCCCAATTGCCTCCTTTCTAGCGCTGCTTCGAAATTCCCACTAAAGTGGATGTATTCTGTTCTCGATTCAATTTCTATGAATACCCTATTTCAGTATTTCATCGAGTCTCCCATAGTATACATAATACTATTTAAATCCTAACATACATGCACTGTACCAAACCCTTGATTTATAACATTCAATCACACCAGCACACAATTGGAATCCAATTTTCTCTGTATATAAAAACAATCAAAAGAGTTACAAATAATTCCTCCTTTGGCCTGATATTCTGATCAGTGGCCTTCTATCAGATTTTCCCGAAGGCTTACAACGAAAAACCTTGTTTTCCTTAAACTAAATTACTCTCACACTCTTACCTACTATCCAAAACTCCTCTATGAGGCCGAGCTACTAGTTTTGAACCATTAGCTCTGCCTTCATCCAAACTTTCGTTCCTTTGTCTCTATATCATAATTGTCCGAAAGCTTACAATTTATATAAGAAAGGATTTATGAACTGAATTAGCTCAAATTCCAGAAATCTCTCACTATATTACCTATTCAACTCCTCTCTTCACACAACAAAATCTTAGATTATATTTCTGTTCAATGTCTCAAATTCTATTATAATCAAACAATCTAAATCTATGGCTTGATCTCCACACAGGGAGGATCACTTGCCACATTTCCATTTTCAAACTCAAAATTTGAGAACAATTAATTACATATATATAGTTAATTAATTAAAATTCAAATTAAGCACTTGTCTTCTAACTCTTATTCAGCAACAACATGTGATCAACCCATCACATTGCTGGTGTTAGCCATCAGTATTTTTTACATGTTAGTGATAACTATATCTATAGCTGAGTTTTCTAGAAACTGTTTTCCTTATGTCAATATGTCATCTAGAAAACCCTCCTAAAACTTTTTTTGCCTTTCTACTTTTCAGTCCACCCCTGTCGAAATCAAAACCTCATTATCACTATCCTATCTAGCTTCAGCCTTATTGGTCTTCCCACCAGCTTTAAAAGGCAAATCCACATCTGTTTCAAAAGTCTCCCCTATGTTAGGAAGTGGCGCTTTAAGACATTTTACCCTTGGCAATCATCAAAAAGCCAAAAAGCCTCCATCTGCTACAGACCAACCATGAATGACCTCCCACTTTGCAAATGAGATTGACAAACAGCTCTAAGTCGCGCCACTCACATCCCCTAGATCTCAGCACTACATAAACCCCAATCTCAAGCTGACTATTAGGTGTTTCGCAGTGTTTTATGGTTTCTACAAAGGCAGGAAATATAACTTCATCTCAGGAGGAAATGCTTGAATCTACAGTTAGAGGAACAGCTGCTTCTAAATGTAACTTGAGCCTGAGATATGTCTGCAAAACAGAAAGTTACTCATCCAGACTTTACAACTCTTTCCAGCATGAAAATCACAGTAAGAAAGGGACACCACTGTCTCAGCAAACTGGTAAATTGTCATGGCCCAGAACCTCCTTCATTTACAAGCAGAGGGTTAGGGCGCCTCCTTCATCCACAAGCAGAGGGCGCTGGCCAGTATTGACTTTGAAGATTGCAAAAGTCCAGGTTTGCCTTTTTACTGAACAGTGAAACAATATCTCCAGGTTTTATGAATGTGAGTGATGATCATAACAGGAATAGAGTTTGAAATATGCTAGCTCAAAGGAAAAAGAGTCTTGTCTGATAAAGGAGGTCATCTGAAGCTTTCAAATCATGTGAATTGTTGAACTTTAGAAATGCATGTCACTGGTAAAAATTCCAATCATAAGTAGCCTGCTTGTCCACAAGATCAAATGGAATAGATGCTGACAAAAAATGCCATTACACAGGCAGAAAGAAAGTTCTTGGTTTCTCAAAAAGCACTGACCTCCATAGTCACAGAGACTGTTTTTCAACTAATTTTTCATGAGATGACCAAAGCAAATGATGACATTTAAGTCACCCTCAGAGCAGTACAGGAAGACAGTGACACTTTGGTTAGGGTTTTTCTGAAGCACTGTAGTGTTTGCAAGCAGAGTTGCCAGTATTGATGTGTTTTAAGTTGATTTCTTACCATCATAATCAAGCAAACCCTTGTCATACAGCCTTATCACATAATCCTCATATACTTTGCCAAGTGAAGGGCCTCCTCCTTTTATGAGCAGATGGCCAAAGCCTTGGATGTTGTTAAAGACTGATTGATCTAAGAGACAAAGGAAGAAAGCTAAAAGGTCTTTGCACCAGGTAAATGATAGTGTTTATGATACAAAAGTATTGGTTTTCCTATTCAAATGAAAATGTCTATCAAACTGTACCTATAGTGGAAAGGAGAAAATATTGAATATATGCATGCTTTGATACCAAAAAGGAGCAGTTTCTTTAAAGGAAATGGTTAAAAAGTACTCCACTATCACCTGCCCAGAAGTCTAAAGGAGCTCTTTTTGAGTAAAACAGAGAAAATATGGTATGAAGGGATGCAAGCTAGAATATAGCACTTACAATCCAAAAGGGAACTTGTTTATCACCTGGAAGCAGGAACTGACACCATGTACAAAAAGAGCTTTTGCCAAAAGCCTGCACATCATATAGCCATCAGCAGATCAAGACAAAGTTTCTAGAAATGAGTTTTATTAGCTCTGGGCAGCACTCAAAACCCATGAAGCACTTCACTATTACAAATCCAATCAAAGGACATCTACAAGATTCTGTCAAAACCGAGCTTAAAAAGAGGAGGCATTTCTGCAAAGCAGGGAACAGTCAGGACATTTTATCACAAGTCATTATCCAGTTTTGAAAACTTTGAAATACATGGAAAGAGAACCAGCAGACAGGGCTTTTTGAGTTCCATCGCCAAGAAGATATCACCTTTTGAGTTATTGTTCATTATGTTCAAAAAATTCATTTAGCATATGATCGTTGTTTGGATAGTTTAAAAAGAAACACAACCTTTTATTATTCAAAGAACAGAGGTATTGTATACTACACCTACAGGCAGGGAAGTATTTGAGAGAGAGGCGCCCTTATCAAATCAGGAGGTCATGATCAAGTCCAAATAGGGTCAGCAAGTTTGGCACCTACTGTAGATGAAGGTTGAAGAAACTATCAAAGAACAAGAGCTGTTAAAACAAGTTGACAAAACTAGCCCTGTCCTTCAAATAACAAAGCAGTTTGCAGGTATTCTCTTGAATGTTTTAAAGGAAAGGGTTACTCTATCTCATGTATATGACCAGTATTGTTAAAAACAGTGGCAGAGATGATGTAGGAGTTATAGAAATATTTTTCAAAGCAATAAGTTCGATGTTAAAATGTCACCCAAAGAACAAAACAGGAAACCACTGTTCGAACACCGGTACATGAGTAAGACAAGTTCTGGTTTTTTAAGCCTTTGTGGTTTTTATAAAAGGTAGGTCCATGATTGACACGGTCTAAAGGTATGGCTAATCTCCAATACAGATATGGAATACACCGAAATTATTAAAAAATCAAAGGGTTTTTCAAAAAACGCCTTGCAAAAGCCAAACCTGACTTTCACCTTACATTCAAAGACTAAGGTGATTGTTGAAAAGATTTGAAGTGTCATAAGGTTGAAGTGGGAGGGTGAGAGGTTCATTTTCAAAATTTAAAACAAAGCTCCACGCCGCCCTCAGCATCGAAACAACAAATTTCTGGTCGATTTGTAGAGTGTGGCACTGATAAACGCCGAGCGACGCGCCTGGAAGCCCGCGCGACGCGCCTGGGGGCGACTTTACAAAGGCCGCCTGTGTTAGCACGACGCGCCTGTACAGTGGCGTGACGCGCCTGTATAGGCCGCCCGACCACCCGACAGGCCGACCCGACAGGCGTTTTTTGCGCGACGTTCAATCTTTAAAGAGTGCCGCGCAGTTTGAAAGGTCTCCAGAGCTGATCCAACTCTCCTCCAAGGTTGTTTTCAACGATTTCAAGAGGTATTTCGAAACTTCATCCACATTTCCGAGATAGCCAAATGATAAAAGTCAGTTTTTTGCATAGGCATATCCGTTGAAACAGCATGTATGGTTGAAGGTTTTCTCCCCAAAGATGTATATTCCGCATTAAAAGGGTCTTGATTATTGCAAAAAAGGGAATCTTTACAGCTTTTTGCTCAAAGTTTTTGGAGCCTTTAAAACCCTGGTACCTCTGCTCTAAATATAAATCTGACTGTATATTCACACCAAGGTTAAATGAGCATGTTTTTGTTTAAAAAGTGACATGCATGGAGAATAGTGAATTTTAGTGGGAGAAAGGGTTCTTGGTCAAGCAGAAGTGTATAGGTTGAAGCTCCGGAGGAAGCTTGTTCACATTACTCATAAAAAGACAGTATTCAATGAATTGTTAGTTGGCTGCCTTGTATTGTTCAAAGCTTATTGACAAAGTTTCCATCCATCCAAGCAGAGGTTTTTATAACATAACCAGAGGGTTACATTCGTAAGGCGCCATTGATTTCTTTGAAGGGATAAAACTCACATAACCTCTGCCTAAAAACTTGGAAGCCTTCAAACTCTGTCATCTTTGATCAGGATTGTTACAGTGACTGCTTAAATAGCACTAAGGATTGATTTCACATATACAAGTTAGTTCAAGGTTGGCACACTTATACAGGGCAGAGTTTTTAAAATGATTGCAAAAGTTACCATGGAAAGGAGTAAGAGCTATTGAGTGACATCTTAAAACTCACAAGAACAGGGTAATCAAAGCCCTTCTCACAGCAAACTCCTTCTAGCAGTCTGCCCCTCTTTTCACTGTATTATTTCCTACTGTGAATTTGTTGACAAAGTTTTTCCAAAGGTGAACAGGACACTTTCTGAAAGATAGGTTTTTTGATGGGAATTTAACATTAGAGACAGAGATATAAATGTGGTGGTTGATCTCTTAATTTCGCAAGTAAAGGGTGTTTTTCCTAAAACACTGTGCACTGATATTTCACCTAACCTAAGTCTCCTTTCTCTTCCACTGTATGGTCTCTTCTATAGAAATCTGTTGACAAAGGTATTTTCAAGGTGGAAGACCATTTCTGAAGAGCAGAGTTTTTATGATTAATATTTGTCTTGAAGACCAAATACAGGTGTTGATTGGCCTCTAACAAATCCACAGGAAAAAGTGATTTTTCAATACTGTGCACAGGAAATCTACACAACAGTTTGTCTCATCTTTACTGATGGTGTCCTATTGAGGAATTTACCTGGATGAGGTACATTCAAAGGTGAAAGGCTGGTTTTAAGGAGAGCAGAGGTTGTGATTTCACAGACACTTGTTGCAAACCCTCCACCTCACATTTTTTCTCTGTCCAAGCAGCATATTGACACAGTTTCAATCCAGAAGGGCATTTTACATACAGTGAAGGCAGTTTGCCTCTTTCAAAGCATTTTCAGGTCAGAATGCCTCCAAGGAAAGACCACAGGAGCGGTCCACATAAGAGATATGAGCCTATCTCCACAGAAGAAATCAATGCTCACCCATCTGTGCTTTTCAATTTCCATGAAGTAGGCTGTCTTGATTTCTGCCAGAAGATAGAAGAAGTCAAGAGTTTTTCGCCATTAACACACTTGTGCACTTTGAGATTCAAAGAAAAACACTTCCAATTGGCGGGTCTTGATTTCAAAATTTCTCCAAGGTATGTGTCCAAGCCTACCAAGATCCCGTATCATGGCGAAAAGTGGTTTAAACAAGCTCATCTTGACTTAGAGGATTATAAACCTTTCATCAAGCCTGAACATAGGGAAACTATCACTGCTATTTTCCCTTTTTCCTATCTTCTTGATAGCTATGCTCCACTAATGAAAGCCATAATGAGATATTTCACTTGTGAAGGGAGGTTTAATCGAATTTATGCCTACCATGTCCGCTTGTTGATGCATTTTACCAGAAGCAGGCAACTAAACCTTCCTTACTTTTTGTCCAAGAGCATAGAGAAAATGGCATCCACTGTCCAAAAGAAAGCCCCACCTCAGCAAATCCCTTCTCTTTTTCATCATTCTTTGATCAAGATTATCTTCCTATACCAGCTAGAGAAGAAAGAGGTGCCATGGGACTTATTCATCAGCCATCCAGACTTCTCTACTGTCCCTCCTGTTCATGTGTCTCCTACTCAGCCTGTCCATCGCCCAGTACATTTGTCTAGTAGGCCTACACCTAGAAAACTCATAATGACTACTGGGCAGCCAAGTCAACAGGGAGAAGGAGAAGGCAGTGAAAAGTAGCAGTTGGATGTTGAGGGACAGCAGCAGTTGGATGTTGAGGGACAGCAGCAGTTGGATATTGAGGGACAACAGCAGATACAGGATGAGGGACAGCAGCATACAGCAGTTGAGGAGCAGCAAGTTGGGCAGGAAATTGAAACACCTTTTGAGCCACAAACTGGACAAGATATTGAGGAAGAACAGCAAGCTAAAGCTGACACCTTAACAGTGACAAAGATTGTTCCTAGCAAGAGGAAATTGCCCAAAAAGACACCTTCTAGCATACCAAGGAGGAAAAGCGCCAGATTGGCTTTCAAAGGAAAAAGCATAGTTGGAGAAAGTGCCAAGCATGGAGGTGAATTAGCTGTCATCCCTATCCCAAGCGATGACAGTGATAATGAGGCCCGCATCCTTGAAAACCTCCTCATTCACAAAGAGGGGAAAATTGAGGTATTACAGGAAGATCTTCAAAGGGCGAGGAATTTCAACCACTTCTTGGAGGTTGAAAACAAATAGATGAAGTTTCATGCAGCTATTCATGAGGCAAGGGCAATTAAGTATAAGAAAGAGGCAGAAAGGGCGCAAGCAAGAATTGAAGAGCTCATTGGTGAGTTTGATGATGAAGAGGAGGAAGACCAGCCTAGGCAAAAGAGGCCTAGGACCATCGAGCTTAGAAGAGCCTTGGAAAAGCAGAGAGCAGAAGAACAAGCCCATTTCCAGCTTTTCCTCTCACTGCCCTCCTTGAGCAAGAAATTGAGGAAAACAAAGAAGCATGGCTTGAGAGAGCTAACCAGCATTTGGAAATGAAGCTTGAGAGGGCGAACAGGGATCTTGAGCTGCAGAGGAAGAGGACACACCACTTCCAAAAGCTGAATCAGTTTGCCCGGCGCAAACTAAAGGCAGCACAAGAGAAGCTGAAGAAGGTAAAGGGGAAGCACCTAGCACGAAAGGAAGGGAAAAGCATACCAGCCCTTGATATTTTGGCCTCAGCTTCGGAGCATGTTGCTATGGACCCTTGAGGGTCATGCATGCCAATTTTGGGCCTATTTCGGCAACTTTTTGTTCTTTGGCATTTTTTGGGTTTTTGGCCGAAAACTCATAAATTCTCCATTTCGGTTTGATGAGTTTTCAAGGGAGGAGGATGATACCGATGGATGCCATAATTCCATGAGCAGGTCTCCAATGATTTTCAGGGCATTTGAAGATCATTCGCCCCCTCAAATTGGCGAAAAACACTCTCTTTTTGCACATTCTGCCCGCCATATCAGCAGTCTGCTATTTTCTGGGTTTTTGCACACAGGTACAGTTTTGAGGGACTTCTAGAGATCAGATTGAGGTGATTTCAGTTGTGCCGGAAAGAAAACACAGAGATCTTTCCAACAGGCCATCATGAGCCTCATTTCGACACCAGGAAGGCTGCCATTTGCCTTCAGCAAGTCAGGGGACCTTTTTCAGGCATAAATATGAAGTATTTTTGTAATTTTTGAACCTCAAAAATCTGCTTTTCCCAAATGTGCGTTTAGCTATTTTTACACTTGGGAAATGATGTAAAGTCAATATAATTTCCATTTTTAGCAGTTTTTAGATATTTTATGGGATATTTTGTGCCTTGGGCTTTGCAAAGCCTCAAGGAAAAATTTAGATATTTTGACTTGGCCAATGGGATAGCTAGTTGCTCCATGAGGTTTTCCTTCCTCAAGCCTATTTATTCCATGGATTTCATTGTAAAAAAGAGAGGCTGAACTTGAGAGAAGAATTAATACATTGGTCATATGAGCTTTGATGAATACACTTGTGTTATGATTTTTGGACTGCCTCTTGGATGCTTTTGAGGAGTGATGAAGGATTGGTGATGGATTCCATGACATGGTAGAATGGTATAGTTTTTCTTGCTATGTTTTTGTCTTCTAAGTTTTCATTCATAATCCATGTTTCTTGCTGCTATAGATCAGTAGAGATCAGTTTTGAGATATGCCCATGGAGGCACCTCAAAATTCCTGAATCTTCATAGCTTGATGTTTTCTTCTTCCTTTGTTATGCTAAAGAATTCTTAACTGCTCTTTAGTAACCTAAGGATAATGTTTGCTAGTTTTATTTACAAGTTCTATGCATGTTGAGTAGGATGTATGGTGTGCCCTGCCTACCTATAATTTGTCCATAGTTCTGTCCATAAAACTTTCTCTTTGACTGATTTGTTGATCATCTTGTTGAACCAAGGAGGCCTAGTCCCGATCTAGCCCTTTGCCTAAAACTATGAAATCTTGTTTGTCAAAGTGCCCAATGACTTAGAGACTATGTTTAGGCGTTACGGCGTAGTTTATGAGTTGTTAGTTTGTCTCATGTGTTTTCCCCAAAGTCTGATAGCCATTTCCCGAAGTTAGAGGGTCTTATACCTCTATGTATGGCTGGAATGTTTGATTTCTATGTTTTAATTAGCTCATAGTTGCATTTAGCATGATTAATGGCTTGCTATAACATGTTTATGTCTGCTATAAACTAGTTACACTTGAAATCCCTTGTCTTTCACCAACTTGTTGTCCATTTAACCCATTTTTCCCAAAGATCCCTTCTACCGTGAATCAAATCGGCCCTACAGCAGACTCACATCATCACCTCATAGCTTCCTTGACCTGTTTGACCCCATAGCCCAATTTATCTACACCTTGTTATCCAGTTTATGTCTTTGATCAGTTTTATCCCTCACAAACTTAAAAAACCCTAAAAAATCAAAAACTCACTTCATAACTAGCCTAATATCAGAACACCATAAGCAAACACATCGATATCTTTTGCATATAATAGAGAGAGCCCTCTCTGAGTCCAGGAAGGCTAGGTCCTCGGGCTCCAAAGCTTGGTTTGATGTTACATCGTCATTTGGCTCACCAATCAGCCAAATCACGGGACACTAACAGCTGGCTGGTCTAAATGCACCTGCATCAGACTCCCCAAGTTGAAAAAATTTCATGGACTCTTGTTCATGAGTCACTCAACTGTTGCTGCTACAAATTTCATCTTCAAATTGACTGTCTATCCTCTTTAAATGAAAATGAATTTGCTACCTTCTCTCTTTCTCCTGGATGCCAAATTTTTTGTTGTGAATGTTCTTTTACTTTGCTGTCATAACCATTTCTTCTACATAATGTTCGGATGCTGATATCCTGCATAAACAATTTCTCAAACAAAATAAATTACTGCTCCCAAATCTGCTGTTGTCTTGCCATTACCTCAATAAAATTGAGTTTCAACCTTGTGTACTTCCTCCTACCCTGTGTCTAACTTATCATCTTTGAAATTTCCAACATCCACTTATCAAATGACTTATGCAGCATTCTCTCAATCTTAAAAGAAGATTGTTTCTTGTTTGCTACAAATAACCTTTCACCCTCATATTGCCCATCAGCTGCAAATAATTTAGTTATTGAACTGGGTTCAAATACTTCCACATCTACATAAAATATAACTAATTTGTTCATCCAAATTTTTAATTGCCAACTCAAGATAAAATATTGACATTCAAAACTTCTTTGAATTAAAAACAAAACCTGTCTGTGGACTGTACTTTTACATCCCTTGCAACCTTCTTTCTCTTCCACATTGATTTTCTTAAGAGATATACCAACTCTCCTTCTTTCATCCTGAACTTTTAAATCATTCAGGTACTTACTATTACCTGTTTGTTTCCACAGGGAAAACTGGATTTCTGCATCTTCAGAATTTACATATTCCTTCCTGTTTGCATAAACAAACATATCCCCAAGGGCAGTTTTTCCTTCATCTCGGAAAACACATTAAACAATTAATAATTCAAAATCAAGAAAAGCACTACATTTTCCTGCAATTCCACTCCATAATTTCTCTGAATTGACATCTTCTTGATGTGCATATGACATATCAAAATTGTCATATCTTCCTCCATATTTTCTTGTTCTGAACAAGTCTGTTTTTTCTTCACTTTGCTCTGAATGTTGCCTAATTTCACAACTCTATTTTTTGCTCTTCTCTTTAGCCTTCCTTCCTTTCACACTTATCCTCATTCTTCCTTCTTCTCCCTTACAAATTTGTACGTCACTAAATTTTATTTTCCATGCCTCCGTTTTCAATCAAAATCTGCAAATCTCTCATCCTCTTTGTTTCTAGACATGAAACAAAATCATACACAACAGAGTTTTCCTTCCCTGATAAAGTTTCTTTTAGAATAAAAATCACTGTTAACATCATCAATATTAGTTTCCATTGAAACCCTTTACTATTCACTATAGATGCATCATCCATGAAAGTATCCTTACTTTCATCTTCTGAGATTGCTTGCCTTTCACCAGTTTGTAGATTACAATTACCTTCATTCTTTTTGCAATTTGTACAAGTAAGACTGTCTTCAAATTTCTGTTGTAGCTCAATCTTTGCCAATTGATCCTTATGTTCTTGACTGTCAACTTTTCCTCTCTTCTTCATAGCCTGCTCTAGACTAGCTATATCTCCTTGGACTGAATTCTTCTTATAAAACTTTGTTATACCATCTTCCACAGTATAATATTTAGCAAAATTTTTTGCCATTAATATTCCATTATGTTCTTTCAAGAAAATTTCTTTCCCATTAGATATCAACACAAGTCCATAATGTTTGAGTAAAAATGAAAGAGATAATTCCATTACCTCAAATGGATTCACTGTACACATACTTTTGGTTGTTTATGTCACAAGGCTATCTTTATATCTTTCTTCAGCTTCTTCTTTTGCACTCTGCAATCTCCTTTTGTCTTCAGACTGTTTGTCATTTCTTTTCCAGATCTCACTAGATTCATCACCTCCAAATTCCATGATAGATGTCAACATATGCCTTTCTTTAGTGTCCTTAAACACATGTTCAATCATGAACTGTTCCATGACAGTCACTTCTTCCAAAATCTTCATTTCTTTAGTAATCTGCATAAACATATCTTGTAAAGATTGTTCATCACCTGCATACATACAAAAATAATCAGTTTCAAAAATACTAGGCTCCTCTTTCTTTGATGTCTCAATCATCACATCTCTCTACTGATCCGAACTTGTCCAACAGTTCAGAAAGTCATCAATGATTCCTTCCTCAGCAAGGAAATATTCTTGCTCAACTCTATAATAGTCACCTTCCATTTCTAACTCAACTGTTTTGAGTTCCTCTCTTAATTTGAGATACACTCTTCTATTTGTCTGGTTCTGTAACAGCTTCCACTTTATCTTCTTTTTCCTCATAGTCCAACCATAACTTTGGTCCTTCATACTCTTCTCAAGTAGCACTATTATTGCATTAACACTTTCCTTCAATTCTGCAATTTCTCTGTCAAACACTTCTTGACTCATTCCCTTACCTCTGCCATTTTCTTGGCACCTTTCTTTATTTTTTTGTGGCTTCTTTCTGAACCCCCACTATGAATATCAATATTCACTTTCTTCTCCATCTCTATGAGCTCCTCACTCACTATGAGCTACACTAAGACTCTACAACATCAAGTCCTCCTTACTGTCACTTACCTCACCAATTCCCTCTCTAGATTTGGTCTTTTGGTAAGCTCTAGTTCTCTAACTCAGGAACCTCTTGAGCATTCTTCTTCTGCTCTTTCTAGGCTTACATCCTCCACACACCTTCTCTTTGAGAACACTGTAGTTGTTTTCCTTGTCCAACTTTTAGCTGGGATACTTAGGTTCACTACCACCAACACAATTCTTCTCTCTCTTTACATAGTCTTCTACTGTGTGTTGCTACTACTACTACAAAAAAAATTCAATTGAAACCAAAATCAAATATGGCTCATACCCGAGAGATCTCCAAATGATTGATCTCTTTGAGCTTCCACTGGTTTGGACCATACACATGTAGCTTTTCTTTCCACTGTCTGTACTTCAATATTTCTGTCAACTGAATTTCCCTTTTTTCTGAATACACTCAGTATCTCTGCTGCAACTTATTCATTCATTTATTTGTCACAGCTACTTTAGCTGAAACTTCTGTTGCTGCATTCATCACATATCATTAAAATTCTGCAAAGTTTTTTTTTTTTTTTTTTACCTAATCTTGTCTTCCTCAAATATTTCCACAATCTGCCTTTGTTAAAGTTCTCCTTTTCTGCAATACTTCAGAATACCTCTTTGCATATAATCTCTTGTATCCTGTGCTTTTTCTGTATTTGATTCATCATAATTTCAATCAATTTCCACATGCTTAAAATAAAATACAATCTTGTCAATCAATTTCTACAGAGCATTAGTCTAGCTCTGATACCACTTGATGGCAGCCCCACCTGCCAAACCCACATTCTTTATCTCTGTGATGCATATAAAAATGCACACCAAATTTTAAACCAAAACTATGCCATATCTGGAAAAATTATTTTAATTGCGGAAGCTTTGTATCTCCAATCTGGACTTTGAGATATTATAATAAACCTTGTGGTTATACAAACCAATCCATGCACGGAAGCTACTTTTCTTCTATTCTTAACTCAAAAGTCAGAACCGTATCATTTAAAAACACCTCATGAATATCGAATCAATATTCGATCTTTTAAATAAAACTCAATTTACAACTTCACTCTACGGAGTTGTTTCTTCTTCATACTTTATGGTCATAAACCATAGGCCTTACCCATTTCATGCAATCGGATTAAATATTCGATCTTGTTATAACCCAATGCAAGTATTTGCCCTCACATACACTTATATATATGTGTCAATGTTTTACCAACCTACCTTATGTCTGCACCCATTCAACTATTTCATTTGATTAAATTCCCATCTTGAGATAAAAGTCAAAGCACTATATACATTCACCCTACGCATACATTTCGTTGAGTTAAAAGTTTATTTTGAATTAAACCCAACATGATGATCCAAAAATTTCATACATATTTGAACCAGGTTATTATTCCAATGGTATTCGGCCATAACATAATTCGAACTTTGGTTTAAAAAGCCAGACACCAACATATAAAAATGTTCCGGCCCACAACTATTTTAACTTACCTAGACTTAATCTTCACGCAACTTCAAATGCAGATACCGTTGGATCTTCGATGGCTAGAATCGGACGAATATCACATTCGATTTACCTCCACACCAAAGCTCACCAAAGTAACGCGAAATAGCTGGTATCTAAATACCGTCGATAGCTATGTGTCATCAACTAGAATCTATCGCATGATTTTTCTTAATACCGTTTACAACTTTATAATTGCGCGAAGACCACCATTTTGTTTCTCAAACCACTTCAACATTCCATTTACCATCTGGTCATGGTTCCAAAATGCAAGCTTTTAATTCTGTCATATTCAGAATCTGCTCCAACACTATAATAATAATGGATCACCTTCTCATTGACTTTGTAGTTCCACATCATTGTATCGACCCAAGCTTCTCACAACTGCTTCTTTCCTGTTCGGGTTCTGATCCACACAAATGCCATTTTTTTGTTTTGTGATTCTGTTTCATTGTCTCTCCACTTCAAATCTAATTCAAATTTCGGCCATTTGTAATTGAACCCAGTTCTATATCTTTACCAACTCTGTGAAATGAGGATTTCTAACAAAATGAGGACCGAGTTCATTTTTAGGGAGCATCGATTCATCTTGCAATTGATGCTCAAGCTTGTATTTAAAGCTCCTATGTTACCATTTTAAATAATGATCCCAATTGCCTCCTTTTTAGTGCTGCTTCGAACTTCCCATTAAAGTGGATGTATTCTGTTCTCGATTCAATTTCTGTGAATACCCTATTTCAATATTTCATCGAGTCTCCCATAGTATACAGAATACTATTCAAATCCTAACATACATGCACTGTACCAAACCCTTGATTTATAATATTCAATCACACCGGTGCACAATTGGAATCAAATTTTCTCTGTATAAAAAAAAAATCAAAACAGTTACAAATAATTCCTCCTTTGGCCTGATATTCTAATCAGTGACCTTCTATCGGATTTTCCCGAAGGCTTACAATGACAAAACTTGTTTTCCTTAAACTAAATTATTCTCACATTCTTACCTACTATCCAAACCTCGTCTATGAGGCCTAGCTACTGGTTTTGAACCATTAGCTCTACCTTCATCCAAACTTTCATTCTTCTGTCTCTATATCGTAATTGCCCGAAAGCTTACAATTTATATAAGAAAGGATTTATGAACTAAATTAGTTAAAATTCCAGAAATCTCTCACTATTCCCTAGATTACCTATTCAACTCCTCTCTTCACTCAAAAGAATATTAGATTAGATTTCTGTTCAATCTCTCAAATTCTATTATAATCAAACAATCTAAATCTATGGCTCGATCTCCACGCAGGGAGGATCACTTGCCACATTTCACTTTTCAAACTCAAAATTTGACAACAATTAATTACATATATACAGTTAATTAATTAAAATTCAAATTAAGCACTTGTCTTCTAAATCTTATTCAACCACAACATGTGATCAACCCATCACATTGTTGGCTGGTCTAAATGCTCCTGCGTCATACCTTCATTTACCTCAACTTACTGGTATGATGATATTGTCTTTCTGAGCCACTAAGATCATTGCAAACCTTACATTTATGAAAATTGATCCATTTTTCATTTGCAAATTTGGAAGAGATTTTAGCTTACTAGAACCTGATATCACACCAAAGCATTTTTGGATGTTTTCATTTCTGTTAAGATAAGTAGAAAGTTTTTTTAGTTTGATCACAAACTAGGAGAAAACATCCTCAAACTTTCTAGATAGACTTCAAAATTAAAATTTTATTTTTCTTTGATTTTGAATTTTATGTTTTTAGAGTTTTTAGATATTGTTTTCTTTTGGAAATAGTTTGTTTATTAATTTGTAGTTTTTGGTCTGATTGATTAAAGGAATTTCATTTCAAAAAAGTAATTGATCATTTTGGAAAATTGAGTTCTCTATGAAATCATCTTCTTTTCAAATATTTTTTTTGTGAATGAAATAATTGGTGCTTTGAAAATTGTTAAATCTCTCAATATTTCCCTTAAATAAGATTCATTTAAAAGAAAAGAGTTGCACTTCTCATTTAGATGCATTTAGCATATTTTTCAGTCGGGACACAAACATCATTAAAGTTTCAACTCCATACCTTTTGTCTTAAGCAACAACCAAATTAAAAACAACACATTAATAAAATAAATCTAGATATTTTACATTTTATAGGGCTCATTCCACCAACATAGCTTAGGATAGTGTTTTGGAACAGGTTGTAATTAACATTCCAAGACAGTTTAAACAAACAAGTAGAAATCTTGCAGTAGGAAAATCAAATTGTTGCATTTTTTTCTCTGGGAAGATCTTCTTAAAAGAGTCAAGCACGAGATCATGTTGGAACCAGTGAGGTAATCGTACCTATCTCATTGGGAAAGATAGTAGATGTGTAGGTAATACAAACGGTAATCCTTGAATAGACCATTGTTGAGGATGCTGGAGTCACTTGTTGGCAAACCTTGGATTTACCATATCAAGGAGCCTTCAAGGGGATTGAGCTTGTTACTCTTCCCTTGTGTGTATATCAGATTGCAGGTTGTTCCCCCAGGTACATTTTTTCGCATTGGTGACCATAGTGACTATAATCTTCAGGATTTTTCCCAAGGTGACGGTGGAGGGAAGGTCCCACTATACCTGGAACAGACGTCGGCTAGAAACACTTGGAATTTCCGGAGGGTACTCTTCACTTCGAGATGGAATAAGTAGAGAGAATTGCACTAGACTGTTTCATTAATCAGGTTGTCGGGGTAACTATTCCAACCGCCAAGTTTTCCACATTATAATTATACGACGTTGGATTTCATCACCAACTAGTGTTTTTAGTGTGGAAACATACTGTTTGTGTGTGGATTGCTCTCTTAGATTTTGTAGGCATATGTTCAATTTTATTGTTTCCTTAGTGACTTTAGGTATATTTTGTTGAACTTTTTTTTGATTTCATGTGTTAAACTTTTAACCGTGGCTGAATTACCGAGACACTCCCGTAGAGTGGAGGGGAAACCCCCTGAGTACACACCAAGTCAGTTAGAAAAGCTTAAATCTGAAAAATGCTAACCATCAAGGACCGGATCAACTGAACAAGAAGAAACATCAGTAATAATACATCTTGATTAAAAATTAGATTAACCTCAAACAAAAAAAGTTCTCAAAGAAAACTAACAATTTCTGAACTAGTTGAACTTGCTTCCACAACTAGTGAATTATCAGCTACTAAAACAGAAATTGAACTTACTACATCTGAGCCTGCTTCAAAGTTCATAACTCGAGCCCTTGGTCATCCTCATTCACCTTGAGTGAAGTTTTGCATCACTAAAAACCTTCCTCCTGGTCTCATTAGCATTGAAGAGGTTACTGGCGCAAAAGAAGAAGTTCTACTTCCTTCACATTAAGAATCTTTAGATCTAAGGCCAAGTGAATCGATTTACTATTATAGCCCTTTCAAACAAGATCCTTGGTGTTCTTAGTTAACTTACTTTCTACACTATTTGGATCTCAACTATTTGCCACCCCGTATTCCTTTTTACGCCATACCAAGTGGTAATTACAGACCTTCATTAAACATGTCTGGTGAGTCATCCATGTTTTCTGCATCACTAGAAACTTATTTGTATGGTGGTCTGTCTATTCCTTTAGGATACTATTCACTTTCTGGTACTTTCTCAGGAGCATCTCCCTCTCCTGAAAAAATTATACAATCACCTGGTCCAAACGAATCCCATACCAAAAATTTGAAAATGGAACAAGTCTACATGATGTCTAGAAACATTCCTAACCCTCACTTTCAAAGTAGAAATTTACTGCCTCGGGGGCAACCTCAAGGTAGTAATTTACTGCCCAGGGGGCAACCTCAAGGGCATTATATACCGCAAGGGTAGTACATACCTCAAGGAAAATATCAACCTCAATGTCAGTACTCTATTCAGGGTCTGTAAACTCTTCAAGGACAATACCCTATGCCACAACAAAAATCTTTCCAAGGACAACAACCTCCTTTGGGGCCACATTTTTATCAGGAACAACAATTGTTTCAGGGAGGTCAATATTTTAGTGGAAATTATCCAGCCAACTATCAAACATATGTTCTAAATTATCAACCTGGTTATGGTCCATCTTATGCATCAAAACCTTCAATGGGAGCTCCATATCCTGGAGTAAACACAGTGTGGAATCCATCGTTGAATCAAAAATACTTGCAACCTATCATGCAAGTACCTTATAATCATCCTTGTCAGTCGATTGCTTATAATCAAATACAAAAATGTGTCTAACCTATCCTTCAACTTATACCTCAAGTATCTGCACCTAGTAGTATTCAGCAACCTAGTCCGAGTACACCTAGAACTCCACATCAAACTACTACACCAACTTCTATTCAACAACCTACCACACCTATCCTTGGAATTTCTGCAGCCCCTATTTCTACAACCCCTCAAGTATTACAACCAATCCCTCAAGTCACTACTCATTAACCTAGACCCACAGTTCAGACTACTGTTCAGATGTCTGCAGGACAACTTGGTACACGTACAATTGTAACAAGCCAACCTTATATAGGTCAGTTTGTTTATCAACCATATCAAGGGCAGTATCAATATGGAATTGTAGCACAAAATCCAGTATACCAACATCAATCGTACTCTGGTTACACATATTAGATACCAAATCAACCTCAGTATGGTATGGCTAACCTTGATTATCCAGGAGGCATTCCAATCCCAACCACACAGGCTATTCCAGGCTATCCTGGATATCCTCCTCTTGGTACTGGTATAATTCCTCAAGGTTATCAATTTTCTCAACAAGACCGTAACCATCGGTTCCATTCATAGCAACTTTGGATTTACTATATTTGTCACGCCTAAAAAATGATCTAATTTATTATCTTATGTTTTGGCCGCCAATGCTGAATAAGTTTCCCAATGACATTGCGAAGTTCGAAGGTAAATCAGCAGAAAACCCCTCGAACCATGTTATGAATTACCACCTTTGGTGCACATCCAACTCTTTAATTGATGATTCCATTCGATAAGACTGTTTCAGAGAAAATTGATAGGTTTAGCTAAAAAATGATATATTTAACTACCACATGGCTCATTCAACAATTTCAACACGTTAGCCACAACTTTCTTAACACACTTTTAGTTTCCAGTCTGATACAACAATGGAATGAAACTCTTAACTTCATTAAAACATTCTATGTCTACATACATTTTATATCACATACATGAATGGAGACATAGACGACGTTTAGTAAAAGTTTTTATTCCGGATCATATTTTAGCATAATAGTTTATCAAATCATTGCTTCCAAAGATCATTGAAGATGTGGCTAAGGGAGGTGTTTTTATGGAAGAACATGTCATTGCTCAATAATAGTACTTAGACCTTATATATACACAGTATAGTAATTTATATGAAAAAATTCCCGACTTACCGCATCCAGGTCAAATAACTGCAACTCCTTCAGGTTCTCATGCTGTAGGATTTGTAATTGGTTTAGTTAGCACTAATAAGAGTAAGAAGAATTCCTCCAAAACTACTTCTCCTATTATAACTTTACCAAATTCACCGAAAGGAGATTCTTCCCTTAAATTTTTTTTCGAAATCCATGTTGTAGACTCATATATAGCTAAATCTAAAACCGGTAATAAGAAGAAAGGAAAGAATAAAAATAAACAAACTAAATATCCCAAAGAGAAAACTGAAAATAATGAACCAGCTGATGAAAAATGGAAACCTTGTTATCCTTTTCTTATCTATGAAGAGGATCACTATACCAAAGAGTGCCCACATCATTCTGAGGTCTCTAAGTTTGTCAAAGGTTCACCCACACTCGCTGTCTTGAAGGATCCTTTTCCTACTCAAGATAGAAAAATGATAGGATTTTCTTCAAATTCATCGGTAGATATTAGTAATACTAAAACACAATATAAAAACTGCAGCAAAGTAAAAAATATATCTATATACGCATCATAATGCAAATAAATATCTGAGCCATTTTATTATATTGGAGGTGAAAAATAAAGTACAACAGTGCTCAAAATATGAGACACTCAAGCCAAAGGGATGGCCTGGAATGACCCTGCAATGATCCCACAAGAGGGATTGCGTAACTGCTGAACTATTGGAAGGTAATATGCATTTTCCTTGCTGCAAATGTTGGGACTACAACTACCTGAATGATAGAAAGTTACTTCTAGGTAGAACGGGAGATACAATGATGCTGAAAATGTAGATCAAGGCTCAATGATGGATTCCCAAGAAAAACTAGAAAGGGTTTCTCAGAACTGTCAATCTAAGAAAACCACCCTCTTAGGGATCGACATATATGTTGATGGGAATGTAGATATAAAGATAGATCTGATGATATGATGGCTGCAATGATGCATAATAAACTCTATGCAAGAAAGTTTGATCCCTTCTCTAGATCCTTGGACTAAAAGCTTAAGATCTAGCTCCTCCAATCTCCTCCACTAAAAAAAGTTGTTGGATTAACAACAACTTTAGAAAACTATGCTATAAGAGAGCGAGGCTCAATAGCCTACTACTAGATATGTCAAACCTGCTCCTGAGTGATGGAAACAATAGATCCAGTGTGAGGAGATGATTCCTCAAAATATTTCCAGCTGAAATACTAGAAACTTCCTTCCTCCAATAGATCTACTGGACTAGAGTACGCAATCCTAGAAGGGACCGCTGCTGCATGGAGGTAAAACCCAATGGCCTGAATGTTGGATTTAGATCTGTTGCTGCTGGAAGACTGAATATGAATAACAAAGTGGTAAGATGAATCCTCCACTAGTTTCCTAGTTGAATACTAGAAACAACCTCCTGAAGATGTCACCAATGCCCGGTAAGGAATGTAGTACAATCCTCTTCCTTAGAGATCACTCAAAGAAAGAGGTGGGATTCCTGCTCGGGAACACCCTGTGCTAAACAAAACTACAAATTCTACTAAGCAACCCAAGCCTGCATAGAAATGTCCTAAGACAAATCTAGATCTAAATAGATCAAGAAATGAATAATCCAAATCATCCTCTCTAATGTGCCTTCACCTTCATTATATAGATATGAGTCTTCCAAAGCCTAGGCCCACTCCAAAACTATGTTGTACATGTCAAAAAAAGTCGTCATGGCTGATTGTGTTGTTGATCCATTTCCTCCATCATGTTCACATGGGGTGATTACCCTCTGCATCATGTGTGCATTAAATGCATCACTTCCTCCACTATATTATCATAAGTGCTTAATGATCTTATTTGAATGTACTATGATCTCAGTTGACCTTATCAAAGATCCTCATGATTTTGCATTTAAGATCCATGATCTTATTTTACTGTTTCATCCTTCGTAATCTATCTCATAAATGAGACATGATCTCCATTAATGGAGCTACTCCACTACTCCATGATTTTAGATCTAGATCTAGAATATCCATATACACACATAACAAGTGGAATTTATTCATCTTTGAGGATTATGGGTCCCTCCACCCCTTTATTTACTTACTTAATTAAGTTTATTAAGAGCTTTAATATTCCAAATATCATGAGAAAATTTGGGAGTATTACAGTCCCCCCCCGGAAAAATGTTGCTTGTCCTCAAGCAACTACAAAATTAGATGCTAGAGAAATTTGTTCCCCTCCAAATGGCATCCACACAAGGAAGGTCTCCCCATTTGCTACAATGAGTTATGTATGCCTAGCACCAAAGTTTCCTCTCTATAATGTCTAGAGTGATCTCTAACTGTGTAGCTAGATACCCGTCATCCATCATGAAGCTCCAAGTGACAACCAAAAGCTGTCCAACACCCTCCATAATACATGAAATGCATAAATATAGATGGTTCCTTCCACAAGAGGAAAGATCCAACTCAGAATGTATACCTCCATCCCATGCTACATGAAGTAAGGAGAGGCTTTTCATTCCTCCATCCTTAGCCCTATTGGCCTTGTTAGATCTAAGCATCATCCCAACACTGTAAAAGAGAAGAAGTAGAGATATATGGGTAGAAAACGATGTGAAACCATATTATCCCAATAATATCCAACACATAAATGCTCCCTGCTGCCACCCCACACCATCAAGATACCAAGTATGGTGTCCATACTCTCCAAGTAAGAGCCATTGGAGGAGTTCCTCTTACTTCCATCCTCCAACACTATCATGAAAAGTAGGGGAGTATGCAAGACCAAAGTCCCCCAATAAAATCCATAGAGACAAGATCTCTTGCTGCCTCTTCACACCATCATGTGAATCATGGAGTAACAACAACATACTGAAGGAAATATGTAATGTCATATCAGCCCAATACAAACAAACTCCATTATCACATATCATGAGAGTATTATGCCATATTAAAAACAATACAAAACACATAAACATGGGAGATGTTATGTGATGGCCAAAATCTCTCAACCAAAAGAAACATGCCTTCCTTTGCTTCATCTGTCATGGATACACAAGGCATGAGTTAAAGAAATATGATCTATTTGGTGGTAACCATACTCGCCCAAGGGAAGCCAGTGAAGCCATGCCTCCTTCTTCATTTTATGAGTGTTTTTCAAGGCATGGATAAAAGAAATAGGAGCCTTTGGGTAGTAACCAAACTCACCCAAGATCAACCAACATAACCAAGCTTCTTGTTGGCCCATGTCATATATCTGCAAGTGGTCATGCAACCCCTTGCTTATCATCCTCACCCACTCATCCCAATGTGGATGATGAATTACGTATTGAATAAACATGGTATACTCCCTTTGTAGAATACCATCCTCCTAAAACTGATGAAGAACTTTTCACTCCATGAAATGTTGAAGTGCACCTCCAATGAGATCTCTTAATGAGACCTTCTTCTCATCAATGGCCCTCCAAAACCAATGAGGTTCTATATCTGCTGCAAGTAGAATTTTCTCTTTGAGGTGTGCGATGATCATTGAGAAAGGGTCATCTAGAAAGGAGAAAAGTTTCTTCATCTCAAGATGTCTACTATTTCTCATCTTAACCTCCATTGCTTCATGAGTGAAGCTACCTTCAGAATGCTCCAATAATAATGGGGCCCCTTTATTATCATTGTTACTAAGTGATAACGATTTATATCTGCATGGTAATACATATGCTATCTCAAAGAAAGGAACAATGCTGATCTCATAACCAGTCATTGTACATAGGATTATGCTCATCCCATTTTCTGAAATTATACACTTCAACTCAAAGGGTTGAATGTAGTCCATCAATGACAATCTGGGATAGCTTTTCATATCCTCCTTGACCAGATCAAGGGTCCTCTATGCTGTGATCTGTTGCTGCTTCAAATCAGCATTTTGTTCTAACCTTGATTATGCATTGGCCCTGATGGCATGTCCTCATAAGTTTCCATAAGATCTACTGAAACAATATGTGATGAATATGTATGCATACCTTGAATCAAATGATATGTCAAAACCTCTTGCAAGAACACAAGAGTTCCTCCAACTGGGACAATGGTGTCTCCAACTGCTGGTAAGAGTGATGGCTACCAGCACTGGAATCTTCCACCTCTTCCTCATGCATCTCCTGAATCATGCAAGGGACTCTATGTGTCAAGAGCTCAAGACTATCTTGCAAAAGTGCAAGTGTCTCTTCTATGGATGCAAGCACTTTTGCAGTGACTTCTTGTCAAGAGTGACAAGAGTGACATCCTCCTTTGTTTCCTTAGGAAATGTCCCTTTGTGACACATCTCTAGTTTTCTCATATCAAATTTCTACCTCAACTTGTGAAAGAAATCTAAATATTTAGTCACCTTTGCATGCTCCATGTGACCAAACAACCAATCATTGGCTTCACCTAAAATATGAACTGCTGCAATATGGACAACCTCTTTTTTAGCCATAGGATGTAGCATGAAAAATGTATCCAACTCTTTCCTCCAAGCCTTAACAGTGCTTGAGGAAGATCCATCAAATGTATGAAAATATAATCTACTATGCCTCTTTCTTCTATTGGTTCTATAAGATCTTGTTTCTTCTTTGAGTTAAAATAATTCTTGGAGATCTAGACTCTCTTAGAATGCTCTAGACTTTGCCTTGTACTCTTCAAGATACAAACTGAGAGTCTCATGAGTCTCAGGTTTTCTTCTTTCTTCATTTCTACACTCTTCATCTTATTCAAAGAAAGTGGGCATAGTAGATCTATGAGGAGATTTATGATTATCTGATCTTCTTTTCTACTAATAGGAAGTGCTTGGACCTTCCTCATCAAATATTCTTCTTGGATCCTCCTTTTGACTTTATCTCTTTATTTGATTGACCTCCTTGGAGAGATCCTGCATGGATCTAAAGAGAGGAGTGGCAAAACTACAATCCTCCTTCATGATAGTTCTCATCTATCTGCTTCTTCTTTTGATGCAAAAGATGAACTGTCCACAAGCTGAGCCAAAGATCATGCTCCAATACCACTGTAATATCCCAAAAGGGAGACTGAAGTAATACTGAAACACAATATAAGAACTGCAACAAAGTAAAAAATAAATCCATATACACATTAGAATGCACAGAAATAGCTGAGTCACTTTATTATATTGGAGGTGAAAAATAAAGTCCAATAGTGCTCAAAATATGAGACACTCAAGCCAAAGGGATGGCTTGGAATGACCCTGCAATGATCCCAAAAGAGGGACTACGTAATTGTTGGAAGGTAAGCTGCATTTTCCCTGCTACAACTGTTGGGATTGCAACTGTTTGGAAGATAGAAAGTCAAATCTAGGAAGAATGGGAGCTCCTATGATGCTGAAAATGTAGATAAGGGCTCAATGATGGATTCCCAAGATAGCCCAGAAAGGGTTTCTCAGATCTGTCAATCTAAGAAAACCACCCTCTTAGGGCTCCACATATATGCTACTAGGAATGCAGATATGAAGATAGATCTGATAATATGATGGCTGTAATGATTCACAATCAGATCTATGCAAGAAGGGTTGATCCCTTCTATATATCCTTGGGCTAAAAGCTCAAGATCTAGCTCCTCCAATATCCTCCATAGAAAATAATTGCTGGATGAACAACAACTTCATAAAACTGCATTGTAAGAGAGGGAGGCTCAATAGCCTACTGCTAGATATGTCAAATCAATTCCTTATTGATGGAAACAATAGATCCAATGTGAGGATATGATTTCTCACAAGATTTCCATCTGAAATACTGGAAAATACCTTCCTCCAATAGATCTAATGGACTGGACTACGCAATCCTAGAAGGGACTGCTACTTCATGGAGGTAAAAACCAATGGCCTAAATGCCAGATATAGATATGTTGCTCCTAGAAGACGGAATATGAAGAAAAAAGTGGTAGGATGAATCCTCCACTAGTTTCCTAGCTGAATACTAGAAACAACCTCCTGAAGATGGCACCAATGCCTGATAAGGAATGTAGTACAATCCTCTTCCTTAGAGATCACTTAAATAAAGAGGTGGGATTCCTGCTTGGGAACATCCTGTGCTAAACAACACTGCAAATTCTTCTAAATAGCCCAAGCCTGCATAGAAATGTCCTAAGACAAATCTAGATCTAAAAAAATCAAGAAATGAATAATATAAATCATCCTCTCTAATGTGCCTTCAACTTCAATATATAGATATGAGCCATCCAAAGCCTAGGCCCACTCCAAAACTGTGTTGTAAATGTGGAAAAAAGTGTCCATGCTTGACTGCATTGTTGATCCATGTCCTCCATCATGTTCACATGGGGTGATTACCCTCTCCATCAAGTGTGCATTAAATGCATCACTTACTCCACTATCTTATCATAAGTGCTTTATGATCTTCTTTGAATGCACTATGATATTAGTTGACCTTATCAAAGATCCTCATTATTTTTCATTTAAGATCCATGATCTTATTTTATTGTTTCATCCAATAATCCAAATCATCCTCTCTAATGTGACTTCACCTTTAATATATAGATATGAGCCATCCAAAGCCTAGGCCCACTCCAAAACTGTGTTGTAAATGTGGAAAAAAGTGTCCATGCTTGACTACACTGTTGATCCATGTCCTCCATCATGTTCACATGGGGTGATTACCCTCTCCATCATGTGTGCATTAATTGCATCACTTCCTCCACTCTCTTATCATAAGTGCTTTATGATCTTCTTTGAATGCACTATGATCTTAGTTGACCTTATCAAAGATCCTCATTATTTTTAATTTAAGATCCATGATCTTATTTGACTGTTTCATCCTCCATAATCTATCTCATAAATGAGACATGATCTCCATTAATGGAGCTTCTCCACTACTCCATGATTTAGATCTAGATCTAGAATATCTTTGAGGATTATGGGTCCCTCCACCCTTTTATTTACTTAATTAATTAAGTTTATTAAGAAATCTAATATTCCAAATATCATGAGAAAATTTGGGAATATTACACTTTCCGATCATTTTCAACAAGTGTTTCACACTCATGAAAGTATACAAGAATTTTTGTCATTGGATGAATCACCCTGGGATGATCTACATCATAGATCTTCATTTTTACCTGATCTTGATAAGTTTGAAAATTATTTTTCATCTATTTTTACAATTGCTTATGTCAAGGAACCAAAAAATCCCATATCGATTAGAAATCCAGATTTTTTGACTAATTTAGGAAATATTTATACAGCAGTTCCTATCGACATATCAGTTAAACCTGGAATTATTGAAAACATTCATATCCGTTCTTCTTGTACGATTAAAGAGATCAATACATACAAAGCCCTATTTCAAGAATTCCGAGACATATTGGCCTAGTCTTATGAAGAGATGCCAGGAATCGATCCTAAGATTGTCATTCATGAAAACAAGACATGCCCGAATGACAAGCCTATTAGACAAATATTACGTCCAATACATCCATGAAAATCTGTTGCTATCAAAGCTGAAGTTTAAAAGCTATTACGAGAAGGTTTTATTTATCCAATTCCATTGACGGATTAGGTATCTAATATAGTTCACGTTACCAAGAAACAAGGGACTATATGAGTATGCATCGATTATAGGGATATTAATAAAGCATGTCCAAAATAAAATTATCCTACCCCCTATATCGACCAAATTATCGATGATTGTGTCGTAAATGAAATTTTTTCATTTGTGGATCGATTTTTTGGATATAATAAAATTAACATACTCACTGCCGATCAACCAAAAACATTGTTTATATGTCCTTGGGGGGAATTTTTTTATTTCAAATTACCTTTTGGATTAAAAAATGCTGGTGAAACTTTTCAAAGGGCCATGTCTTATGCTTTTCATGATATCAAACATATTGTACATCCTTATCTATATGATTTACCCGCTCATTCTTTACATAAGGACAGTCATCCTATACACTTATGAGCTATTTTCATGAGATGTAGGCATTAAAAGGTTCATTTGAACCCACACAAATGTGTTTTTTGTGTGCAATCATGTTAGGTCCCTATATTAATAGTATAGAACCTTATTGTTGTTAGTGTAACCCCCTTATTTTTATTATTGTACCCCTGTAACCAACATATTTTTATTATTTTTCCCTTAAATTATTATTGTTAGGACGGCTAGAATTACATTGTGGCCCCATGGACTCCTATATATATAAAGGAGGTTTTATAATTTGTATCATCCAAGAATTGTTCATTCATGTAATGTATTGGAGGTTTCCCCTTCGAAGTGGCTTATTTCTAAGATGTTGATATCTCTTTTCTTCTATTTTTGGAGTTGGTTTCACAACATTTGGTATTAGAGGTTTGGATTCTAGGGTTTCACTATTCCAAACAGGTCATCGTGGAATTTTCGCTATATTTTTTTTTTCTACGAAGGTTCAGAAGCTGAAAGTTTTAGTGTGCGAACCCAAAATCTGGAGGAACATCGTCGCAAAATTTCAGAGCTTGGTTCGCAATATTTTTGGAGATATAATTTGTGGAAGTTAGGTCATTTTGCAGGCTCCTAAATTTAATCTAAACAGGTCATCATGGAATTTGTGCTATAACTTTGTTTCTATGAAGTGTTAGAAGCTGGAGTGTTTATATTGCAAAGCCAAAATCCTAAGGAACATTTTCACAAGATTTTAGATCTTGGTTCGCAATATTTTCGGAGATGTGATCTTTGGAAGTTAGGGCTTTTTCAAGTTTCTGAATTCATCTCAAAGAGGTGATCGTGGAAAAATCTTCATAGCTCTCTGTCTGAGCATCATATTGGAATGATGTAAAAAGTGGCCACAAGTACATAGACTGTAGTTTTATTTCTAGCAATTTTAGAGCCAAAGGAGGAAACAGGGACACGTGGCAAGTTGTACAAGTTCACTCTACTGAACCAGTCCATAATTGTGTCATTGTGGGAGATTAGACATACCTTTTTCTTGAAGAATCCAAATTACATCAGATCTATGGCATTTGAAATAAGCTTCAGAGGGCTAATACAAGGCCAAATTTCAAATATTGAGGATCCACAATTATAGAAATAATTCAATTTCAATATCGATCTCCTCAAAAGCAAGTAAAAGGTGTGTATTTTTTTTCCAAATTGCATAAGTCTTGTTTGAAGAATCAAATTGAATTGATTCCAAGGGCATATTGTAGAATAGATATCAGTATTGGATTCTAAAGTTGCCCCCAAAAAGAATTTAACACCCATTAAGCCTTTAGAAGGCTCTACTATGACTCATGAAGATGCATAATGGAAACATAACATATCAAAATTACAAGAGAAAGTGCAACAAATTTCGCTCTCGCAAAGAGCACAAAAAATTAAATGGAAGTTTTGAAGGAAGGCATGGAAACTAATATGGATGCTTTGAAGAAAGGCATGGAAGCTAAGAGGAATAGTTTGGAAGCTAATATGGATGGCATAGAAGTGGGAATTGAAGCTAATATGGATGACATGGAAGCTAAGATCGATGAAAAAATGAACGACAACATGGAAAACAGGAAGAATGATCTAAAAGTAGACATATAAGGTTTTGGAAAGTTGATACAAGAAATTTTTCCTAATGGTGAAAAGATAGTAGAGAAAACTCATGATGAGAACAAAATAAATGTTAATCATGATTTCATAAACTCTAATTTTGGAGGGAAGAACCACCATATTCCAAAAATGAATATGACGAAGTTTTATGGAAGGATCCTATAACATGGATACTATAGATGGAGTAATATTTTGATCTCAATCATGTGAAAAACACACAAAAGGTATGCATTGTAACTTTACATTTATAATAACTCTATGGTATCGATGGCTTTGCTCCTATAAAAAAATTGTCACTTGGTCAATTTTTAGGGAGGAAATGATAGCACATTATGAGGATACAAAGAGCAACAAATTCTTTAGCCAATTGATAAGTCTCAAACAAAAGGGTTCAATGGGGGAGCACATTGAGGACTTCCAAAATTTGAATATAAGGGTAACTGATATTTCAGAGGAACATGGGATTGGTCTCTTCATAGGTACTTTAAAGGATAACTGTAATGTTCCCAAAATTAGCATGAAGCTAATTTGAAAATTAATTTTTCCTATATCAGCTAGGAAATGAATATATAGGTAATGAGGCCCATGAGTAGGAATAAAATCCCACATAGTGTGAAAGGGATAATTAGAGTAGCTCTATTTTGCACCCTCAAGTGTGAAAAGGGGAAAATTCATGGGGACAAGGTCAAGTTTGACCAAGTCAATAGCGCTGCCATAGAGGGAGTGGATCACTTTGAAAGACAACGCAGTGTGAATGGGGGAGCTATCATTTGGTTGAGGAAACCATAATGTGTGGGGGCCAAGGAAAGAATGCTTTCATTTGTATAAAGGAAGGACAAGGCAGAGGTAGCCATACATGGATATGTTATTGAATATAGAATTTGGTTTGTATGACGATTTGTTGTCTTCAGTTGTTTCACTGAGATTGTTGTGCTGCTTACACAAGGGAGTTC
This sequence comes from Pinus albicaulis, assembly GCA_034641835.2. NCBI lineage: Eukaryota > Viridiplantae > Streptophyta > Pinopsida > Pinales > Pinaceae > Pinus > Pinus albicaulis. The sequence continues at coordinate 1,350,046,013 of CM076584.1, read as the reverse complement.
CTGTTTCAGAATCCTTCTCCCTTATTGAGAGGCATCTTGATGGATTTTACTTCATTATTCACATTTCAGGCTCAAGGCCAAGCCACCTCCTTCAACTACATCGTTATTCTTGTAGTAGGAAACATTGTGTTGTAGGGTGTTGCAGTGGAGGGTTCCACAACACCATTTCCTTGGCTCATATTTCAAAAGAGGGAGCTTCTATGCCTCTGGGAGGATAGTGAGAAATATTCAAGAGCTGATCGCACATATTTGGCATCAGGCCAAGCACTTCCCATCTGCTACAGCGTAGTCCATCTCCTTGACTGCGTTATTTCTGAGTACATTTGCAGTGGGGATTTGCATTGCTATTTTGGAGGGTGAGATCTTCAGTGATTGGATCAGCCTTTCACTTGAAGGATCCTTTGGATGAGATTCATGTATCATATGCAGCATCTTCAGCTATCTTCATCCATTTCCAGTTTTTGAGTTGCCGCTGCTACCCTGCAACTCCGACATTTTGGCAGTTTTGCATATTTTAGCCAATCCTTTCGGGATTGTCTAGAAATTTCCTTTGGGAGTATCTATCTTTGCTCCCCATGTTGTATGAGATGTATGTATATATATATATATATATGTATGTATTGACATCATTTTGTAGCAGTTATTCTTCATAGACTACGCAGTCATAGCCTTGGTCTTTCTTCATGTAGCAATATTTTTCATATTTCCATGTACATGCTTCTTGAGGCTGGTATTGCCTAGCTTGAGTGATTGATTCCTCAAGGATTTGTATATCTTATTCATGGAAAATTTTATGGGCTAATATTCCCACCTGGGCTAATTTTCCATGGTTTTTCCAAAAAAAATATTTTCCAATTTCCATTGTTTTATAAAAAAGATTCACCCAAATTTTACAATATAAAATTATTTTATGTTAAAAATCACAAACATTATATATAAAATATATATAATATCATTATAAATTTGAATAATTTTTCAAATACATCAATAAAATTTTTATAGTTTGCATATTAGGGGCTAGTGAGATTCGCTAATTTTTTAAACTTCAAGATAATTTTCCATCCTTAAAATTATCCCTGATCTTCTGCTGCTATGACATAATATGATGGCTATTTGGATCTCCTGGCATTCTATGTGTTAATTTATCATTGTTGTTCCATTGGTGTGTTTACATATTGTTGTTGCTCCACATTTGGAATATCTTAAGATATTCACAATAGTGTAGATTTTCCCTATTTTGGGATATTACAGTGCTATCAAAGCATGATATTTGGCTCATCTTGTGAGTTTCAGCCATAAGAAGATAGAAGAGATCAATATGATGAAGAGAATGAGTATACTCTCATCAGGTTTTAGATCCAGAAAGTACCTCTCCAAGGAGGTTAAGAAGATGGAAGAAGGAGAATAGGAAGGACCATGCACTTCCTACTCTCAAAGAGAAGAAGACATGAAGCATGGAGAACACTTGGAATCTGAAGTTCTAAGTGAATATCTTTCTGAATACCGAGCTAAACCTAGATCCTTCAAAGAGACTCTAGCTTTACCACAATTTATTCAGCTGAAGGAAGAGAGAAGACCCTACAGCTATGGGATGATGAGAGGCAATAGATTTCTATTGTCCACTTTTGATGGATCACTCACATGTGCAGCAGAGGCTTGGGTGATAAAGCTAGAGGCTTTCTTCCTGATACATCCTATAGTAGATAGAAAGACTGTAGAAATTGCAGCACTGCACCTTGAAGGTGAGGCAAATACCTGGTGGTTCAGCAATTGGAGCCATGCAAGGGTATCCACTCTTGCTGAGTTTTCTCAAAGGATGATCAAAATATTTGGCCAAAGGAGGGAGGAGCCCTCACCACCAGTTGAAGAGGCATATACCAGTGCTGTCACAGTCTTGGAGGAGCAGCCTTCATATTCAGCAGTTGGTGAAGCCAACACATTGGAGGAGGAAGCCCTTACATCCATACAAGATCCTTCCAAGATTTCCAAAGGTATGTCGGAATTTCCATCTCTTATCATTTCAACAAACATTATGGATGGGTCTACATCATTACATGATGTTGATTTAGAGCAATAGAATTGCATTGCGCTATGCAACCTTGAATCATTCAAGGGAGAGATGAACCATCATCCTCATGAGCCATTCTTGATTTGCATACCACACTTGAGGTTGGGGTTTGATGGCTTGGAGGAAGAAGAGATAGATGGTAGACATCTTGAAGTGAGAAACACTTTCTCCTTTCGAGATGACACTTTCTCAATGAGCACTCCCTAGCTCAGAGAGAAACTTCTACCTGCAGCAGATCCAAGGCCTCTTTGGTTTTGGAAGGCCGTGCATGAGGAGATCTCATGGAGAGATTTCATTGGAGGTGCACTTCAACACATCATGGAGTGAAAAGTTCTTCGACAGGTTGAGGAGGTTCTTCCCTTCTCACACCTAGATCTTTATGGATTCAAGGAGGACCAGATAGATGATGGAGGACATATTAGGATGGATAACATCTCTCATTCTTGTGTTGGACATTCCTTGAGCCTTACACATCATGATGGGAGGTTTTTGCCTACCACCTATTTGGGTCCTTATGGGATCAATGTGATCCTTGAGAAGATTGCATTTCAATATCCCATGAAATGCAAGGACATAAATCTGATTTGGGAGGATGGTAGCCCTCATGGGAGGAGTACCAATATGGAGGATGGAAGGAGACATCCAAAAATGGTTGAGTGGATGTGGATGGAGAGCAAGAAGCTGGTGAGCTACTTGAAAATTTATGATACCGGGCAGTAGGAGGCTTGGCTGCACTGGTTACTCTTGAAGGAGTTTGGCCATCACTTGGCATACACTCTTCCTAAGGGTATGGGGACGGAGAAGATGTTGCAGGATGCTTGCATCATTGAGCAGCAAAGAGTATGGATGCATGGTGTTGATGTGACATTGTTGTGTAAACTGGGCCCAGTAAAATAGAAGAAAAAGAGATATGAACACCTTATGAATAAGCTACTTCGAGGGGGCAACCTCCAATACATTACATAAATGAAAAATTCTTGGATGATACAATTTACAAAACCTCCTTTCTATATATAGGAGTCCATGGGGCCATAATGTATCCTAGTGGGCCACAATGTAATCCTAGCCGACCTAACAATAATAATGTAAGGGCACAATAATAACAATATGGGGGTTGTGTGGGTACAATAATAAAAATAAGGGGGGCTACACTAACATAATAAGGGGCTATACTATTAATATAGGACTTAACATGCCCCTCTCCTTCAAACAAGTGTTGTCCTCAACGCTTGATTATTTCTTGATGCTTCCTTGCATAAAATTATCATCCTCCCATGTGAAACATTCTACCGTAAAGTTCTTCCACTTGCCGAGATACTTTGAAATTGATCGTACTTGTCGAGTTCTTGTTTCTGTGACTGCTTCAGAACTTCTTTCGATGTGATGTTGATCTTCCTGTTGTTTCATTAGATTATGCACCAAAGTTAGGTTATCCTTTGAGAGTTGGAGAACTTTTTATTGATGCTCGATGTGATCTTCCACTAATTTATAATCCATATTATCTATTATTTGATCCTTCAAACCATCCAACCTAGCCTCCATTTCTTATTTTAAACCATCTATGTCATCTTCGGTTTCTCTTCGTAAGATCAAAATTTGTTGCACTTGGTACCGTAATTTTGATATCTCATACTGCAATTCTTCCTCTTCATGCATCATAGTATAGCTGAGGGATTAACGGGGTATGGAATTATTTTTAGGAGTGCATTTCAGAATTCAATACTGAAATATATTCTAGGCCGTTGGAATCACTTCCAAACCGATTTTTCAAAAACAAGATTTATGCATTTCGGAAAAAAATACACACGTTTTACTTGTTTTGAGGAGCTCGATATTGAAATTGAAGTATCTCTGTAATTGAAAATCTTCAATATCTGAAATTCAGCCCTGTAGTAGTCCTTTGAAGTTTCTTTCAAATGCCATAGGTCTGATCTAATTTGGATTCTTCAAGACAAAGTTATGTCCAATCTTCCACAATGACCCAATTTTGGACTAGTTGAGTACATCGAACTTGTACGACTTGCCACGTGTCCTGTTTCGTCTTTCAGATCTGAAATTGATAGCCAAGAAACTACAGTCCGTGTACTTGCGACCACTTTTTACAGCACTCCAATCCAATCTCCAGAGAGAGAGTTATTGAACTTTTCCCACGATCACCTCTTTGAGATGAAATCTTGGTATTTCTGAAAGCACTACCTTCCACCGATCATATCTCCAAAAATGTTACGAACGAAGTTGTGAAATTTTTTGATGAATTTCCATGGGATTTCAGCTTCACACCATATGAATTTCATATTCTGAACCTTCGTAGAACAAAACTTATAGTGAAAATTCCACGATGACCTGTTTAGGATCTTGAAACAAGACCTAACTTCCACAGATGATATCTCCGAAAATATTGCGAATCAAGCTCTGAAATTTTTAGAAAATCTTCCTCAGGATTTCAGCTTCGCACCATAAAAATTTCAGCTTCTGAAACTTCGTAGAAAAAAAGTTATAGCGAAAATTCCACGATGACCTGTTTGGAGCCTAAAACAAGACTTGACTTCCACAAGATCATATCTCCGAAAAGGTTAAAAACGTGGCCTCTGAAATTTTTAGACAACCTTCCTCAAGATTTCAGCTTCGCACCCTAAAAATTTCAGCTTCTGAAGCTTCGTAGAAAAAACTTTATAGCGAAAATGCCACGATGACCTGTTTGGAGCAGCGAAACCCTAGAATCCCAAAGCTCTGATACCAAATGTTGTGTAACCAGCTCCAAAAATAGAAGAAAAGAGATATGAACGCCTTATAAATAAGCCACTTCGAGGGGGCAACCTCCAATACATTACATAAATGAACAATTTTTGGATGATACAATTTACAAAACCTCCTTTCTATATATAGGAGTCCATGGGGCCATAATGTAATCCTAGTGGGCCACAATGTAATCCTAGCCGACCTAACAATAATAATTTAAGGGCACAATAATAACAATATGGGGGTTACAGGGGTAAAATAATAAAAATAAGGGGGGCTACACTAACATAATAAGGGGCTATACTATTAATATAGGGACTTAACAGACATTCATATAATTCATTATTTCTTCATCACATGTCTTGTATGATGAGAGCATGAGGAGGCAGCAAACAATTTTGTTGCTTGGGTTGTACCTGAGAGAGCAAGGGAATATTTTCTCTCACATGTTGTATGATGTTGCAGGAGTAGGAGATGGCACTATCATGGTGCAAATGGGCTACTCCTTGGCCTTAGATGAACAGTAAGTACTTCCATTTTGGGAGGAATTTCCTAATTGCAAGAAAATTATTGGAGGAGTCTTTGAAAACAATCATGTCGAAGAATTGAGCTATGGGTTGGCAGGAGCCTATTTGCATAGGCCAACAACACTGTTCTTTTGGAGCATGGACTCATTCATATACTCATGCATCAGTTTAATTTCAGCACATGGTGAGAATTTTTTTTTTGCATCTATTGATTATGTAACACAATACTTGCATCTTCTTACCATTATCATACAGTGCATTGCTCCACATGAGGGAAAGTTTATTGTTGAGCCCCATGAGCAAAATTTTTCCAACTATTATGATGGAGAAATCGATTCTTTGTATAAATATGGGAAAATGTTTGGTTATTTATTGTATGCTCAGTTTTTCCATGCACTCATTTACTATTCACTAGTAGATGTGGTGATTCACTCAACTAGCCATTTGCCAAAACATCACTTTCCATATTCTTTCCTGAAGTTGGAGTGGGAGAAACTGCACTGTGTCCACTTGAGACATTGTTTGTATCATGCAGCATCATGTAAGACCTTCAACAAAATTCTCAATTAGATACCCTATGATGATCATGTCCTATTCATCATGGATGAGATGCTTTGGGCCAACTTGTTCTTCAATGTTGGAGAGGAGGTCCTTGGAGGATTGTTCTTCATTTTGCCACTTGAGGGAAATAATTTTGTAGCCTAGGATTAGCACATACTCTACACTTATCATGAGTGGAGAGAAGGACAATGTGGGGTAGACTACCTTGTCTACCATGATCATATTTTAAGCCCACCTACTTTGCATGAGCCAAAGGTGGAGGAAGAATTTTAGGAGTTGCCATGTTGGAGGGTAACTCATTTTGTATGGATGATTGCTTGTGGATGGGAGATTCATATGGGGATGGCAGATCCCAATTCATTTCAGCCTCATGCCTCAAGAAGGCCCTTTAGTTCTATCCTTGCAATTGCTTGAGGAAAAGCAACATTTGGGAGGGGAGGATTGTAATGTTCCCAAAATGAGCATGAAGCTAATTTGAACATTAATTTTTCCTATATAAGCTATGAAGTGAATAAATGGGTAAGGAGGCCCATGAGTAGGAATAAAATCCCTCATAGTGTGAAATGGATCATCAAAGTAGCTCTATTTTGCACCCTCAAGTATGAAAAGGGGCAAATGCATGAGGACAAGGTCAAGTTTGACCAAGTAGTGCTGCCATAGAGGGAGTGGATCACTTTGAAAGACAACGTAGTGTGAATAGGGGAGAGATCATTTGGTGGAGGAAGCCCTAATGTGTGGGGGCCAAGGCAAGAAAGCTTTCATTTGTATAAAGGGAGGACAAGGTAGCCATAGATGGATATGTTATTGAATATAGAATTTGGTCTATATGACTATTTGTTGTCTTCAGTTGTTTAACTGAGATTGTTGTGCTGCTTAGCACAAGGGATTTCCTATTTATGAATCCTTATCCTTTCTCGAGAGGAATCTTGAGGGATTTTACTTCATTCTTCACATTTCAGGCTTAAGGCCAAGCCACCTCCTTCAGCTACAACACTATTCCTGTAGCAAGAAACGTTGTGTTGCAGGGTGTTGCAGTGGAGGGTTCCACAACACCATTTCCTTGGCTCATCTTTCAGAAGAGGGAGATTTTGTTCCTATGGGAGGTTAGTGAGGAAGATTTAGGAGCTGATTGCACATCTTTGGCATTAGGCCAAGCACTTCCTATCTTCTACAGCACAGTCCATCTCCTTGGCTACGTTATTTCTGAGTACATTTGCAGTGGGGGTTTGCATTGCTAGTTTGGAGGGTGAGATCTTCAGTGATTAGATCAAACTTTCAACTGAAGGATCCTTTAGATGAGATTCATGTATCATGTGCAGAATATTCAGCTATCTTTATCCATTTCCATTTTTTGAGTTGCAGCTCCTACCCTGCAACTCCGACATTTTGGTAGTTTTGCATATTTCAACCAATCCTTCCAGGATTGTCTAGAAATTTCCTTTGGGAGTATTTATCTTTTCTCCTAATGTTGTATGAGCTGTATATTGATATATATATGTATTGAGATCATTTTGCAGCATTTATTATTCATATATTGTGCAGTCGTAGCCTTGGGCTTTCTTCATGTAGCAGTATTTTTCATATTTCCATGTACATGCTTCTTGAGGCTAGTATTGCCTAGCTTGAGTGATTGATTCCTCAAGGATTTGTATATATTATGCTGCTATGACATAATATGATGGCTATTTGGATCCCTTGGCATTCTATGTGTTAATGTATCACTGTTATTCCATTGGTGTGTTTACATATTGCTATTGCTCCACATTTGGAATATCTTAAGATATTCCAAATAGTGTAGATTTTCCCTATTTTCGGATATTACAATAAAATCCAACATGAAGTTCGCTTTTGGAACCTGATTCATTGGAGAAGGCATTCAGGTTGGCCAGAAAAATTGAATGTAAAATTATGGCGACAAGGAAGCCTACCACTCACTTCTATAAAGAGGGAAGTGTTGCTACTCATAGATTTGCACAACCTACAAGGTTGACACCACAAAAATTGGAAGAAAAATGAGAAAAAGGGCTTTGATATAGCTATGATAGAAAATACACTAAAGGTCATAAGTGTACTGAGAAGAAATTAATTTACATAGATTGTGAAGAGGAAGAAGAAAATGAACAAGAATCTTCATTAGAAGAGGGTCTACACCACGAACCAACCCTAGAAGAGGAAGACATGAGTCCGACCATATCGTGTAATGCATTGGCAGGAATTACCACTCCTCAAACTCTCAAGATAGAAGGAAATATCAAGAAGAAAAAGGTAATAGTGTTGATTGATTCAGGTAGTACCCATAATTTTATTCATTGTAAGGTAGCCAAGGAATTGAATTTTTTCCTATACCCAACTCCAGAATTTCAAGTGATGGTTGCAAATGGAGGTACTATAAATTGCTCTAGAAAATGAAATAATATCAATCTAACCATGGGGGAATATTTATTTAATAGTCCAATTATTTCCATTCCTATGGGAGGTGCTGATGATGTACTAGGAGTATAATGGTTACAATCTTTGGGAACGATAGCTTTTAATTTTCAAGAAATTTTCTTGAATTTTTTTTCAGAAGGAAAGGAAGTTGAATTACGGGGCATTTCAGGGAAGACGGGAAAGATAATAAGCTCTAATTTCATGACAAATATTCTAAAGAAATAACAACGAGGCGTAATTGCATAATTATGCTCACTAGAAGTTCCAACATCAAAATCATTTATTTCTTCAGATCTCCAAAAAGTCTTGGAAAATCATTCCAAGGTGTTTGAAACTCCCAAAAGGCTCCCACCTATTCATGATCATGATCGTGCTATTCATTTGATTCCAGAAAGTGTTCCTCCAAACATAAGGCCTTATAAATATCCTTATGTCCAAAAGAGCGAAATTGAACGTACGATTGCAGAAATGTTAAAGGCTGGTATAATTCAACCTAGTCAAAGTTCTTTCTTTGCTCCTGTAGTATTGGTACAAAAGAAGGATGGATCATGGTGCATGTGTCCGAATTAGAGGGAGCTCAATAAGCTCACCATTAAAGATAAATTCCCCATTCCAGTGATTTATGAATTATTGGATGAATTGCATGGAGAAATTTATTTTACCAAGTTGGATCTTCATTCAGGATATCATCAAATTAGAATGAAGACTGAAGATATTTTGAAAACAACATTTCGAACTCATGAGGGTCATTATTAATTTTTGGTCATGCCTTTTGGCCTTACCAATGCACCTTCTACATTTCAAGGGTTGTTGAATTCCATTTTCAAACCCTTAGAAAATTTGTGCTAGTATTTTTTGATGATATACTAATCTACACTAGGTCTTGGAAGTATCATGTTCAACGTGTTGACAGGGTGCTCAAACTATTGCATGAGAAATAATTATATGAAAAAAAATCCAAATGTTTCTTTGGAGTACAAGAGGTGGAATATCTGGGTCATATTGTATCTCATGAGGGTGTTAAGGTAGACCCTAACAAAATTAAAGCCATTAAGGAATGGAAAGTCCCCACAACCATAAAGCAGTTGCGAGGATTTCTCAAGTTAACAGGGTATTATCGCAAGTTTGTTAAGAATTATGGGAGAATAGCAGCACCTCTAACAACATTATTGAAGAAAGATGCATTTTCATGGACTCCTGAAGCAAATAAGGCCTTTGAACATCTTAAAGAGGCAATGTGCCTAGCATCGGTCTTAGCTACGCCAGACTTCACAAAAACCTTTATTGTGGAATGTGATGCCTCGGGAAATGGAATTGGTGTTGTTTTAATGCAGGAAGGAAGACCCATTGCCTTTGAAATTCGTTCATTCAAAGGAAAGTATTTACAGAAACCTATTTATGAGAAGGAAATGTTAGCAATACTGCATGCACTAAAGAAATGGAGAACTTACCTAATGGGAAGACACTTCAAGGTAAAAAATGATAATGATAGTCTTAAACACTTTTTGGAACAAAGACTATCTTCAGAAGAGCAGCAAAAATGGGTCACAAAGATGTTGGGTTATGACTTTGAAATAATCTACAAAAAGGGAAGCTAAATGTTGTTGCAGATGCACTCTCAAGAAAGAATGAAGAGGTGGAAGCATTTCTTTGTGCCATATCTATTATCCAACCAGATTGGATAACCGAAGCAAGGGATGAATGGAAGAAGGACGAAGAAGTGTGGACACTCATTCAAAAGTTGCAGCAAGATCCTAGTACATCTGATACATTTAGTTGGAAAAATGGTTCCTTATGGTACAAAGATCGCTTATATATTTGTAAGAATTCCCAACTAAAACAAAAGATTCTTTTGGAATTGCACACTTCTCCTTTAGGAGGACACTCAGGATTTTTAAAAACTTACCACAGGGTGAAGAAAGAATTTTTTTGGGATGGCCTTAAATCTGATATTCAAAAGTTTGTGGCGGAATGTTTGGTTTTCTAGTAGAATAAAGTTGAGACAATTAAGACCCCGAGTCTTCTGCAACCTTTATCCATTCCAAGTCAATGTTGGGAGGAGATTTCAATGGATTTTATCATAGGTTTACCTAAGTCCAAAGGAAAGAGTGTCATCATGGTGTTAGTTGATAGACTTACCAAGTATGCACACTTCTGTGTATTATCTCATCCATTTAAATAAAGTAAAATTGCTACTACATTTATGGACAAAATTTAAAAGCTACATGGAAACCCAAGGGTTATTGTGAGCAATAGAGATCCCATTTTTACTGGAAATTTTTGGATGGAGTTATTTTCTTGTTTGGGTACTCAATTAGCTCATATTTCATCTTACCATCCTTAATCCGATGGTCAAACTGAGATAGTAAATAAATTTTTGGAAGGATATATTCGTTTTTTTGTATCTGATAAAAAAACACAATCGGTCAAGTGGTTACCTCTTGCTAAATGGTGGTATAACACTTCCTTCCATATTGCAGAAAAAATGACCCCGTTTATGGCACTTTATGGATATCATCCACCGTCTATCACATCATATTTAAGAGAAAATTTGAAGGTTCAAGCGGTGGAAGATCACATTGAGCATCAACAAGAAGTTCTCCAACTCTTAAAGGATAACCTAAATTTGGCACAAAATCGAATGAAACAATAGGCAGATCAACATCGTAGTGAGAGAAATTTTGATGTAGGAGACTGGGTATTTTTACGGCTACAACCATACAAACAAATTTCCCTCAAGAAAGCTAAGAAGGATAATAAATTATCGCCAAAGTACTATGGTCCTTACAAAGTGTTGCAAAATATTGGTACTATGGAATACAAATTGGAGCTTCCTGCTTCTTCATGAGTGCATCCATTTTTCCATGTTTCATGCTTAAAGAAGGTTATAGGTGAAAATCTTCTAGTTCAAACAATATTGCCAAAAGTTGATGAGGAAGGATAAATCATATTGGAACCTGAAGTAGTCACAGAAAAAAGAACTCGAAAACTAGGAAATCGATCAATTTCAGAGTATCTCATCAAGTGGAAAAACTTACCCACTGAAGATTCTACATGGGAGGATGAGAATTTTATACAGAAGCACCTAGAGCTACTCAAGCATTGAGGAAAACACTTTTTTGAAGGAGAGGGGCATGTTAGGTCCCTATATTACTAATATAGTCCCTTATTGTTGTTAGTGTAACCTCATTGTTGCTATTATTATACCCCTGTAACCCCCATATTGTTATTATTGTGCCCTTAAATTATTATTGTTAGGTCGGCTAGGATTACATTATGGCCCCATAGACTCCTATATATAGAAAGGAGGTTTTATAATTTGTATCATCCAAGAATTTTTCATTCATGTAATGCATTAGAGGTTGGCCCCTCGAAGTGTCTTATTTCTAAGGCGTTGATATATTTTTTCCTCAAATTTTGGAGCTGGTTTCACAACAAATCAGGACGATTATTAGGATTCATCATTTCAAAATACGGGAAATAAATATTTTTACGTAGGTTTATCCCGAACTATGCTGAGTTAATAAAAGGTTTTACCTGATTTTTGAAACAATTGTTCCTTTTATTTGGGATGATATTGCTGATAAATATTTTTATGCATTAAAACATGCGTTGACCCATGCACCGTCACTGCATCCACCCAATTACCACCACGACTACTTTTTATACTTAGCTGCCTCTGATTCCACCATTGGAATGGTTTTGGTTCAAGAGGATGAATCTCACAATGAGCATGTGATCTATTATCTAATTTGGAATATGAACCCGATGGAAATTAAATATTCGCATGTGGAGAAATTGGCCTTGGCAGCAGTGCAAGCTGTCCAACAATTTTGTCACTACATACTGTTACGTAAAAAAATTGTGATATCTAATTGCAACACGATGATGTATATTTTGAAAAATCAATTACTCGGGGGAAAGTACTCTAAATGGATTTTCATCCTACAAGAATTTGATTTGGAATTCGAGAAATCTAAATCAAAGAAATCACTGATGTTTGCAGAACTTATTTGTGACTTTCCCAATACTAAGACAGAAACCATGGTAGAGAATCCCATCACAGATGAATCTCTGTTTCTCATCAGTAGATGAGATCCATGGTATGGATATATCATTATATATCTTGAAACCCAAACCTTTCACCCAAATTTTTCATGTTCAAATCGATGAAGAATCCAATATCAATCCTAGCAATACAATATTGTTGGAGACACTATTTATCGTCATGGTGCAGATTCAGTTTTTTGACGTTGTATAACTCATGAAGAGGCTGAAAGGGTTTTGAATGATTTCCACTCTAGAGAGTGTGGTAGTCATATGTTTGGGTTTGCCACAACCCAAAATATATTCCATGATGGTTATTTTTGGCCGTCATTATGGAAAGATTTTATTATTGCAGTCCGAAAATGCCACAACTGCCAAATTTTTGATCGAAAGATGCATGCACCCCTAGCTCCTTTTCACCCAATCATTGTTGTCGGTCCTTTTTTGAAATGGGAAATTGATTTCATTACATGTAACCCTCACTTGGCCTAGGGGCATGGGTATATTATTCTTGCTATAGATTACTTTACCAAATGGGCCGAGGCGATGCCTACATTCGCGGTAGATGGAAAAACTGTAGCTACTTTCATATTCAATGATGTGATTGCTCATTTTGGTGTGCCTCAAGCTATTATCACAGACCATGGGAGTCATTTTCAAAATATCATCATGACCGAACTTTCCAATCAACTTGGCTTGCGCCATGTTAACTCTACTCCATATTACTCGCAGGCTAATGGTCAAGCCATCAACAAGGTTTTAACCACCATGATTAAATAGATTATCAGAACTCACAAATCGAATTGGCATACCATTCTTTTTTCGGCACTATGGGAATACTGAACCTCAACAAAAACTCCTACAGGGTTCACTCCTTTTCAACTTGTCTATGGTTTAAAAGCTGTGTTATCCACTGAATGCGAAATAATGTCACTCCAATTAGCCATTGAGTTGTTACCAGCTACCTTTGAAGAGAAAAAACACTTTTTGTACTTAACACAATTAGATGAGACTCATTGCACCGCTATATTAGCCACCGAAGCTCATAAGAAACATGTGAAAGCTCAGTATGATCAAAGTGTTACCCCTTGTGTTTTTTCATAAGGTGACCTCATCTTAGTATACGATCAAGCTAACGATAAGCTAGGTGCTGGAAAATTTGAACCGATGTGGCATGGTCCGTACATTGTCAAGTGTGTGCTTGCAAAAGGAGCCTATGAATTGACTGATTATGATGGGGTATCTTTAGATAAGCCTAGAAATGGTCTTTATCTTTAGAGATATTATGATTGAATTTCATGTGAAGATCTCACTAGTACAATTGTCACTTCTTAGATAAGTGTGCCTATATTAGTTTTACTTTTACAGCTATTGCTTCTTATATTGATTACTCTTGATATTGTAGATGTCGATATCCCTTCAAACATACATTTTTTTTGTTGATGGTGCCTATCATATTACACAGAATATCTCTTCTGTGGCTTGGGTTATCTATTCACCCATAGATGAGTTAGTTTCGATGCATTAGGTATGCCTTGGTCAAACAATGAACAATATTGCAGAATATAGCACAGTCATTGAGTTATTATCTAATACCATTTCATTTGGTATTCGATGTTTGATCATTAGGTTTGATTCATAACTCATTGTAATAAATTTAAATAGGGTTTATTCCATGAGAAATCTAGTGTTATTGAGATTATTTTTGAAGGTTCGTCTCTTGGAATGACAATTTGATTATATCAAATATCAACATATTTCAAGAAATTTAAACACATTGGCCAATGCATTAGATAATCGTATTATAAATAGACATTTGTAGCATTAACAAAGTAAACCAAAACAACATTTGATCCATGTTGAATAAGATACTCAGAGAAAGTAGTAATATCATAGATAGGTTTTTTTTTTTAATATTTCATCATCTATCATCATAGGTTCAAACACCTTATGATATAATAGATACTGATACAAAAAACAAAAAAATGTCAATCCATAATGATCATCCACTATTTGTGATGATGATCATGGTAATAGACTATGGCATGTGCCACCTTGCGCAAAAATCTCTTAAATGGTCCCGGAACATCTATCACATGTTTCTTAAGTCTGAGAGGAATATCATCGGTTCCTATCTCAAGAATTTCTATGGTTAACCTCTCCAGGTTGTGTTCCATATCTGCTAGGATCTTTGCTGCCTGATCCTGTGGAGGTGCTATAGGTTGTTTTTGTCGCCTATCAAAGCGGCAGAGTGTAGCTAATCGTCATGGAATGACATCTACATTTAAATATTTTTGTCAGTATTGGACGATAAAAAACAAATAAAAAATATATTAAAAACATCAAAATGATTTTCTTACCTAACTCATCCCACTGTGCCCCTGGATGCGAATATGTCTCAGGATCACCTCTGTAATCTATTCCTACATAGGGGAAGTCTTCCCTGGTGAAGACTTGGTTCCTTAACAACATAAATTATGCTGGAGTGAATTGAATCACTGAACTACCATCACGACCATGGAGAGCCATTAATTCCACCCAACATACCAATCGAGGTTTCCAAGGTTCCCCACGATCTACTGGAATCAACTGAGGGGCGAGAAGCGGGATTATTTCTAAAGAAAATGAAATGAGAATGGCGCCATACCCAAAGTTTTTTAACTTCACGTTATTTTCTCTATTTAATTGGCCTTTCATGTTGGCCAATACTCCTTCGCACCAGTTAAAAATGGGCCTTCGAAACACTCTACTACGGTCTGCATTTTTTATTTAGTGGCTACATGTGGAGCTACACTCCCACACAATCTGGTTACTGTAAATGCAATCTCTTTGAGATATAATTGCAAGATAGTTTTAATATCTATGAAAATATCCTTTAAGTCTACCTCATCACTGCAATAATGTTGTTTGTAACTAGCAATGAGAAGAACTCCCTGCCTGGCTCCAAACAAGGATATGCTTTCTCCTCTCTGAGACAATCTGATAAGAAAATAGATGTCCTCTAGCTCAATTTCAAGTTGGTGGTCACCAATGATGAAGCATTGGTCTTGAACTTCCAATGCATTTACTAGCGATGTCATCAACTCTACTTTTGATTTCATACCTTGGATAGCCCAAAAATTATATAAACCACAAGTCTGCAGTGCACGCATTATTGTAGCATATTCCATGGCTTCATTGTCTATAAGCTCATGTTCATGTTCTCTCCACTCTAACATGGTGGAAAAACCTATAAATCAACACATTTGAAAGTTAGAAACCATTTGGATTAAAAAATTGAACCATTTTTAAGAGAAATTTTGAATTTTAAAATGTTCATGGCGTCTCCGTAATTTTTGTGTGGAGCCCATGCGGACCATTTGGATTAAAAAATTGAACCATTTTTAAGAGAAATTTTTAATTTTAAAATGTTCACGGCGTCTCTGCAGTTTTTGTGAGGAGATAGTGCGGACGTCCGCACGGGCTCCACACAAAAACTGCGACAACTCGATAGTTTTTTATTTAAAAAATTATCGGCATCCACAGTTATCGCATGCATGACCTGCGGACCCTCGAGAGCGCATTTTTAAACACAATATCCTCTAAAAAAAATGAAATTAAGACTAAAAAATAAAAATTAAATTGATATAAATGAAGAAGAAGATGATGTGGATTACCTGGTTCTGATGTTTCAAGGAATGGATGGTCGGTTCTCCTGATATTTGCTCTGGATTTTTTTTTCCAAAATCTCTCAATACACTGCTCTAAACACAAAATGTGAAAATAATTTTGTTTTAACTCCTTTTTATATTTTTTAAATGAATAAAATATTTTATTTTATTTATTTTTCACTTTAAAAGGCTATTTTTAAACATTTTTACTTCTTGGAAACATGTATGTGTAATATTTTGAGTTTTTGTGTAGGATACAAGTTATTTTGGTGAAAATAATTATTTTGACGCTGAGTATACTTTTATCACTTTTTCGGGCTCTGTAAAATTACGAAAAATCAAAACCCTAGAGTTCTCTTCTAAGCCCATTTTAGACTCTCTAAATATGAAAAGATCGCTGATTACTTGACTATTCGAACTCGTTAAAGTAAATGAACAGTTTTCCCTTCAATACAAGTTTACTCCTTTTCCGGATTGAAATGGACTAATTACGAAAAAGGTATACATTGACTAATCATGGTCAATAGAGTTCTATCATGTATTATTTTATCCTTTTTCAGCCTTGAGAGACTAAATTTACGAAAAAGAACACCCATGGAGTTTACTTATGTTTTTATTCTAACTCCCTAAAACTGAAAAACACTGAGTTTCTCCTATAATGGACTCATTAAAATTTAACAGGAAAGGACCTGTCGATTACAAATAGGACCGAATCACTCCTTCTTAGGGTTCAATTTTAATACTAAGATGGAATCATCTGAAGGATGAGCTTACACAAACAAGAAAATTTTTTCCTCCTTAAGCTTGTCAAAAAATAAAGAGGTACTTGCCAGTAATGGTGGGGGGAAAAGAGAGAAAAAGAATCCATTTGTCACCCTTTTTTAGAAAGCAACATGCCACTCTTGAAAATGAAATTTTGTCACACTTGTACCTAGGTTGGGAAATCCTTTATCTAATAGTTAATCAAACCACATTGAAAGTCTTCAATTGGTTTCTAGGTATTAGCTTTCGGTAAAATGTTTCCAAGCCATTTGTAGTGTAATTATGTGTTCAAGGGAGAGTTAAAATAAACCATTCATTGAAAACATTTTTCTTCATTCACGTTGACCATCCTTGAGTCATTCCTTGCAAATATTTCTTCAAAACTTGATCTAATGGTTTCATGTATGGGATTTCCTACAATGGGTCACTTTCTATCGACGTCAGCTCATCATCTAGAGAGTTTGTCTAGAATCCTATCAGTACCTTGGGATCTGCATGCCCTAATGGCAGGTTTCTCGCCTTCAATGAAAGGTTGCATCATTGATCTTTGATCGAATGATTCTATGAGTATTCGACTACAAATCATTCATTCACACTTCATAGATTGTATTGGAGTACTTTGAGAACCATTTTCATTATTGGTGGTTTCTCTCACACTTGTTAACAGTTCACATCATTGACTGGTAATCAAGTGGTTTATACCATGTTTTACTTTGACACAATCAATTGCATGGATATAATCGTACTAGTTCAAGAAGCATAAATCAAGACCCTGGATCTAGTTTCCACCATCTAGGTTGCGAGGAGTTTTATTATTCATGATATAGTAGAATACTTATGATAGATGGTTGTGCCCATACTCTATCTACTTTTGATATAATATTAAAATAATATATGTACCAGAACGTTTAGTTAGTTATGATCTGAGTATGGGAATGCCTACCTCAACAATGATATATATATATATGTGCTTGCATTGAATGTTTTTACAGGTTTTCGACCAATGTCCCCAATCCAATCCTCGGAATGATAAAGCACTTCACTCTTCAGCATAACCTCAGACTTCACACTTTAGGGGGTAATCTGTTACACATTATTTTGTCACCATGACATTTGACTGTCCATATAGGTATATCACTACCTATATTGTAGTCCCTTAGAAGTCAAAAAACCCTAATGTTTCTAAAACAAGTCTTGGAATTGGAGAAAATCTCTTTAAAACCCTTAAAAGACTACCTCTGTACCTTTTCTATCATTTTCCTGTGGGTTTGCAGATATTTGGTCTATAAACTACAGCAACCCCCACACTTTTTTCTACTAAAACCTATGGACCCCCATAAAAAGTATAATAAAAGAAAAATTAAATTCTAGAAGCCTAGCTGGTCAAATATTCTCCCAACTGGAAGCTTATAAAGGTGCGATCAGTTCGAGCTCTATCGCTCCACTCATGGAGCTTATCCCTTGGTTCATGGAGCTCAAATCCCTTCATTAGAGGAATCCATCCCCCTCTTCATGGATCTGAAACTACCTCCATTTCCCTATAAATTGAGCCCAAGTTTCAATATCAATGGTAGACATACATTGTAGTTGCTGAAGAAATTCCCAAGAGTGCATACTCTCTACACTAGTTGTTTTTGGCATAATAATGATCACACCCTTATGTACGTAACTCCATGCTAGTATTTAGAGAGGAAGGCTTTTCAAACTGAAGGAGGAATGATTGTTCAGGACCTCGGGAGAAATTTGTACAACATCAAGGCATCAAGTTGTAAGATTACTCTTTTCATCCAAGATAATACATATGGATCTCTTTTTCTCATTGAGTGTTTCTTATGCCTATTGAATGACATCAATACTTAGACTCCTTGATCGCTAAGTTGGATTACCTTTTCTTGATTATTATATGTTGCGAATGCTTTTATTATTTTGTCTTGTCTTTGATTGCAGGTTCTACTTATTGGAGAAGCCTCCTTGGAGTGACTGGATAAAAGACTGCATTGAACATTGGATTTCAAGGTAGGGGCATGTCCTCTCTCTTTCCTTATAATAAATTTGAAATTAAATTAGTCTAGAGAAAAAGGCTTCCAAATGGATGTTTGTTTCTAGCTATTCTTTGAATACTAGGGAGATCTCTCTTGTCTGCAAGAGGGATTAATCCGCATAACAAGTTCCCCCAAGTATTAAAAATCTAGGTGTCGTTCTGCTAGGGCATTACCCTTTAGGTTAGATACCATTTTTAGCTCCCCCATCTTGAGTCTTTTCTGTGCCTATTTTGGCTATGTTGTGTTTACAAAATTTGACTCTGGGGATCCTGGTCTTTTACATAGATCCCCCAACAAACACTCCACCAAATAAAATTAAACCATATATCACTATGAACTCAGTTCAACCGATCGCGATGACACCTCCCTTTGCTTTAGTTACACAACAACCTCAACAAGAACCAAATCCTCTTGCGAAAGCATCCAGTGAGGGGGGAAAAGCCAAAAAGAAGGAACGTAAAGACAAGGTTCCCCAAACAACTCCAACTCCACCTAAGCCTCCAAATCCGACACCTCTGTGCACTTTTTGTGATGTCATTTGTCATGCCACCAATAACTTTCATGAGCTTCCTCGTCTAAAACCTATGGTCAAAAAAACGTTTCCCGAATGACATCCTAGAGGTCCATGTTACCTTACTTGATTTAGCTAAGAAACTCAAATTGATGCACATGAATCACCCTTGTGCTTTGTGAAATCATTATGGCCACTATTCTCATCATTGTCCCCGTATTGATGACTTTCACGATACCCTTCAGTCGCGAAATAGAAACTGGTCGTAGTGGGTCATCTACGCCTCTACTTATGAGTTATTCTTCACCAAAACTGGAGGATTGTTTTGCACCCATTGTGATACCTCCCCCTGATGTTGAGATGACATAATATTCAGTCACTATTCTCTATCTATCATCATCCATGAGATCCATGGAGGAATATCCCTTAGGGGCTTCCCATTATGTTTATGTCGAACCTTCCTCGTCGAACACCCTAGTACAACATTGGTAGATGTTTCATCTACTAGCTCTTCGTCTACCCATAGTAGTGATCCATATGTAAACCATATCTCTCATGATGATGCGTCAGGTAGCTCCACCACATTATGTGGTCTTCCTTCCTCCAGTTGTCCCATATTCCATTAATATGAAGAAATTATGGAAGCCATGACCATCCCTGATTTTCCATGGGATGATATGCACTATCGTGCATATTCCCTTCACCAGCAGACCCATGACCAATATGCCATGGAGTCAAAAGACTTCATCCATAGTGAGGTCAATTGGTTCTATAACCCCTTACTTCAAACCCATGCATTCAAGCCACATACACCTTGTGGCCATTACATTAACACCCAAAATTTGGGTAAGGGGGCACCCATATTGGAGAGTCGAGTAGAAGTAATTCTCCCAACGCTTCTAGTGGATCTGATAGTGTTGACTCTAGTACCATTATTCTTCCCCATTTAGAAGAACCTATAGAGTCTCATATCACTTTAGATCACCCTAGGGATGATCCACATAGTTATTCCTTCATGTTACGTCAACAACCCTGTCCCTTAGAAATTATTATTGACCAACCTTAGTGTTTTTTAGTTGAGCACTAGTTCATTATATCCAAAGCCACCCTTTGGAATAGTGACATAATGTATGAGAACCCAGAAATTAAGTCCATTTAATTCATATATGCAGTGCCAAATGAGATTGGTAATCCACTATTTCCTTTTTCTAACTGTATCTATCCATTCTTCCCACATAATATAACCATAACATAAAAAAATGGTGAACCACCTCATAAATTTGCGTTTAGAGTCCACTATTCTAAATACATTTGGCATTTCCATAGTATTCTTGGGGGCACCTATGCCCGCATATATTCTCACCATCGAGGATTTAGTGCCTATGGGAATGAATGTTTGAATCCATTATCTCAGCACTTGGGCCACCATGGCACTCCATAAACTCCTCTAGCTAGGGGCATCATTCCCACCTTTAGCATACCAGATCACTCCCGTCCATCAGATATGCTTAGGGGTAGTATCCTATGCTTGGGGAAAGTATCCGATGCTTTGGGCATGGTTGCACCCCTGGCCACCTTCTCAATTGATTAACATAAGTCTCGGCCTAGATCCCACCAATTTAGGTATGGTCAATTATCCTCCCATTCTTTGGATATTTTATCCTACCATCCTCTTCCGTGAGTGATATATACATCACATATTATAGATACTTGATACCATATTTTCAAACATTCTACTCTATGTTATCCCACACTTACCACTTGGTTCCCATGTTTGAATTTGTTGGCGAGGATGATTCTAGACCTTCTATATTAGTTCATTCCAATATTCCTTTCTCATCTTGATTCTTCAAAAGGAACCATATTTCCAAGAAGCATTAAGTCCATGCCTAGACAAGTAAGGTCACCTACTTGAAATTCGTCGATCCTAATTATCATGGTCGGTTTGTTTTCTACGATCGTCGCAAGATTTAGGGCCTTATCCTCCTCTCGAAATTCACCACAACTCACTTAGAAAATGAATTAAATTGGAGGGAAAACACGATTTTATAGGAAAATCCCCAAATTGTCCATCGCCAATTGCGACCAAACCATATCTCGGTTTGATGAATCGTCACCACTATTGGAAAGCTCTCATCGAACACTATAATGGGTCTTCTTTTGTTTTTGGTGATTTGACACTTCACCTAGAAGTGATTTTTTCCATAAAGTGTCACTTTTCTTCTATTTAAACTAAAGTTATTCATATGAGCTGATTGTACTTTGGCACTGATTAGGTGATCATGTCAAAGAGAAAAAAATGCTCAAAATTGGAACTGCTCAAAATTGGTAATAAATTGATCGAACGGATAGTGTTCTTCATTTCGATCCAAATGCCATGAATGACACTCAAATCCGATGTCGGATGTGAAAGATATTCAAGTTTTAATTTTCCTAGTAACCTTCAAAACAAGACCTTTGAACTTAAAAAAATGTCATCTTCAGAAAATATTTGATGGAAAAAAAAAATCATTTTTTATGAGGATTTGATGGACTATCAGAGGGTGCCACGTGGCCTACCATGTGGCCCCAGGCCAAAGGTTTAAATTGTTGGTCTGAAAAAAAAAATTGTGTTTGTAAAACTTCTTGGGTCAGCCCTGACCTGAGCTGAATGCATCAGGTCAGTCGGGTATGACCTAATCTGATGGGTCATGGGTCACCTGTGAACGGAGTTCTAAACGAACCATCTTGCAAACAGATGGGAAGAGGTGAACGTTGCGTGTAGAGGTGAACGGGTAGGTCACTCGTGGATGAAGTCGTGTAGAGTTTGAACGTGACGGGTCGGTCGGGCGGAGAACGACCTGATCCGAACACGTTCGGGTCACCTTGTAGCGGTCTAGTTGACAATTGAATGGTGGAGGATAGCTCTAGGGCTTAACCCAAATCCCATAAGACCGTTCCACCATGACCCAAAGACTAACCTTCTGGCAGTTAAGGAGACAGTTACAGTGGCGGTTTGAAACCTTTATGTGACCACTCATCTGAAACCTTTAATGTAGTGTTCTTGCCATGGTCATGTGACCTACGCCCCTGAAAATAAATGTGACCACTATAAGTTACCGCCTAATTTGGGTGTATTCCCCTAAATTCAGATTTTTTCCAAAATTGGCGTCCCTAACTGCAGTCTTCCCAAATTTGGTGGAGGTTTTTTAGGCAAGACTGGGCAAATATTGTTTTGATCATAACTTTCAGGTTACTAAACCTTTTTGGATGAAATTTTAGTCAATTTAAACTATTCTGATCATTCTGGAGCCATTGGAATAGGTTATAGAGCCAAAAGAGGTGTCTTTTTACTACACTTCATTTTTTTAGGTGAAACAAGATTCATTATTAGCTTCTTTCTACATTATGAATTCATTTTAACAATTGGTTTGGTTTGTTTAGGCCTTCTTCTCACTATATTACCAATTTGAGCATCATAATACATCAAGGAAATGCCCATTGGGAAACTTGGACCTGGAAGATGTAGCCCAGGAGGGGTGAACTGCCTCATCATGCTGTTGTGTGTTTATGGTGAAATCATTCTACTGTGTTATTCAGATTAAAGTTGTTAAACAGTAAGTTTAAACAACACTTCCTCACACCTAAATTCATAAACAGTTACCAAGAACACTTTGTTTTACTTGCAAGACCTATCAAAAAATTTGCACACTTAATTTAATGGAAATGAATACTTTGAACAACAGTAAAAATTATTTCATTTTCAGATCAGTTGGTATCAGAGCTAAGGATTAGAGCCTTATAATCTAGAGTTTTACTCGACATTTTTTGTGTGCAAAGATATAGTTGATTGTTTGCAAGTTTTGATGCTTACTAGGCTTAAACTCAATAGAGGTGAAGGAAACTTGGTTATTGCACAAACTAATCCACAAACAAAAGGGTCAGAGAACCACCTCCAAGATCCATAGAAGTAGCTTCAAGCATGTCTTCAAGAGAGGGAGAAGCTCCTAAAGATATGGATCCCAAGGAAGAATAACGGGTATTCCGGAAAGATTTCTTGGATATGACTGAGATGGTGAGAATACTCTACCAAGAAAGGAATGATAGGCTTGTTGGAGAACGGTCTAAAAACCAGAAAGAAGAAGAGGGTTCTTCCAGAGGAAAAAAGAGTGATGACAAGTCAAAGAAAGGACATGGAGGAAATGGTGATCCACCATCCCCATCTTCATCCACTTCCTCTACATCGTCTTCCTCGACTTCGATGAATCAATCTCACAAGTCTAAAACCATTGGTAAAATTCCATTTTTAAAGCTTGATGTCAAATTTGAATTGCCTATGTTTAACGGTGAATTCAATGCAGAGAAACTTGACAATTGGATCAGACAATTGGAATTTTATTTAAGGATACAAAACCTTCATGATGACGACACCAAGATACAGTTAGACTCATTGAGAATGGAAGGAGCAGAATTAGTATGGTGGGAAGCCAAGACCAAGGATGAAATTACAAAACATGGTAAGATCACTTTATCATGGGCTTAATTTATTACTGCAATTAAAAAGAAATTTTATCCATTAGCTCATTTACAAAAGGCTATCATGAATTGGCAAAAATTTAGACAGCTTAAGGGACAAAATGTGCAAGAATATACCCACAAGTTTAGGAGAAGAGCACTCTTATTAGGCGTAGACTTACAATGTCAGGATACTTTGTTGAAACATATAGGTGGTTTTCACAGTTACCTAAAAATACTATCCTTATGTTCAATCCTACTAGTCTAAACGAAGTTTGTGTACAAGCTACGCATTTGAAGGCTAGAGGAGAAAACACTTTTGATGAGGGTAGAAACAAGCCTTTTAAAGGGAAGAACAAAGATAAAACCTTTAAGGGAAAAGGAAGAAAGAATGCATCTATCAAACAAGAGGGTGAAAAAGTAAAATGTAAACATTGTTCAAGAGAGGGCCATGAAGAGAAAAAATGTTGGAATTACATCCTGAAAAAAGAACTCAGTTTAACAAAAACAAAGGAAAGAAGAAAAATGCAGCTACTAAAACTACACCTCAATATTTAGGTGATGATTCAGGGGACGAAACCAAAATTTCAGCCATGGGTTTGAAAAGTATGATGTAATATTCCAAATTTTTCCTTCAATAAATTGGAATATTAATTTTGTCTATTTTCACTTAGGAGATGAATACTTGGGTGAGAAGACCCATTCATAATAAAAACATGGATAAAATCCCTCTAGTATGGAAGGGAATCAGCTTTGGAACTAGATTTCACACCCTCATGTGTGAAAGGAGACATTTTTCAAAGTGGCTTGGTTACGTTTGACCAAGTCAAACAGCGCAGGGTGTGAGGTGGAAAGCACTACATGGGACAACACAAAAATAGAGGAGGGAATATTCCTTTATGGAGGAAACCCTAATGGATGGGGCCCATGGAGACAGAGCCTTCACTTGCTATATATGGAGAGGAGGAGAGCCATTGTTATTCATGCTTGTATTATTCATTTCATGTCTATTCAGACATTGTACATTCTCTATTGTTTAGCAAGAATTGTCAAGGAATTACTATTTAGGATTCCTCACCTTCTTGAGAGGCCTATTGAAGGTTGGTTCTTCATTTTCCACATATCTTGGCTCAAGGCCAAATCATCCTCCTCCAGGACAACGTTATTTCTATAGCAACATAATACTGTGTTGTAGGGTGTTGTAGTGGAGACTTCACAACACCTCTTCCATTGCTTGTTTTTCAGAGAAAGAGTCTTTCCTTTCTTTGGGAGATCATTTTGGAAGCATTGGAGCTGATTTGCAGATCTTGGCACTTGGCCATAGTGTTCTATTCCACTCACTGTGAATTCCCTCTTAGTGACTGCATTATTTTCATGGAGTATTTGTAGTGAGGGTTTACTGTATTGTTTGGAGGGTGAGATCTCAAGTGTGAGGATCAACCTTCCACTTTGGAGATCCATTGGAGAAGGTATAGATCAGATTTCTCATCATCTTCAGCCTTCTCTATTGTGTTCTAGATTTGAGTTGTTGCAGCTACCTAGCAACTTCAACATTTTTTCCATTTTGTGTATTTCATCCAATCCTTTGGAGGATTGTTGTATTTTTGCTTCTAAGGGTTAGAGCTTTGATCCCATAGTGTATTTAAGCCATATATTGTCATATCTTTTAGCCATTATGTAATATGGAGTAGTACCTCTTATAAACTGCGTCCTCATAGCCAAGGGTTTCATATTTGCAGCCGTGTTTCTTCATTTCCATGTACATGTATTGTTGAGGCTTGCATTGCCTTTCTTGAGAGGTTTTTTCCTTAATAAACTGTACTCTCTCTGCTGCTATAATGTTATTCATTGGCTATCTACATATTCTTGTCTCACAGCTCATAAAATAACACTTTTGATCTATTGTAAGTTCATACATTTGTTGCAGTCCCTCACTGGGCACTTTCTGAGGATATCTAGTAGTGGGAGATTTGTTCAACCACTCTAGAAGGATTTGTTTGATCCAAAATATTGGATTTCATTCTTAGATGTATTGATCGAAGGGATCCAGGTCTTAGTATCAAATCTTGCTTCCTCCATTTTCTGTAAAATGCAATTTCCAGCCATGGAATGCTAGCTATTCCTAAAAAGGGATATTACAGTGGTATCAGAGCAACTTTCTTGGCTTAGACTGTGAGTCTAAGCCCAAGAAGATCAGAATGTTGAAGAATATGAGTCTATTCTCATATATTTTCAGATCCAGAGGAGACCTCTCCAAGGAGGTCAAGAAGATTGAAGAAGAAGAAGAGGAAGGACCATGCACTTCCTATTCTCATCAAGAGGAAGACATTGAGCATGGAAGGCACTTGGATCATCAAATTCCAAGTGATTACCTTGCTGAGTATAGATATAAACCTAGAGGCTTCAAGGAGACTCTATATTTTCCTAATTTAATCCAGTTTAAGGACGAGAAGAGACCATGTAACAAAAAATAAATCAAAGGAAATAGATTTCTATTGTCTAACTTTGATGGGTCATCTACTGCAAGAACTTGGGTGAAAGAGTTGGTCACATTTTTCTTTCTACATCCTATAGTATAAAAAGAAGCTGTTGAAATCTCGGCACTAAACTTGGAGAGTGAAGCCTATGATTGGTGGAACAACCACTTGAGCCATGCAAGGGAGGAAACTTTTGCAAATTTCATCGAAGGGTTGGTCAAAACCTTTGATGATGAAAGGGAAAAGGAACGGGAGACCACACCACCAATTGAGGAGCCTTGTGATAATGCTGTCACACTCATGGAGGAGCAGCCACATGCATCAAAAATTGGAGCAACCAACACTTTTGAGGAGGGAACTCTTGTAGCCCTACAAGAAGTTCCAAATGCACATCAAGGTATGAAAGGATTTCCACATTCTATTGTCATAGAAAATTCTTTTGATCAATGTGGAGATTTACTTTTGCATGACCAAGGGTAAAATCCCATTGCTACCATAGAGAATCTTGGTTGAACTGCACTGTGCAACATGAAAAATTTTAAGGAGGGAATAAACCATCATCTTCATGAGCCCTTGTTGGATTGCATATCACACTGGAGGTTGGGGTTTAAAGCCTTGAAGGATGATAGTAGACATATTGCAGTGAGAAACCCTCTCTCCCTTCAAGATGACACTTTCTCAATCAGCTCCTCTTAGCTCAAAGAGGAACTTATACTTTCAAATCCAAGACCTCATGGGTTTTGGAGGATTATTGTTGAGAGGAAGGTCTCAAGGAGAGATCTCATCAAAGGTGCACTTCAACACACCATGGAGTGCAATGGTTTTCTTCCTTTCTCACAATAACATATAGAATATGGAGGACATATTATGATAGATAACATATCTCATGCTTGTGTTGGACATTCCTTGAGCCATACACATCATGATGGGAGGTTTTTTCCTACCACCTATTTGGGTCTTGATAGGGTCTCATTGATCCTTGAGAAACTTGCATTTCAAAATCCCATGAAGTGCAAAGACAGGAATTGGATATGGGAGGATGGTAGCCCTCATGGGAGGTGTACCAAGATGAACAGAAGGAGGAAGCATCCACAAGTGGTTGATTGGATGTGGTTGATGAGCAAGGAGCTAGGAGGCTACTTGCAAATTTATGATACCAGGCAGTAGGAGGCTTGGCTGCGCTGGTTACTCTTGAAGGAGTTTGGCCATTATTTGGAAAACACTCTTCCTAAGAGTAGGAGGATGGATACTTGCATCATTGAGCAACATAGAGTATGGATGCATGGTGTTGATGTGATACTCATATCATTTATTGTGTCTTCATCACATGAGTTGTATGATGGGGGTATGGGGAAGCAGCAAAATTTTTTGTTGCTTTGCTTATTCTTGGGAGAGCAAGAATAGATTCACTCTCACATTTTGCATGATGTTGCAGGAGGAGGAGATGGAATTATCTCCTTGGATTTTGATGATAGAGAGGTACTTCCACCTTGGGAGGGACTTCTTATATATTTCAGCATTATGGGAGATATATTTGACAAGGATCATGTCAAAGAATGGAGCTATGAGTTGGCTAGAGATCATTTGCAGAGGCCAACAACATTGTCATTTGAGAGCTTGGGGTTATTGATGGAGTTTCCCTGAGATCACTTCACACTTGATGCACTTGGAAGACAAAGAGGAGGTGAGATTGATGGAGTATTGGATATATACATCTATTACATTGGTATGACCTCAATTGCTATGATCTTCTTGACTTGGATTTCCAAGTATAAGGAGGGTGATCATTTGTGCAACATATGGTTCAATTCTCTGCCTAGGAATGTGGAATACTACTATGGAGGGATCATTCATATGCACATGAATAATTATGATCTAGACATATGGTAAGAATATTGTTTTTACATCCATGAATTATCTAAAAAAACATTTGGATGCTCTTACCATTCATATTCAGTACATTTCTCCACAAAAAGGCAAGTTTTTCATTGGGCTCCATGGAAAAAATTGGGCCAAATTGTATGATTGGTTGATATACTCTGCCATTTAATATTTATCAGTAGCTATCATGACATACATAACTATTCATGTAACACAAAACAACTTTCCATATGATTTTCTAAAGTAGCAGATTGGAAAACTGCGTTGTCACTTTTGGGGAAGCCGTTGGTACCTTCTTGCATCACTTGAAACCTTCAGCATTTTATTCATTTTATTGCTGGTAATGCCTTCATTTTATGATATGGATCAGATTTTTATAAGAAGCATGATTACGATAGAGGCACATGAGTTGGTTGTGTCCTTGAGTGGGAAGAATTCTCACATTTTCTGCACTACATGTTCTAATGGGAGCATGGGAGAAGATATGGCCACCACTACTACATATGTGTTCTCTTTTGAGGTGGACCATGAACTTGATAGTCATCCATTGTAAAGCCATGGGCAAGTGTTTGATATTGTATTATTGTTATATTCAACCATTTACTATTCCTTAGTAGATGTGATGGATTTTGGATGCCACTTGCCATGTTCCTTTCTGAGATTGCAGTGGATGAAACTGCACTATATCTTTGTGAGACATTTTTTGTATCATGTATCATCATGTATAACTTGCAGCAAAATTCTCATTGGGATACTCTATGATGACCTTGTCCTATTCATCATGGATGGTTTGTTTTTGGCCAGCTTGTTCTTCATTGTTGGAGGAGAACTCTTTGGAGGATTTTTCTTCACTTTTCTAGTTGAGGGAAATAATTTTGGAGCCCAGGATCCGCACACACTCTATACTTACCATAATTGGAGAGAAAGATAGCTTGGGGTAGGCTATTATGCTTACCATGTTCATATTTTCAGCCCACCTTCATTTTCGGATGTTGAGGTGGAAGGAGATTTTCATGAGTTACCGTGTTGGGAGGTGACTCATTTTGTTTGGATGATTGCTTGGGGATGGAGGATCTACATGGGGAAGATGTTCCTCATCACATTTTAGACTCCATACCTTGTGTGGAGACTTTCCAGTTCTATCCTTGCAGTTGCTTGGGGACAAGCAACATTTGGGAGGAGAGGACTGTAATATTCCATTTTTTTCCTTCAATACATTGGAATATTAATTTTGTCTATTTTCAATTAGGAGATGAATAATTGGGTGAGAAGACCATCTAGTATGGAAGGGAATTATCTTTTGAACTAGATTTCACACCCTCATGTGTGAAAGGGGACATTTTGCAAAATGGCTTGGTTAAGTTTGACCAAGTCAAACAGCGCAGGGTATGAGGTGGAAAGCACTATATGGGACAATGCAGAAATAGAGGAGGGAATATTCCTTTATGGAGGAAACCGTAATGGATGGGGCCCATGGAGAGAGGGCCTTCACTTGATATATATGGAGAGGAGGAGAGCCATTGTTATTCATGCTTGTATTATTCATTTCATGTCTATTCAGACATTGTGCATTATCTATTGTTTAGCAAGAATTGTCGAGGAATTACTATTTAGGATTCCTCACCTTCTTGAGAGGCCTATTGAAGGTTGGTTCATCATTTTCAACATATCTTGGCTCAAGGCCAAATCATCCTCCTCCAGGACAGTGTTATTGCTGCAGCAACATAATACTGTGTTGTAGGGTGTTGTAGTGGAGACTTCACAACACCTCTTCCATTGCTTATTTTTCAGAGAAAGAGTCTTTCATTTCTTTGGGAGATTAGTTTGGAAGAATGGGAGCTGATTTTCAGATCTTGGAACTTTTCCATAGTGTTCTATTCCACTCACTGTGCAGTCCCTCTTAGTGACTGCATTATTTTCATGGAGTATCTGCAGTGAGGGTTTGCTGTATTGTTTGGAGGGTGAGATCTCAAGTGTGAGGATCACCCTTCCACTTAGAAGATCCACTGGAGAAGTTCCATATCAGATTGCTCATCATCTTCAGCCTTCTCTATTGTGTTCTAGATTTGAGTTGTTGTAGCTACCCAACAACTTCGACATTTTTGCCATTTTGTGTATTTTAGCCAATCTCTTGGAGGATTGATGTATTTTTTCTTCTAAGGGTTAGAGATTTGCTCCCATAGTGTATTTAAGCCATATATTGTCATATCTTTCAGATATTATGTAATATGGAGCAATACCTCTTATAAACTGCGTCCTCATAGCCAAGGGTTTCATATTTTCAGCTGTGTTTCTTCATTTCCATGTACATGTATTGTTGAGGCTTGCATTTCCTTTCTTGAGAGGTTGTTTCCTTAATAACTTGTACTCTCTTTGTTGCTAAAATTTTATTCATTGGCTATCTACATATTCTTGTCTCACAACTCATAAAATAACATTGTTTATCTATTGTATGTTCATACATTTGTTGCAGTCCCTCACCGGGCACTTTCTGAGGATATCTAGTAGTGGGAGATCTGTTTAACCACTCTAGAAGGATTTTTTTGATCCCAAATATTGGATTTCATTCTTAGATGTATTTATCTAAGGGATCCAGGTCTTAGTATTAAATCGTGCTGCCTCCATTTCTGGAAAATGATTTTTCCAGCGATGGAATGCTAGCTATTCCTAAAAAGGGATATTAGATATGAAGGGAAAGGAAACTGAAACTAAGCCAAGCACTAGTAATTAAAAATGTTAGGTACAAGCTCCAAATGAGGAAGAAATAATTGAATTTTTCCATGTGAGGGTAGTCTCAAAACATAATAAAATTGACACACTGTTTGATAGTGGGTCACAAGAAAATCTCATATCAGAGGACTTGGTCAAACAGCTTAAACTTGAGACCATTCCACATCCAAAGCCTTATCCACTTGGGTGGATATGCAAGGATGCAAAATTACAAGTCTCAAGAAAGTGCATATTGCAATTCGCCATTACTGCACACCTTATTGACACATTTGAACTTGACATAGTACCGCTTGATACATCGGGAATTGTTTTTGGAAGTCCTTACTTATTTTTGAGGAAAGCGATCTTCCATCACCATGAAAATAAGTATCATATCTTTAAATATGGCAAGGAGTTCATTGTCAGAGCACATCGCAAGAAGGAAAATATAGCAATGGTAAATGCGGGATAGGTAAAAGGCTAGTCAATTGTAGTAAGAGTTTTGTACTTCTTATGGTTAAGCCCAAGGTTGATCTGAATGAAGAGTCATTTGAAAATTGTGATTCCAAGCTTAAATCAGATTTATATGATGTAGTTGATGCACATCATGAGATGTTTCAGGAACTGACAGGTTTACCTCCTAAAAGGGAGATTCAACATGAAATCCATTTACATCAAGATTGTCCTCTTCCCAACATCGGCATATACCGCTTGTCTATCATGGATAATGCTGAAACCAAGAGGAAAATTAAAGACTTGTTGGAAAAAGGACTCATAAGACCAAGCACTTTGCTATGTGGGCCACCGATAGTGTTGATTCCAAAGAAAGATGGAACTTGGCACATGTGTGTGGACTTCAAGTCATCGAACAAGATAATGGTAAAGAATCGTTACCCACTTCCAAGGATAGATGATTTGTTGGATCAACTGAAAGATGCTAAATATTTCACTAAGTTAGACTTACATAGTCGTTATCATCAAGTTAGAATTGCAGAAAGTGAAATTTGGAAGACATCATTTAAAACCAAACAGGGACTCTTTGAGTGGCTTGTTATGCCGTTTGGTTTATGCAATGCACCTGCAAATTTCATGCGGGTAATGGATGAAGTCTTACGTCTTTTTCTTGATGAATTCATTATTTTCTAATGAGATGACATCTTAATTTTCAGCAAGACTAGAGAAGAGCATGTCATGCATGTTAAGAAAGTACTTGATATTTTGAAGAAAAATCAGTTATTTCTTAAAATGTCAAAGTGTGAATTTGGAAAGACTTCTTTGGTTTATTTGGCACACATAGTAGGAGGAGGTGCTTTGAGAATTGATCCTTCCAATGTAGAAGCCATTGTGAATTGGCCTACTCCCAAATCCATTACAGAGGTAAGAAGTTTTTTGGGTGCAGCTCAACATTAGAGGAAGTTTATTTCAAACTTCTCTGCCATAGTAGCTCCTATTCATGTAGTGACTAGTGTGAGGCATGCTTTCCAATGGAGAGGCAAGAAACAGAAAGCTTTTGAATCTTTGAAAGAGAAGATAAGTTCAGCTCTAGTCCTTTCAATACCAGACTTGAGATAACCATTCGAGATTCAGACAGATACTATTGATTATGCCATTGGTGCAGTTCCCTTACAGCATGGTAAGCCTATCGCATTTCATTCTGAGACATTTAATGGTGTTGTTGTGAATTATCCTACATATGATAAAGAGTTGTATGAATTGGTACAAAGTGTCAAAAAGTGGAAACACTATTTGATGGGCAAGGAAACAATTGTTCATACCAACCATCAGCCTTTATAGTACTTGCAGTCACAAAGTAAATTGTAGTGGTCACGACATTTCAGATGGATGGGTTTCCTACAACAATTTCACTTGGTGATACGGTACAAGAAAGGTATTTACAATAATGTTGCTGATATGATTTCAATGCCTATTATTAGTGCTATTACTTTACTTAAGAATGATTCTATTGTACATGAGAGCTACATAGAACAATATGCATCAGATGTTGATTTTAAGGATGTGTATGCTAACTTGAGTGAAGGGAATCATGTTGACGAGAATGATTATCATTTGCATAATAATTTTCTATTTCATATGGGAAAGTTATGTATACCACGGGGGGGAGAGACTAATCATCATGAGAGAAGCTCATTCTTCTCTTATAGCTGGACATTTCGGGGTAAACAAAATGGTGGCACATTTATAGAGGTATTGTTATTGGCCTCACATGGTAGATAGTGTTTCACGTTTCATTAGAGGTTTTTCACTATGTGCTACAAGAAAGCCTAGAAATAGGAAGCTTGGTTTATATACGCCATTTCCAGTACCTTCTAGACCATGGGAAAGTGTTTCTATGGATTTTGTTGGAGGGCTACCATTATCTAGAAAGTAGCATAATTATCTTTATGTAGTAGTTGATCGTTTCAGCAAGATGTGTATTCTTATGCCATGTAAGAAATCTATAATTGTTGAAAAAAATGTTGATTTATATTTTCAACATGTATTGGTTCATTATGGCTTGCCTACTTCTATTGTTAGTGACAGGGATTCCAAATTTGTTGGGAATTTTTGGTCCAATCTATGGAAGATGGTGGACACCAAGTTGAAGAAGAGTACTGATTTCCATCCACAAACAGATGGCCAAACAGAGGTAGTGAACAGAACCATTGTACATATTTTGAGAGCTTATTCTAGCAAGCATCCCAAGCTTTGGGATGAGCACTTGCATTACATTCAACATGTTTACACCCTGGCCAAGAACTATTCTACAAGTACTTCACCTTTTGAAGCTTGCTTTGGGTATTTTCCTAAGTCACCTTTAGATTTCATTCTTGAGAAGGATGTGGCCATTGATGGGCATAGTGACATTGAAAAAGCTCACATGTTCATTGAAAGAATTCAGCTCATACATTAGCAGGTTCAAGAATAGCTTGAAAAAAGTCAAGGCAAGTACAAGGAGAGGCAAGATAAGCATAGAGTTGATCATAAGTTTCAAGAAGGGGATGAGGTATGGCTGCATATTAGTAAGGAAAGAATGCAAGGAGAAGGTAAAAAGCTGAAGCCTATTCATTATGGTCCATTCAAGATCCTTAAACAAGTTGTAAATAATGCTTTTCAATTAGATTTTCCTTCATATATGCAAATGTATTCTGTTGTGAATGTGGAAAATTTAATTTTATATGAACCTCCTTTAATTTATGATTATGAAAGTGACATTTAGATGCCATCCATAGAGGATTTCCTGCCAGAATTTTTGGATGATTTGATAGAGGATGCTATCCTTGACAGAAGGACACGCACTTCGAGGAGGGGAAATATTAATTATGTTCGGGTTGTTCTTAAAGGCAGCAAATCGAGTAAGGAAAAGTGGATTGAGGTGGAAAAGGTGAGGGACCTATACCCTCATCTTCTTAACAATTAATTGAAGGCTTCTGGGGTCCAAAAGCTTCCCAATGGGGAGGTGTGATCATGTGATCATGTCCAAGAGAAAAAAATGCTCAAAATTGGAACTACTTAGAATTGGTAATAAATTTATCGACCGGATTGTGTTTGTCATTGCAATCCTAACCTGTGAACAACACTCAAATCTAATGTCATATGTGCAAGATATTCAAGTTTTAATTTTCCTAGTAACCTTCAAAACAGGACCTTTGAACTTAAAAAAATGTCATCTTCAGAAAATATTTGATGGAAAAAAAAATTCATTTTTTATGAGGAGTTTATGGCCTATCAAATGGTGCCACGTGGCCTGCCTGGAGGTTGCCACGTGGCCCCAGGCCAAAGGTTTAAGTTCCTGGTTAAAAAAAAAAAATTGTGTATGGAAAACTTCTTGGGTCAGCCCCGACCCGAGCTGAACGCATGAGGTCAGTCAGGCACGACTCAACCCGATGGGTCACGGGTCACCCATGAACAGAGTTATGAATGAACCATCATACAAACAGATGGGTGGAGGTGAATGCTAAATGTAGAGGTGAATGGGTGGGTCACTCATGGACAAAGTCATCCAGAGTTTGAACGCGACGAGTCGGTCGAGTGGAGAACGACCTGACCCAAATGCATTCGAGTCACCTTGTAGCGGCCCAGTTAACAGTTGAACGATGACAGATAGATCCAGGGCTTAAGCCTGATCCCATAAGACCGTTCCACCATGACCCAAATACTAACCTTTCGGTGGTTAAGGAGATGGTTAAGACGATGGTTTGAAACCTTTATGTGACCACTCGTCCGAAACCTTTAATGTAGTGGTCTTGCCACAGCTATGTAGGTGGCTAGCATGGAGGGGGGTCATGTGACCTCTTCCCCCAACAATAAATCTGACCCCTAGCAGTTACTGCCTTATTTGGGGTACATTCCCCTAAATTCATATTTTTTCCAAAATTGGCGTCCCTAACTGCAGTCTTCCCAAATTTGGTGGAGGTTTTTTAGGCAAGACTAGGAAAATATTGTTTTGATCATAACTTTCAGGTTACTGAACCTTTTTGGATGAAATTTTAGTCGATTTCGACTATTCTGAGCATTATGGAGCCATTAGAATGGTTTTTAGAGCCAAAAGAGGTGTATGTCAGCCATTTTTACTTCAGAGAAGCTTGGAGAGCCATCAGGGCCTTGGGGGAAATGGAGCTGCATTGGACTACACTTCACTTTTTTAGGTGAAACAAGAGTCATTCTTAGCTTCTTTCTGTATTCTGAGTTCATTTTCATAGTTGGTTTGGTATGTTTAGGCCTTCTTCTCACTGTTTTACCAATTTTAGCATCATAATATATCAAGGACATGCCCATTGGGAGCCTTGGACACGACAGATGTAGCCTAGGAGGGGTGAACTGCCTCATCATGTTGCTGTGTGTTTATGGTGAAAATATTTTATTGTGTTATTCAGATTAAAGTTGTTAAACAATAAATTTAAACAACACTCCCTCACACCTAAATTCATAAAAAGTTACCAAGAACACTTTGTTTTTTAATTGCAATACCTATCAAACACTTTGCACACTTAATTTAATGGAAATGAATACTTTGAACAAGAGTACAACTTATTTCATTTTCAGATCAAGCACCTATTTTCCTTTGTACTTGTTGTCTCATGTGTATATTTTCATCATGGAAAACCATTTTTTGTTCATGTTGTTATGGTCCCCCTTGGCCTATCCTATGTGGCATCATCATCAAGTCATCCTTGTTCATAACATCTGAGTTGAGTCATCATCACATTCATGGAGTCTGGCTCGAGCCCCTTTATCTCCTATTACGGTATTCCATCCATATTTGCCTTGCATTCATCATGTGTTTCCCATTTTTTCCTCCATTCATACTTTCCCTCATCCCCTCCAGAGTCGATTTAGTCATTGCCAGGTCAACAATTATTTTTTATGCTTGGACAAGGGAGGTCGTCCATCCACTACTTAGTATCCCATTATTCTATCATGATCCCTCGTGCCAGTCCATCAGTAACTTTACTATGGTCCCTCATGCCTTAATTGAGGATTTATCATTGCCTCACCTATAGCGGGCCATCTTCTGTCGACATCAGTACCTTAATTCCAGAAGAAACATCTAGAGGATGATTTACCTTGGTTCCAGCTTCCATTCCTTTTTGGTGCCTCAAATCAAAAAAACAGAATCACCATTTCCATTTGACTTGGTTGTTTCTCATGTTCTCAACCTCAACTCATTATCACATGATTCATACTCGTATACTTGATGGTCCGATGATCCAACAGATTTTATGAGTGATACCCGGGTGTGTGTGAGATGTTTCAAACCTCATGAGGGGGTCACCCTTTAGGTAGCCCCCACATTCTCGGATGACCTTATATTATGCTACATCCTTAGATGTAGTTATCTAGATTTCATGGAATCGATTCCAGCCTCTTAGAGCGCCCACAACATGCATGTATCATTTAGATGATCCATTCAGATCTTTAAAGCCCTTTCCTATCCAGTAGGGATTATTTGGTTGTTATACCTGTCAATTCAAAAAGGTGGCTTATTATAGGCAACCTCTAAGCTCCTAATTCAATTGTCAACCCAGGGTAAGTCTTCTTATTTCAAGAGTGTAAGCACAATATATGCAAGTGATATCGAATGATAGCTACTCTATGTTTCTTATGAAAAGGATTCTCTAATTCTCGAAGTTCAATCAACTCAAAGAGACATTAAAATGGCACAATGCAACTAACTACTCTACCTATCTCTGAAGGAGAGGGACCTAGGATTGAACAATATAATGATGCATTGAACAACAATCTTAATGAATTGAAAAAAAATATAAATGAATTGAACAATAATCTGAATGAATTGAACATCAATAACTTATATGATTTTGCAATGGAATTCTCTTTGTAAACTATCTAATTGACATTAATCAACAATTGGATGCCTTATTGTACTGAGGGAACAATCTAATTCGTAAAGATAAATAACATTGACCAGAAATTATTCTACGATTCATAAATCGACTGCAAAGGCATTGGAAGGAAATGAAAACATCTAACAATGATAAAGCATTATTATAAAATCAAAAAGCACAAATGCGATAAAAAATTATTCTAAACCAGAAAGCACGAATGCTAAACTATTATTAAGAAAGAAAAACTATAACTTCATTGAGTGGAAAATGTAATTTACAACTGCATCAGATAACTAGAAATAAATTCTATAACTAGCACACAACATATAAATTAGCAGAGAAACTCCTAGGGGCTGGGCCCAAACCACCAGAAGTTGTAACGCAATGAAAAATCAAAAGATGATTGCTCAAAACATCAAAACTCTTTATTAAATTGAAGGATAATATAGTGATACAATAAGACAGTTCTGTCCTGATACATTAACTACAGAAGGAAATTCCTATATTTTTTCTAGTTCATCCTTGGTCCTTTTAAAGGAATTTTCATGTAGTGGGACAATATTTTCCAGATGACAGCCCACTACGCGTGGCTGTCATTTGGGCTCTTAAGCTTGGATCTGTCTTTCTGCCTTCTGTCGGTTTCTGGAAGCTACTGAGATTCCATGAGTCCGTGTCTATTGATTGTCTTCCATTTAACGTTGGTTCAATTACTCTGTTTTCCTACATATAGAGATACAATAAGTCAAATTTCAGTTATAAAAGCGTTTCCTTTTGTCGTTAGCCCAATTGCCCTGATTTTCATAAACCTTTTCTATGTTTATTGTTTAAAATGAGGGAGCACTCCCAAAACGGTGTCACAATTCAAGTAAACATAGGGTGGAAACATACCTTAATTCTGGCCCAATATACTCCCCCACTTACCTATTTGCAGGTCCTCATGTAAACAGATGGTTGA
The DNA here is from genome assembly GCA_034641835.2 of Pinus albicaulis. Taxonomy (NCBI): domain Eukaryota; kingdom Viridiplantae; phylum Streptophyta; class Pinopsida; order Pinales; family Pinaceae; genus Pinus; species Pinus albicaulis. The sequence goes on along the minus strand of CM076584.1, from coordinate 1,350,007,816 downwards.
GATGTAACTGCGTTAAAGAGTAGGCAGGGTAGGCCTTTTCCTTGTATGATCTGAAACCCTGTTTTTGTCTAATTATTGCAAGGGCAGTGGTTTTGTACCCTTCTGGTAATACGTATTCATGATCATAGCCCTTAGGATGATACCAGATAAGAGGGCATCTATATCTACATCCTAACCATCCTTGACCCATGCTGAAGACTAGGTTACTATATTAGAGAAATCTGGAGGAGGTTGCCTTGAAATTTTTGTAGCCACATGGCTCCCTATTCTTTAAATTATTGGTGGAGGCCATCCATATTTTTTTTCTACTGCTAGGGATACCTCCTGAATGTCTTCAAAATATTCCCATCCATTTTCTATGATGTATTTATGGATGGGACCTAGCCTGGTCCTTACGCCTTTCCTTTGCATGAAGTTCTTGTGCTGGATAAATAGTTGGAGGGGTTTTGTAGGCTCACCTCTGACCCACATGTCTAAGCCATTATCTCTCTTTTGGAAGATATTATAGGCTTTGGCCCACCTAATCTGATTCTTAGCGAATGAGAGGAAGGCTTGAAACTGAACATCCACTATAAAGGGACTAGGATTGCTGTCTGTGCCCTCTTCTAGAAATAAATTGCACATGTAGAGTTCACATAAAAGGCGTTGGACCTGTTCATCTTGACTGTTGCAGTAGTGGATGAACTCTTCTATGGTTTTGAAAGTTATGGACTTCCTTGCCATCATAGCCTTGATTTTTAGCAGCAAGTATCGTTCTGTTAAGAACATGGCATTGTTGGTGGCTGGTGCCCTGCATGTTAGTGCATCATAATATAGGGAAAAAATCGTAGTGATTTGTTTCTTGGCCTTCTCCACCTGTTCTTGTGCCATTTTTACCTTTTCCTACTCCTATCTGAGCTGGGAAAATGTTTCATCTTCTGTAGTGGAAAGTTTTGTGAATTTTTTTAGTAGTGCCTGATATTATTGTGCTGGTACTACCTCCTTTTTTGCACTATGCCAACTCATGTTGTGTTCGAATTAACTTGTTATATCATTTTTGATTGGCGGCTCTTTCAACTAGAGGGGCATAGGTAGGGGTTTTTTCCATTTGGGCACCCTTTTCATCGGTGAATTCTTGCCTAGTTTGGACAGAAGCTTCAAGAGTGTCCACTGTGTCTCTATGTACCTCGATTTCAACAGTGCTTGCTAAGTCAGTATGAATCCCAACCTCGGCAGTATCTGCTAGTTCAGTCTGTATTCCAACCTCAGTAGTGTTTAACAGATTGGGGATCGGTTCTATTTGGGTTTCTGCTCTGGTTAATTATTTCTTAGGCTTCTGAGCCTTATTTACCTCCTTCAATTATTTCCTTAAGTGCTTCACCATTTTATTCAATATTTTACAGGTCCTACTCAATTTCTTAATCTTCTTTTTAGCTGTACTCTCACCTGCCCTGATTTCAATAGGTGGTGGAGGAGAAACATTCTCATTTTCAGGGACGGTGCTGCTAACATCAAGGTAATCTGCAGTGGTGTTTTCTACTTGGGCTTTTGAGTTTACTTCTATATGAAGGTCTTGATTGGGTGGGACAATGCTACCTTCAGGTGTCAAAGGAACTGTTTCTGTGCTTGTGTTTTTCTCCAAAGGGATAGTGTCTCCTGACTGATTTTCTAATTCCACTCTCCCCTCTGCCTACCCCTCAGTATTTATCTCATAATTCTCGAGAGGGGACATAGCCCCAAAGGCCTGTGATTCCTCTTGGTAGGGTAGGACCTCAGTATGGCTACAACTGCTGGTAGTGGCAGACTTGTCTATAGGTTCCTCTTGCTCTTCGTCTTCCGATAGGATTCTAGATTGATGGCCTGCCCTCATTTTCTCCAGGACTCGAGCCATATCTTCCTCATATTCTTGCAAGGGTGCATTTTGAGGGCTTTAGGGTAGTGAATGGGATGGCCCTACCTCCCCTATGAAGTCTGAGGTTCCCTAAAGTGTTTTGGACCACTTTTACTTGCTTGGTTCTGAGGTTGTGATGCAGGTCCTTTTCCTTCTAGGTATGTTTACCTTGGGGAGCTCAATTTAAGTTTTGCTAGGGTTTTCCTCAGGTGCCTGTGTGGCAGGGTTAACAAAATTTTCCCAGGCTATCTACTACTTGTCCAACTCATGTAAGGTGATTAATTTGATTAACCCATGGTTACTGAAAACTTCTTGGGGGTTTTTAGCTCTTCTTATTCGAACATCAGTGTCATGCAATATCAAATTTAAGAAAGCAGGAAGGTTAACTATAATATTTTTCTTAAGTGCAACTAAAATTTTAAGTTGACGAGGTTTTACTATGTCTTGGCATCCGTCACATGTAATGAATCTTTGGATGAATGCCGTTAGTTCCTGCCATGGTTGGTGTAGAGAGGTAGGGTTAATCCCTTTTCCTTTTCACTCTAATGGCTCTTCTGGATCTTGATATGCTGCAAATGCCTCTCATAAGAGGAGATGTTTCTCTATCCATCTCCCTCCTTTCGCTGGTATTCTGGAGACTTCGGAAATAATTTCCTCTGTGACTAGTATATCTCTTCCCTTGATTCTAGCTTTCCCCTCTCGCAGGTTTTGCAGAAACTCAATTTCTACTTCTATATCAAATCCTTGTAATTGGTGTACATATGTCAGGCAGTCAGCTTGCTGGAGGGTAGTGCTAGTTGCATCTAAAATCGAGAAGTTCGAAGGTTCGTTCCAAAGAGAATTTCCTCGCATGGTTGGTATGTTTCCTTGTGTTTTTTTTCTTCTGATTTTATTCTCTCTTAGCTCTGTTGTTTCGAATGAATGATGTATGCAAGAGAAAGAGAGATTGTGGTCCAGTGCAGGTAACTTCATGCCTTAATTGCGATGCTCTTTTGGTCTTATCGATATATCTAATGAGATTTGTGAAATTTTTTTGCATGCTTGCTAATTTATGACTAATTACACACCCTCCATCGAATTAAGGGCACCCACATCCTCAAGTAAAAAAGGGGTCTGGCCAACCACAAATGCAAATGGGGAATGTTAGGATTCGATAATCATGGCCTGTTTGCGAGAGAGGAGATCGTGGCTTTCAAGTTTCAGGGAATGAGGAATAATTGAGTAATTATGAGCATACGTAGTGTAAAGGTCAGATTTGGAAGTTTTGATATGAATGCATATCATGTGGAAGTGACTGGAGAGGGAGAGAAAACAATATAACTATTATTATGATATGATATCCTTCTTTAATGATAAGTGTGATGGAAGCAAGACTGAGATAGGTAATGATTGGCGCTATCATCCCGAGGTTCAAAAATGTAAGCATATCTCCCTTATAGTTATTTATGCGGTAGATTAGAATCATCACTAATTCGATGTAATATTCCAAAATTAGCATGCAGCTAATTCAAATATTGATTTTTGTTTTTATCACCTAACAGCTTAATAAATGGGTAAGGAGTCCCATGCATAGTAAAAATATGAATAAAATCCCTCATCATGTGAAAAGGGATAGTCATAGGAGCTAGATTTCACACCCTCATGTGTGAACAGGATCATTTGCATGTGGACAAGGTCAAGTTTGACCAAGTCAACAGCGCTGGGATAGGAGGTGGAGAACACTTGGAGAGACAGCACAATATGAATGGGAGGCAGATTCCTTGGTGGAGGAAACCCTAATGAGTGGGACCCATGGTGAGAGGGCTTCCATTTTTTTAAAAGGAGAGCAAGGCAGCCACTGTTATTCATGTTATGAATTATTGATTTCTTGGTTTTTTAAGACTTTGTGCATTCTCTTGCTGTTTAGTAGAGTTGTTGTGCTGCTTAGCATAAGGCATTCCTGTTTAGGAATTCCTTATCCTTTCAATAGAGGCCTCTTGAAGGATATTTCTCTTCATTTCTCCACATTTGGGCTTGAGCCCAAGCATCCTCCTTCAGCTACAACACAGTTTCTATTTAGAGCTGGGTTGTGTTGCAGGGTGTTGCGGTGGAGGTTACTGAACACCACGTTCGGAGCTTATTTTTCAGAGGAGGAAGCCTTCTTTCCTTTGGAGGATCAGTGAGGAAGCGTCTGGGCTGATTTCATCATCTTTGGTATTAGGCCAACCATTTTACATCATCTACATCACAGTCCCTCTCCTTGACTACGTTATTTTCAAAGAGCATCTGCAGTGAGGGTTGCAGTGTTTCTTTGGAGGGAGATATCTTCAGTGATAGGATCAGCCTTTCACTTGGAAGATCCATTGGAGGAGGTCTTTTTAGCTTGTGCATCATATATAGCCATATCCATCTAGTTCTTGAGTTGCAATTGCTACTCAACCCTGCAACTCCGAAATTTTTTCCATTTTGTATATTTCAGGAAATCCTTTTCGGATTGTCTTGAAATTCAGTTTGGGAGTCTATATCTTCACTCCCAACATTTTTTGGGCCCTATATTTGTATATTTGTGTATTAACACTTCCCAGCAGCAGTTCCTCTAATAAAACTACGTTTTCATAGCCTTGGGCATTTTCTGTGTAGTAGTTTTCTTCATTTTTCCATGTACATGTTTCTTGAGGCTTGCATTGCCTAGCTTGAGTGAGTGTTTCCTCATGATATTGTATACATTTTCTGCTATGATCTAACATGATGGATTTTATTTATTATTACATCCTATGTGTTGATGTATCACTGCTATTTCATTATTATGTTCATGGATTATTGTAGCTCCAATTTTGGAATATCTTAAGATATTCCCATTATTGTTGATTTTCCCTATTTTTGGATATTACAGTGGTATCGTAGCGTAATCTTGGCTCAGCCTATGGAAATCAACCAATATGCTATCAAGAGAAGAGAAGATGAAGACTCCATTCTTTGGAGGAAAGAAGGAGGAGAGGCTCTCAAAGCTTCTTCCTAAATCTGTACAGAGCATTCAAGGAGATCTCAAGAAGAACAGAAGGGAGATGTGCATAGAATCTCCAAGAGGGTTTGAATCTGAATCAAAATCTAGAATTTCACATCATCAGTGTAAGCATGCAGCCACACACAATGATGCACAATGCAGTCACATGCCCAAAATTTCCATGAGAGGGATGGAAGAAGAAGGAATGGCTAGGAGGGAAACTCTTAGTGACCTTTTGCAAGAATATGAATCTCAAACTCAAAATTTTAGAGATCATATTACTTTTCTAGAGTTTTGCAAGATCAAGGTGAAGAGAAGCAAGCAGCATGATAGGAGTATATTCCTCTTATCTACTTTTGATGGTCCACCTACATGTTTAGCTAGAGCTTGGGTGGAAGAACTAGACACCTTTTTGTAGTAGCACCAAATTTCTGAAGATGAAGTCATCATAGTTGCAGCACTGAATTTTAGAGGTAAGGCCTATGCATGGTGGATATTTGAGTCCTTTTCTTTAAATAATGAAAATACTTACTCTTATTTTAGGTTCACTAAGACATTAGTGGAAAGATTTAATGGAAAAATTTCTGATGTGATGGAGGAAACTATAAACTTAGATCCACTTCAGAAACCCATGGAGGAGATTGGCATCTTGCAACATACCTTGTTAGAGGTAAAGCCTCTATCTCATATTCTTGAACAAGAGGGTATGGGGATCTCTTTTTAAAAATAGGATCCAATTCTTGGGAGGTTTCCCATACATGTTGTTGAGGAGGAGGGCAACAACACTGTCATGTCTAGATTTTATCTAGCACCTCATGTAGAGGAAGAGGGGGCTATTGCTCCAGCTAGAGGGATTATTTTATCATTTTATGAAATTCCCAAGGATCTCACATGTGGATATCAACGCACAACTCATGATTCACATGTTCCTTTGATGATTGGGTGTGAGCCTATGATGATACCAGGAGGAGATAGGGAGGATGACCAGCATCATGTGATGAGAAGCACACACCCCTATCTATTTCATGAGGTTGATGCACCTAAGAGGGATATTGGATTCTGCAGTGAGAGTAGGGACAAGTCTATCCATTCATATATGCAGTCTACTCTTGATGATGATGTCTCATTGCATGGAGACATTTCTCCAAGGAGACCACCCGATCAACAGATGGTGAGAGATGCTTCACATTTTGAGGCACCATTAATTGATTATAGAAGAGTGGAGACCTTGGAAGAGCTTGATACAGTGCTGAGATGCTTGGGTGGATTCAAGGAGGAGAGAGGTATTCTCTCAACATCATCTTTGACCACTCTCATTTGAGATTTTGCGTTGTGGCAGAAGCAGCAGGGGAAGGATATCAATCTTCCAACTTGCATATTTGGCACAGGAGATGTCAAAGAGGAGGATGACCATATGAAAAATGTTCTTCATGAGAGATCAGCAGCGTTGTCACTATGGAGGATAGATCCATATTGGAACTCCCAGCTATTGGTGGAGTATTTCAAGGATCTTTTCACTTGCATGATATTGGATGACCAGTTGCATGATGAGGGATATTCAGCCAGAGATGGGATCATCTACTATCATAGTAGGATCTTCTTATCTAGAGCTTCCTAGCTCAAGGAGAAGTCGCTACAAGTAGCCCATGAAGATTTCCTTTTCAACCACACTGATTCTATGAGAGCATACCACACCATCATGGAGGGGTACTTTTGGGAAGGATTTGAGGAGGATATGTATCAACATATGAGGAGATGCATGGTTCATGTGGAGATGGAGGAGATACATAAATCTTTGGAAGAGTGAGAACCACCACCTGTTTTCTCTTTGAGGATGAGAGGAGACTCATCTATGAGCCACTTCATTTGTATGAGCAAGACATATGGTAAGGGTATTTTTTGTTTGCATGATGACTTGTATAATGTATATATGCATCTCTTAACCATATATGTGCAAGGATTTGCTCAAAGGAGAAGCATTCTTCCTTTTAGACCTCATGGTTTACTTGAGGCCATGAGAATTATTGGTGACCACTCCATAGTAGGACTTGGGGAGGAGATTGTTTATGGGGAACACACTGACATTGCACCATACATCATTCAATTTCTCCAAACACATGAGGAGAGTGGGGCAACAAGAAAGTGGTTGAGAAACCACCCTTTTTGTCATTCTCTATTGTAGTTGAGGGTCAAACTGTGTTGGTTACATTTGATGGACCATTTTCCTTCTCCCTTGCTACATATGTTATCAAGTATGGTCCTCGTTATAGTTCCTTATGTTTCTACTACTCTTATTTTTATTGGGAGCATGATTAGGGGAGTGGAACATTGGTTGGATGTGTCCCTTAGGGGAGAGATTCCCCACATTATTTTCATTTCATGTTCTAATGGGAGTGTTGTAGACAATTCTGTCCCCCCTAGAGATAGCCTAGAGTTGCTATAGACCAGTGCCTAGGAAATCTTATCATAGCAAGGAGCTCATAATATAGCTTGGGTTGTCAATCCAAAATCTCTCTTAATATCTCTTTAAAAACAAGGAAATTAGTTTAAATGGAACCAAAATATCTCAGAAGCTGATACAAAGATAAGAATGATCTAGGAATAGCATGCAAAACTCCAATACAAAAGCATCAGATAGTTAAGAGACAACTTACTGCAAAGAGGGCCAGTTCAAATAATATGCCACAAAAATCAAATATCAGAAAGTGGATACAGTGAAGAAACATGAAGAAGATACTAGTTAGCATGAGGTTGATACCTAGATACACAACAAAACCACATATGGGCTTATCCTACTAAGAATCCATACATGACAATGGTGTTTTAAAAGAACCCTCCTCAAGTAACTAATATAGCAGAAAATATGGATGAAATGAACATGGAACAATATATCATGACTAGGCCTATTTAAAGTGCTTGACTAATCCAAGTATGGGCACCAACTAGGATGAATCCTTGCTTAAGACCAGTGAGCCACTCGCATTCTAGAACATGATACAAGAAGATAAATAGCATGAAATGAGATATTATATTAACACATAAGAAAAGATTACATACTTTGGGATACCAAAGACCAGAATCCTCATTACAGTTATAACTCCTCCTCACTGAGACCCTACGGGCTCTGAGCCTTTACACAAAACCTTTACAAGATGTATACAAGAACTTCTCGTTGCACAGTTTGCTGATAGAAATCTGGAACCCTTACAATGTCTTTCTTCTTGGCTTTTATAGGAAAGACCTAAAACTCTAGAGAATGAGGTAGGTAATGTACATTGAATTGACTCATTAAAACAAATTGACGAGAAAAACCCGCCTATACTGTTTGACGGTGCTGAACTGGTGCAAGTACTCTGCTGCTGCTTCATGGAATAAATGTTGAGGATGAAAATCTACTCTTAACAAGACACAAAGAATAAAATATACAAATGTTCTGTACTTAACTGGAAGAGAAAAATCTACTTCAATAAAACCTTGAGGTTGCTTGTGTTTGTGCATGGTACTCCCGGTCTTCCAATCTTTGAATTAAAATTCAAAATCATAAGGCTGGGCACTAGCTTTCTCGATCTTCACTGATATTTGTATGCCACCCAATTAATATTTCTTTCTGTGTAATCCTTCCCTCTGCAGGCGTCTTTAGGGTTCGATGGATTTTATTTATGCTTCCATTAATGAGGTCATATCAAAGCAACCACCGCCAGCCTTGTTCTTAAATTTATGCTTTTAAAGACTGTCCTTAGAGAAGATCTTGGCCTCTGCAATGGAGGCGATATATTGCAGCAGCTCTTTCTCCATATAAACCTGCAAAACTCGCAAATATATTAGAAAAACCAAACACAGGTGCAAGGGGAGTGGAGGTGGAGATGATGGTGGCGTCGATGATATGGCTACATGGCAAGAACATACGGGGTGACGGTGGAATTACAGAGAGGTTTTGGTAAATAGACAGGATGTAAGTTTTCCACGTAAAACATAATGTACAAATAAAAAACGATGAATATGGATGCAGCGCATGTATATAGGTGGTGAGAATGGAAATACAATGGGCATGCGGGGTGATGACATGTAGGCATACAAACAACCAAGGGGAACAGATGACATGGCGGAGGACTTTGTCAAGCGGGAAAAATGCGAGTGATTATGGGCCACATGATCTCTGAATGAGATCGACGGTTTTAAAAGCATCGGAGAGCAATGAAGTGGTGGGCCAGTGATGCGATGGACGTAGGTTGAAACGCGTGCAACTTTGGAGGATAGTCACTGTTGGATGGAGGCTTTAAGATCGGATGGTGGTGATGGATTATGCTGCGTGGCTTACGACTGAACGATAATGCGTGAAATGAAAATGGTTTCGGGACGTACAGAGGGACACGTGGCTCCTATTGAATGTAATCTCTGGCTCCATGGAGAATACCACTTGCCGAGCGGAGGTGGTGCGGAACAAACCGCCGGTTTTTGCAACGGGTACGGGTGCGAGGACCACCACGGTAAGCAAGGCTCCGCTCTGTCGATTGGTTTTTAATCTGATGGCTCCAGATGTGCCCGAAACTTTGAACGTTAAGCCCCTTTCCCTCTGACACACGGTTTTGCGCCCAGGTCACATGGGAATCAAAATAGAGGGGGCTGAGACCTCAAGGGATGGGCTCGATACAAATTTTAATGGCAGGTTTAGACCTTTATGCAAGGTATTTTTAGGTGGAGTGGTCAACGATAGGCAGCACATGGAATTTTTTGGCCATGATAACAGGTTTGAAAGATTAGGAAGGGGTGTTAGGCTAGAAATTTGGATCGAAGGGCTGACATGCACAACAGGGAGCATGAGAGGTGATATGGCCACCACATCCAAACATTTTTTCTTTCATGAGGTGGGCCATGGGATTGATTGCATGCCATATGATGGTTATTTCCTATTCATCATATATGGAAGGATTTGGGCCAGCATGTTTCATAACGTTAGAGAGGAGATCCTTGAGGATCTAGTCTTCTTCTTGCAACTTGAGGGCAACTTTATTGTAGCCCAAGGTCAGCCAACACTCTACACTTATCATAAGTGGAGAGAAGGACAGCGTGGGGCAGGCTCCTATGTCTAACGTGTTTAGATTTTCAGCCCACCTACATTGCATGAGCTTTGGAGGAGCACTTTCAGGAGTTGCCATGTTGGGAGGTGACTCATTTTGTATGGGTCATAGATTGGGGATGGGAGATTCATATGGGGATGATAGATCCCAATATATATCAGACTTCATGCCTCAAGAAGGCCTTTAGATAGCCCATTTTTTCCTACATGGATGTTTTACATGATGATAGCTATTTTGGATGCACACCAAAAGCTAGCTTGCATACTTGGGAAGGACAACTTGGAGATGTATTGATGATACATAATCTTGATCCTTGGAGGATTTTATCATATGAGGATGCTAAAGGGAGAGAGGAGGAGGCTTCTCAGTTCTACCCTTGCAGTTTCTTGAGGACAAGAAAGACTTGGGAGGGGAGGACTGTAATATTCCAAAATTAGCATGCAACTAATTGGAATATTGATTTTTGTTTTTATCACCTAGCAGCTTAATAAATGGGTAAGGTGGCCCATGCATAGTAAAAATATGAATAAAATCCCTCATAATGTGAAAAGGTATAGTCATAGGAGCTAGATTTCACACCCTTATGTGTGAACAAGATCATTTGCATGTGGACAAGGTCAAGTTTGACCAAGTCAACAACGCTGGGATAGGAGGTGGAGAACAGTTGGAGAGACAGCGTAGTATGAATGGGAGGAGATTCCTTGGTGGAGGAAACCATAATGAGTGGGACCCATGGTGAGAGGGCTTACATTTGTTTAAAATGAGGGAAAGGAAGCCATTGCTATTCATGTTATGGATTATTGATTTCTTGGTCTGTTTAGACTTTGTGCATTCTCTTGTTGTTTAGCACAGTTCATGTGCTACTTAGCACAAGGCATTCCTATTTAGGAATTCCTTCTCCTTTCAAGAGAGGCCACTTGAAGGAGTTTGATCTTCATTTCTCCACATTTAGGCTTGAGGCCAAGCATCCTCCTTCAGCTAAAATGTAGTTTCTGTTTAGAGCTAGGTTGTGTTGTAGGGTGTTGTAGTGGAGGTTACTGAACACCACTTCCGGAGCTTATTTTTCAGAGGAGGAAGCCTTATTTCCTTTGGAGGATTAGTGAGGAAGCTTCTGGGCTAGTTTCATCATATTTGGCATCAGGCCAACCATTTTCCATCATCTATAGCGCAGTCCCTCTCCTTGACTTCGTTATTTTCAGAGAGCATTTGCAATGAGGGTTGCAGTGTTTGTTTGGAGGGAGAGATATTCGGTGTTAGGATCAACCTTTCAACCTTTCACTTAGAAGATCCATTGGAGGAGGTTTTTCTTATCTTTTGCATCATATACAACCATCTCCATTTATTTCTTGAGTTTCAGCTACTACTCAGCCCTGCAACTCCGACATTTTTTCCATTTTGTATATTTCGGGAAATCCTTTCCGGATTGTCTTGAAATTTAGTTTGAGAGTATACATCTTCACTCCCAACATTTTTTGGGCCCTATATTTGTATATTTTTGTATTGAAACTTCCTAACATTAGTTCCTCTAATAAAACTACGCTATCATAGCATTGGGCATTTTCTGTGTAGTAGTATTCTTCATTTTTCCATGTAAATGTTTCTTGAGGATTGCATTGCCTAGCTTGAGTGAGTGTTTCCTCAAGATATTGCATACATTTTCTGCTATGATCTAATATTATGGATATTTAGATATTATTACATCCTATATGTTGATGTATCACTACTATTTCATTATTATGTTCATGGATTGTTGTAGCTCCAATTTTGGAATATCTTAAGATATTCCCATTATTGTAGATTTTCCCTATTTCAGGATATTACATTCGAGTATTGGCTTATGGAAGAAGGATGCAATAGAAGGATATATGAAAGAGTATTTTTCTATTGAAGAAACATATTCTCATACCATAAGCAGAGCCACTGCTTCCAACAGGCGTTCATAGCCTCGACAGGGTTGCTATTTTAACCCAAAAATGAACCACGATCCTGATGTAAAAATAGTTATTCAACCAATTTTGTGGAGAGATCACCATGTTGGTATGATAGCGAGATAACCATAGTGCCACTCACCAGAGATGTAGCAAAGTGATCAGGCTAGCTCGTGATGAGACCTCCTGTCCTTGAAGCAGTTGAGAAGGTCATTACCCTGGTGTGGTGGCCATTGTGGGCATCTCATTTGATAAGCTCTTATGAACATGGTAAGCTGGATTGTAATGAGACCCCCTATCCTCTTTTGAAAATTTTCATCTAAGCATAGTATTACTTTTTTGAAACATAAGCATTTTGATTTATATGGAGGTCACTGTGCTGGTGTGATGGCCAGATAGTCATAGTGCCATTCACTAGGATTGTAACAGAGTGATCAGGCCGAATCATGATGAGACCTCTTGTCCTTGAAGTACATGAGAAGGTCATTACCATGGTGTGGTGGCCATTGTGGGCATGTCACTTGTTAAACCCTTATGATCATGGTAAGCTGGCTCGTGACGAGACCCCCTATCCTTGAATTAGATGAGAAGGTCATTACCCTGGTGTGGTGGCCATTGTGGGCATGTCACTTGTTAAACCCTTATGATCATGGTAAGTTGGCTTGTGACAAGAACCCTTATCCTCTCTTAAAAATTTGCATGAAAACATAATAGTTATTCTTTATACATGAAGGGAGGCTCATTAACTCCTTAAGAGTTAGGGATGGTGAGAGAAGTAAAAAAATTCCAATACAATTAATATCCCTTATTCCTATTTCTTCATATTAGAGGGAAATACTACTCTAAACTATAGAAATATGTACCATCATAAGATCATGTATTGTATGATAAAAAAATTGAGCTGGGAATGAATTAGCCTTTCATTTCATATATGTACACTAACAAATTCTTGTTTAGAGATTATAGTGTCAAAGAATCATCATCTTGGTAATTTTAACTACTTTCCACCTTTCTTCCACTACCACTTCTTCCTGTGAGATGCCTTTCATAGCTAAGGTGTGGATCGAGGGGAATATTGGCAAAAGAAGGAATAAAATGAAAAAATAAGGCTGTTCAATTCGACTGAAGAACAACTGTTCCATTTGATTGAACAATAGTCGTTCAAAGAGTTTGAATAGCAAGGATAAAAACACAAAAAACACGGCTGTTCAATCTGACTAAACAACAACTGTTCAATTAGATTGAACAACAACAATTCAAAGAGTTTGAACAGAAAAGGGTAAAAACACAAAAAATCACGGCTGTTTAATCTGATTGAACAACAGCTGTTCAATTAGATTGAACAACAGCCATTCAAAGAGTTTGAACAGCAAAGGGAAAAACGCGAAAAACCAGCTATTCAATCTGATTGAACAGTAGCTCTTCAATTGGATTGAACAGTAGTTGTTAAAGAGTTTGAACACTAATAATAAAAAAATGAGAAAGGAACGACTATTTAAATTGATTGAACATCAAGTGTTCAATTGGATTGAACAACAAGAAAAAAAACAAAAAAACATAGATGTTCAATCGATTGAACAACAAAAGAAAAATTAAAGAGGGAAAGAATACATTTTTAGGCATGAGGAATGTAAAAAAAAAATAGGAACTAGGAATTGTAAAGAAATTATATACATTATTTACAAATGATGGTACCAAATTCTCGTGTACTTGAGGTTGTGGGGTTATCACCCCCTCCAGCCACAACTTGGATGGTAGGATCATTTCATACCTGCTGGCAAAAAGATTCCTTTGTGAGCGGCTTGTGATATAGGCACACTCTATGCCCATTTACTCAAAATGTAGAACCGAATCCATCTATGGTGGTCAAGGTGAGTGTACCATTATTGTGTACTTCTTGAATTTCGTATGGTCCGAGCCACCTTGTTTGCAATTTTCCTGGAAAATCTTGGAATCTAGAGTCATAGAGAAGTACCCAATCTCCTTTTTGAAATATCTTCTTCTTGATGAGGTTATCATGCCACTTAGCTCACTGTTGTTGGACGATCACTTTTCGCTGTAGAGCCAGTAGCCGCATTTCATCTAGCTCATTTATTTGTTGGAGCCTTTTAACCTGGGCTTCTGTTAAGTCCAACCCTACCTCCTGGGTTGTTCTTAGAGTCTTGATTTCAAACTCAATAGGGAAAATAAGCTCTCTCCCAAATACTAGATGATATGGGGAGTATCCAGTGGTGTTTCGCCACGTTGTGCGATAGGCCCATAAGGCTTCTAGTAATATAGTGGCCTAGTCTCGACGATGTACTGATACAATTTTTGTAAGAATTTCTTCCAGAACTTTGTTGGTGCTTTTGACCTGCCTGTTTGCCTACCGGTGGTAAGGAGATGTAACTCTATGTATGATATGGGATTTTTTAAGGGTGGCTGTAATTTTATTACCTATGAACTGTGACCCCCCATCAGTTATCACTTCCCATGGAAAACCATATCGCATGAAAAAATAAAAAAGGAAATTAATCACAGATTCCTCCGTGGCTCTTGATAAGGACACTACCTTTTCCCATTTCATTTCATAATCAGTGGCAACCAATATGTAGGTTTTCTAGTTTGATGGTGGGTTGAATGGCCCAACGAAATCTAGTGCCCATCTCTTGAACGATTCTATCACCAATTGTGGTTGTAGTGTAATTTCATCGGCTTGGCCTTGGTGGCCCATTCTTTGGTAGCTATCATAGGCTTGGACATATTTTTTCCCATCTTTGAAAATTGTAGGCCAATAGAAGCCTAATTGTAACACTTTGTGCCCTTTTCTGCGATCTGTGAAATGACCACCGCATGGTTCATTGTGACAGTCCTGTAGGATTTCATAGATCTTGTCCTCCATGATGCATCTATGTATGTGCATGTCAGCCCCTGTATGGAAGAGGTATCCACTGATCCAGGATAAACTTGTGCTCCGTTGTACAATTAGTTTCTATTTTCTTGATTTTAAGTGTCTAGGCAACTTTCCTACTGCCAAGTAATTTTCCACATTTGCATACCATGGTGTTTTCACCACTACCACAAATAGGTGTTCATCAGGAAAATGATCATCAACTCCTTGCATATCGTGTGTCTTTGGAACCCTGGACAGGAATTCTAAAACCATGTTTTCCTTTCTTGGACAATCCTTGATAGTTATATCGAATTCCTACAGTAGCAGCAACCAACGAGTTATTCTCCCATTCGTGATTGGTTATTAGCTAAATATCTAATGAAAGAGTGATCAGTATATAGGAGTACTTGATAGCCAGTTATATAATGTCTAAATTTATTAATAGCACAAATGATAGCCAAGAACTCCTTCTCAATCACTGTATAATTTAACTCGGTAGGAGTGAGGTTTTTGCTGATATAATAAATATCATAGGGATTTTCGTCTTCTTCTTGGCCAAGAAATACCCCTATTGCTATGTCAGATGCATCTGAGGATATGTGAAAAGGTAATTTCCAGTTAGGACCTTGTAGAATTGGTGCTGTTGAGACCAGTTTCTTTAAATCTGCAAAAGCGGTGTCACATTTATCAGTCCAGTGGAATTCAACATTTCTATTCAATGCATACAAAGGTGCAGCTATTTGTGAATGTTTTTTTATAAATCTACGATAATATCTTGCATATCCAAAAAAATAGTGTACCTCTGTTTGGGTACAAGGTATGGCTAATAGAATTATTACTTCTATTTTTGCTGGATGTACTTGTATTCCAGCTGCAGATATGTAGTGACCTAGGATCATTCCCTTGGTCATCATCATGTGACACTTTTCAAAACATAACCTAGTAGAAATACATTGCTCCAACACCTTTTTTAGCATTTATAAATCTTTATCAAAGTCCTCACCATATGGTGTGAAGTCATCCATATAGATTTCAAACCCCTCATTTATTAAGTCGAAAAAAATATTGATTATGGATCTTTGAAATGTTGCTGGAGCATTACATAGCCCAAATGGTAAAACTCTATAAGAAAAATTACCCCATGGGTAGGTAAAGGTTGTCTTATCCTAGTCTTCATGGGATATCTGGATTTGATTGTATCTACTGAACCCGTAAAGAAAGGAAAATAACCGCTTCACTGCCAATGTGTCAAGGACTTGGTCAATGAAAGGGAGGGGGAAGTGGTCTTTCTATGTTGCTTTATTTAGTTCTCTGTAAACCACGCAGATTCTCCATTTCCCATTCTTTTTAGGGATGACTACCAGAGGTGAGACCCATTTGCTATCTGAAATAGGATAGATGAAATTTACATCCAGCAGTTTTTGCAGCTCATCTTTTACAATATCTTATAAGTGTGGGTTTATCCTTCGATGAGGTTGTCTAATGGGTCGAGCTTCCTTATTTGTATAAATGTGATGGGTGCAAAGTTGGGGATCTAAACCCTTCATGTCTGGGTAGTCTCAAGAAAATGCCCCTTTATGCTTCTATAGAACTTTTATGAGCCTTTACTTTTGGTTACTATCCAAATTGCCATTGATATTCAGGATCTTCCCTGGCTCAATATCAATGGGTGTGCTATTACACATGGTGGTTGTGGGAATATATTGATCCTCGAGGTCTGTCAAGGGGTCCTCTTGAACTCCATATTCAAGGATTGTTTTCAAAATCTGGCATTTTAAGTTTTCAGACGTGGGTGGTTGATTCATAAAATTATTAATTACATCGTCTTCAGTTTTATTTTTCAATTCGAGAGCTTCTACTAATGTCAAGGGTGGATGAATGTTTTTCTCCAAATATGCATATGGATGTTTGTGAATTTTTACTGTGGGTAAGCTTGGTTTGGTAGTTGGAAAAATAATGAATTTTTTATGGAATCTCCTCTAGTGATGGTCATTCTGCCTGTTCGACAGCTTATGTAAGCATAAGCTATTTCCAACCAAGGTTGCCCCAGAATCAATGGGTGGCTGTCCATCATGTTCTTTGGATTAATAACTAAGAAATCAGTTGGATATTCCCATGAGTCTACTGAGATCGGGATGTTCCTGCACTATTCTTTTTGGTCTGATAACAGACCTGCCAACAAGCTCTAGCAATGTAGCCATTGGTTCTAATGTTGATATGCCTAGAGTTTCCTAGGTTCCTATAGTTAGGATGTTAATGGCCACCCCTAGGTTAACCAATGTGTTTGTAAAGGAATATCTAGAGATCTGCACAGTTACTATGCAATTTCCTGGGTCTTCATATTTTACGAGCAGTTCCTTAACCAGTGATAAGTCAGATAGCATCCCTACCACATGAAAAGTGGGCGCAACCTTTGTTTTTTTCACTTGCTTTTTTCCACATAGCTCTTTAATTTTTTTTGCACAGATGGGAATGTCTTGTATGGCCTAGAGAAGAGGAATTTTGATACAAAAGTTTCTTAACTCCCCCAGGATGTCAAAATCTAGAGAGGCTATAAGTCTGGGCAGATTTAACCTTTTAGGGAATGGAGGTAGAAATACCCTAAGCTCTTCAGGCCTCCCTTGTTCAATCGTTTCCTTCTCTTGCCCTACCTCTATTTTTGTTATATTTTCTTGGCTAGGTTCCGTTGAAGTCCCAGTTTTGGGTTGAGGTGGGATTGTGACTTCTGCTGGTGATATTGTACATCCTGATCTCAGCCTTAGTTCATTATATTGCCTTGGTTTAGTGTCAGGGTTTGGATATTCTATAATATGGATTAATTGAACCGGTCTGTTATTGAGATTAGGATTGGGTTGAGTTGGTAACTGAGGATGTAGGTTAGGCTGAGGGTTGTGCTGAATTGGGTATGGAGCTGGAAGTGTAGGTTGATTCTGGACCCCTGCTCCTCTTGGTAAGTTGGTCATTCCCAGGGGTCCCTGCCAATTCTGAGGCCAATTAGTGGTTTGAGAAGGGGATGCTGGCCACTGGGCTTGGTATGGAGTTTTTTTCCAATAAGGAGGAGAACAACGAAATCTTGGCCAATTATTCCCTGGTGAGGGTTGTGTTGGCTAGGGTGGTATAGGAAACGAATGGGTCGACCAAGTAGAAAAAGGGTTTTGATTTTTCCAAACCACTGTAGGGTTTTTATTAGGGGAATTTTGAGGTCTAAAATGGGCCTCCTAAGGAAAATGTACAATCAAAATTCACTTTATGAAACCAATCAAATTTTATGGGATGACATCATCCCTAACTGTTGAGGTGGCATTGATTGAGTTAAAGGTACTTACTTGTCACATTCTCAATGGTGGATAAAAACTCATGGTTAACCATGGTAGTGCTCTAAGTACTTTTAAATTCAAAGTAAAGTACTCATAATAAATGTCATTTCACACTTTTTGGATAAAAATATATTATTGTCATCATATTTCTTGAAAGAAATGATGCATATCCCTCTACATTTATTATATTATATTGTATTATATTATTTTTATATAGTATATTAATTACATGTTATTATACAATTTAATAATATAAATTTTAATTAATAGCATATAATAATTAAGAATTTATAAATGTATATTTATATTTTATTTTAAGTTATTTAAGCACAAAGGAAAAATGCATTAGTTGTTCAATGATAATGAATATTTCTTGAAAATCTCATTCTTATTTATAGACACATCAATACAATTTTTTTTATTAATTTTATTTTGATACAACTTTTGAATTGAATTTAACTATGGTTACATGGATTGTGGTGCAAAAAGTGAATTTCAAATTCATAAATATTATTATTGGTTTTGCTATTATTTTATTATTTCCTTAGGAGGCCCATTTTAGACCTCAAAATTCCCCTAATGGCTAGTTAAACTGTTGAGGAGAAAAGAACTGGGGCGGGTCTTGAGGCATACCTGGTCATTCCTGCCATTTTCGATGATGATTCATTAGGTAGAATGGTTCTGTCTCTTCCTTCGCTTCTTTGAAAGCCACTTTCAGCCCCTGGAGTGAAGGACAATGGTCCGTGGCATGGTCCTTAGTACAGATGGCATAGGTTTGAACCCTTTCCAAGGGGAATTCCCTTTGGCTATGCTTCTTCCAATAGCGTGGGAAAAATATGGCCAAATTCTACTCTACTATAGCTTGGTTCTGCTTGGCTTGTAAGACATCAAGCTGTGTTTTCAAAGTACCCAGAATGTCAGTTTTAAAATTTACCAAGAGATTTCCAAACTCAGATCTAGCTACACTACCACCAGACTACTTAAGGTCCTTTCTTATTGAGTCACATTCACTTGGCTTATTACGTGTATTACCCCAAGAGAACCTAATACACAGGGACATAATCTCATCATATCCTTCCTAGTAAATATCCCCTTTTCCCATTATGTTAAGTGTTTCAACCCATTCTTCTTTCATTCCCTTAATTAGTGTAGCTTTTAAGATGTCTTTGGATAGTGTAGTATATGGAGACCTTTGTAAATTGTATTGAAATATTTCTACATATTCCTCTAATGTTTCATTGTCCCTTGCAAACATATTGAAGATTTCATTTTTTAGTTCCCGAGTCCGGCAATAGTCTTGATATTTATTAAGAAAAATGTTCTTCATCTGGTCCTAGTTATTGATGGTTCCCCACCTAGCCCCATGAACCAGCGTAATGCTACTACTTTTAAAGTAGAGGGAAATAGTTTCAATTTATGAGGGTCAGTGGTGTAGTCATACCCCTTACATAGGACATCAAATTCAAATAATAATGCATCAGGATATTCCGTGGTCAACCCATGGAAGGTGGGGATGCTCTGTAAGGGAATAGATTTCATAGGGGCATTTGCGGCATGATCAACGATGGGATACTCCAACGTTGATGTTTGCCTCTGATTCTGGTTTTGATTGTTTTCCATTTGATTAAAGATGTGCTAGTAATCTTCAGAAATTTCTTGTTCTGGAGGAGTAATCCTGCGGGAATTGGGAGGTGAATGTGGAGGAAATTTTACAGCAGTTCCCTAGTTTGGGATACTGAGTAGTTCTATCTCGAACACTCCTTTAAGAGAATTAGGCTCAGAAGCTTCTCTTTGTATTGCACCGCTAGTTTCTCCTTCCTCTTCTTGTAAGTTACAAGAACCTCCCTCTCTCAAAGGGTCAGTACCTATATGATTGGAAGTTTGAAGGCTTAGCTCAGATCATTTCGTCTTACTGTGAATCTCGGCATGGTTTGGAGACAGTGAGGTTGTTGCCTGAGGGGGAGTAGTAGGAATTTGAATGGGAATGATTCTGGGTCCTACGGATGCCAGAGATTTAGCTTTCTTAATGATTTCATCTATATATTTTGTTCTTCCAAGGATCACCGGTCCCTTTGATTTTTGGGATTTTTGCGGATGATTTCGATCTGTTTCTATCTTTTTCTTCCTAGTCATAAAACAAGGGCACCTATTCTACCAATATTTACACAAATTGCTAAGAAGCGGGTTATGGAGCAAGCATTTTTCTTACTGGTACGCAGGTTCTTACCTCTCACTTTTAATACCCAATTCTTCACAGCAATGGAGAAATATAAATAAAAGATATCACTCTTAACACTCTCCTCGGCAATGGTGCCAAAAATGTTGATTCACAAAGGTGGCTTATTATAGGAAACCTCTAAGCTCCTCATTTAATTGTCAACCCAGGGTAAGTCTTCTTATTTCAAGAGTGTAAGCACAATATATGCAAGTGAGATAGAATGATAGCTACTGTATGTTTCTTATGAACATAACTCTCTAATTCTCGAATTTCAATCAACTCAAAGAGACATGAAAATGGCACAATGCAACTAACTACTCTGCCTAGCTCTGAAGAAGAGGGACCTAGGATTGAATAGTATAATGATGTGTTGAACAACAATCTTAATGAATTAAACAACAATCTAAATGAATTGAAAAACAATATGAATGAATTGAAAAACAATCACTTATATGATTTTGCAATGGAATTATCTTTGAAAACTAACTAATTTACATTAATCAACAATTGGACGCCTTATGGTACAAAGGGAACAATATTATTCATAAAGATAAATAACATTCACCAGTAATTATTATATGATTCGTAAATCGACTGAAAAGGCGTTGGAAGGAAATGAAAACATCTAATAATGATAAAGAATTATTGTAAATCAGAAAGCACAAATGCGATAAAACATTATTCTAAACTAGAAAGCACGAATGCTAAACTATTCTAAAGAAAGAAAAACTATAAATTTATTGAGTGGAAAACGTAATTTACAACTGCATCAGATAACTGGACATCAATTCTGTAACTAATGGACAACATGGAAATTAGCAGAGAAACTCCCAAGGGATGGGCCCAAACCACTAGAAGTTGTAACACAATGAAAACTCAAAAGATGATTGCTCAAAACATAAAAAATCTTTATTAAATTGAGGGATAATAAAGAGATACAACAAGACAGTTCTATCCTGATGCGTTGATTACAGAAGGAAATTCCTATATTTTTTCTAGTTCATCCTTGGTCCTTTTAAAGGCATTTTCATGCAATGGTACAATATTTTCCAGACGACAGCCCGCTGGGCATGGCTGTCATTTGGGATCTCGAGCTTGGATATATATTTCTGCCTTCTGTCAATTTATGGAAGCTACTAAGATTCCATGAGTCCGTGTCTGTCGGTCATCCTCCGTTTAGCATTGGTTCATATGCTCTATTTTCCTGCATACAGAGATACAATAAGTCAAATTTACATTATAAAACTGTTTCCTTTTGTCGTTAGCCCAATTGCCCTGATTTTCATAAACCTTTTCTATCTTTATTGTTTAAAATGAGGGAGAACTCCCAAAACTGTGTCACAATTCAAGTAATCATAAGGTGGCAACATACCTTAATTATAGCCCAACAATACCCACCCCCCATCCCCATGTCATATGGAGGTGCATTAGGTCTCATGTAATGAGATGTTATTGTATTTAGTCCCAGCCCATGTTTTTCCAGGCGCATTATGTATGTGGGATTCATTATATTATTTTCTAGCCCATTGATTCCAGCATGTCATGTATAATGTATTATATACAGGGATAATTTTAAGGATGGAAAATTTTCTTGAAGTTTAAAAAATTGGTGAATCTTACTATTCCCTAATATGCAAACTATAAAATTTTTAATAATGTATTTGTAAAATTATTAAAATTTATAATGATATTATATATATTGTCTATATAATGTGGGCATTTTTTAATGTAAAATAATTTTATATTGTAAAATTTGGGTGAATCATTTTTATAAAAAATGGAATTTGGCGAATCCTTTTTTTTGGAAAAACCATGGAAAATTAGCCCACCTGTGAATATTAGCCCCTAGAATTTTCCATGATTATATATTTTATATCTCAATCCGACATTTCTAGGCTCACCATTATTATTTGTACTTTTTCATCTCGGTGGGTATGGGTATGCCTCCCCCGCTTCTTTGAGAACAAGTAATCCAACATAAAACGAGACTTAAATCACTTTGTAGGTCTTGACCCCTCAGTTACCATCCTCTTTTGCTTCACTTCATCTAGGTCTCTCTCTCTCTCACTCCCCTTCGATGTCTAGTGATTGTGCTCACACAACATACTTCAGTCATATGATTTTCTCCTAACACTCGTATGCTGGGGGGAAATATGTTATCACAAAAAATTAGTCATCTAAAAATATCTAATTATATGGATCGAAATAAAAATTTAAGGCATTAATGATGTAAGTGAGGGCAGTCATGGCTGAAGCTAGGGTTTCACTCTATTTAGTTGTTTCCGCCACAACCGCTGAAGCGCCTAGCTCACTCTGCTCCATTGACGTCGAGGCGAAGAGACCAGTTACCTCTGAAGATGCAGCCCTCAGCCGATTGATGCCTCAACCTAGGTTGAAGGCATCTCAAAAAATCGCAGCCGCTGCGAGTGCTGTGGAAGCAAGCTGCACGAGTTCTAAGGCAGTGGGAAAATACACTGTCACTAATCGATTTGTTGTAGATGCATCAACACTTACAGAAGCTCCTCATAGCCAAAGAGGTTTGATTCAGCTTCGACTTGGTTATGTAAGGCCTCACAAGGCAGAAGCAACGAGATTAACTAAACACATAGACCCTGTCATTGCCCATGCTTGGGGGAAACTGTGCTTTCTAGATCTGCTTGCTAGGTGTGTAGAGGAGGCTTTATTGGTTGGAAAAACCTTGTTCTCTGGAAGCTATCCTCATCTTGCAACTTCCCTCACACCCCAACAAGACTTGAAGGAGCTGGCTTACCAGAGATCCAGTTCGATCTCATCTCAGATCTGCAATGGTATGCAAGGGTTCACACATCTCTCTGTCCCTTCCAGCACCATGCACGAACCAAAGGTAGAACCTCCTCATCAACAACCCCCAGGTAGACTTGCAATCTAGGATAGTTTTCCTGCTTTTCAAATCCAGTTCTCTCTTCTCTCGAGTAGATCCATGTTGCTTTGGGTCAACCCATTAGACAGAGTTTAGAATCTCATGCATACCCTAGAGCACAAGCTGAGAATACCCAAAGATATTTAATGACTTATTTATGGAGGTAAACAACTTGATGCCTCTTTCCCCCTTTCATTTTACAAGATTGAAAGAGATGATACCTTGATTTTATCCTTACGTCTAAGAGGAGGAGCCATAGGAAATTCCTCTTCTGCTCCAGTTTTCTCCTACAAGGATGTTGTCCATGCATAGCCCAAGAAATTTTCCCAAACCCATGAGGCCCCCGAGCCATTTCTGGTTGAAAAATTAGAGGATGTGCCCTCTATAGAGATCACCCATCTAGATCTAGCTGAACAAATCCAAAAATTTAAAGAATTTGCTATTATCTGTAGATTCAATGGAATTTGGCCTTGCAAAAAGGAACTCTACGAGTGGATATATGCCAACTGGACCCACCACTGCAAGGTCAGCTTCTGCTCAAAAGGTTACTTCATAGTATTGTTTGACCATAACAAGTATTATCAATAGGCCCTAATAGAAGGGCCATGGTTTTGGG
Source organism: Pinus albicaulis (assembly GCA_034641835.2). Taxonomy (NCBI): domain Eukaryota; kingdom Viridiplantae; phylum Streptophyta; class Pinopsida; order Pinales; family Pinaceae; genus Pinus; species Pinus albicaulis. The sequence goes on along the minus strand of CM076584.1, from coordinate 1,349,984,035 downwards.
GAGTAGTGAGGCTATTCATCACCCCTTGGTTCCCAGATTTTGACCCAGCTATAACAGTGATCACCAGGACTCTAGTCTGGGTCAGGCTCCCCAACTGATCGGCCCAACTATGGCATCTTTCAGTTTATCATGGAATAGGAAACAGCCTGGGGCACTTCTTGATAGTAGATCACTCTCGCGAGAGCCAAGGACTTTACACATATGCCAGAGTATGTGTGGAAATAGACATAAGAAAAGGCTTTCCTAACCAAATTAATCTCAATATAGGTGACTTTGTATGGAATCAAATCTTGGATTATGAGAACACTACCTTCTGCTGCCGCCATTGTCACCAAACAGGGCATCTTCAGAACTCCTGCTCCTCTTTTCTGAAAAAAAGGAAAACACTTCAAAATCCAAATCCAAAAGTTGGAAACCTTGCAGTCTGCCACCCATGGATGACTCTAAATATTTGAGTTCAGAGGATGAAGAGTCAGATGCTGAAATGGAACACGCTCAACAGAATACTAACATATCCACTACCATTCGAGAGCATCCTCCAGACACGGCGATCGCTCAGAAACGATCTCATGAGTCCTCCTCTTTCAATACAGATAAGGAGACTCCACATTCCATCAACACTAGTTTACAAATGGTTGTTTCCCATCCAAACCAAGCTCGATGGGTAAAAGTAAGCAAAAATAAAGGGAAAAAAAAGTGCTCAGAGGCTTCTGCTCTTTCTGGGTAGAATCTAGCTTTTCTGTCTAAACTCTCTAGTCTTGCTTCTTTGCTCTTGTGCTTGTCACTTTTACTCTTTTTGGGACCGATGTTGATATTTCATCATTTCCAGTAGACCCGCTTCATGCTTCTTTGGATTGTATTCTCACCTTGTACCATATTTTAGCTTAATAGAATTAGCCTTATTCAGAAAAAATATAAAAAATTAAAAATTAAAAATTAAAAAAAAATAAAAAATAAAAAAATAAAAAAAAAATAAAAATAAAAAAATAAAAAATAAAAAATAAAAAAAATTTATATGGATTGAAGTACACCATGTAAGACCAATTTTACCATAGTAAAATTGATTTCACTATAAGAAATAATTTAATAAACCATATTTTATTAAGTTATTTATGCCTAAAATAAGAAATCTCATGAGGAATAATTAAATAAATCCTTATTTATTTAATTTTCCTCTAGGAATAATTAATTATAACATTGTTTAAATAATATTCCTGGTCATATTTAACCCAATTATGGGAAATAATTAGATAAATCATTATTTTTCTTATTTTTCTCAAGGAATAATTAATTAATTTCATTATTTAGTTATTATTCCTTGTTAAATTTGACTAAATCACCTAGGATTAATTAAACAAATCATTATTTGTTTATTATTCTTTAATCAATTTCTTGAAATAATAAACAAACCATTTATTTGTTTATTATTTCTAAATAAAGGTATTTAACCAATTTAAATACCTTTTCCCTCCAACAAAATATTCCAAGTGATTAGATCTAGATCTTGGTTAATAATAATTTATTATTCTCCATTATCAAGGATAAATCAATATTTTGTTATAAATAGAAGGGTTTTTCCATTCATTCTTCACTTTGATCATCCTCATTGTCGCTATCATTTTATTTTTCCATTTGAGCTCCCACTTGAGTTCGTCACAGATTTGGGTTTTCTACATCATTGAGAGAGAGAGACTCACGAAGCTGAAGCATTAAGGACAAACAAGAACCCATCCCATTGAGGGGGTTTGGTAGCATTTAATTGTTTCCTTCACCAGGTGTTACATAATACAAAAAATCATTCTTTAAACTTATATTGTCTGTTGGCCACTTGGAGTTAATTTTTCATCAATTGTTATTTATTTTTGTTGTTTAGCTACTTTTACTGCATAAATCAGGGTTTTTGCATGATTTTTTCTAATTATCTGTTGTAGATCTAAAGATTTGGACAACCATTTCTATTGTTATGGATATTTTTCATGCATAACTAAAGTAGGATCTTTTCGTACATTTGCGACAATATTTTACACTAACAATAAAAAAAGACCCCTCTATATATATCTCGACCCATTTTTCTGTCAAAATAGTGGATTTTACCTAAGTGCATCCCTTTAATTATTCTCCAGTGTTGAAACTCCTCTCACATCCTTTGTTATATATATTAAAACCTGAGCCCTTTATCCATGCCTATTTAGCTCCTCTTGATTGCATTTATTTTTCCCACGCATACCTTAGCTCCTATATACTCTAGGCATGGAACCTCGCTTTATGTCCAATGCATAAAACCCAACCTCAAATTCCAACCTTTCCTTTTAATTGCTTATTCTTCAAATATTCAGGCTAAAGTCCTCCTGAGTGGCCCACTTGCCATGCAATCCCATTCCTTTATATGTTTCTGCAATAAAAAGGGTAACTATGATAACCAAGCTGGGGTAGAAACCTTTGGGAGCTACCCACTCTCTCCTTCATTTAATGCTTCTAACCTGCTCTTATTGGTTTAACATGACAAGGAAAAGGTATTTATAAATTTCGCCGGAGTGTAACCTCTGGGCGGGACCCAAAATTCCACGTAAGCTCGGTCCTCATTTCCCGCTCTTTATCTCTATGTTATCCTTTGATCCTTCCATTTTAAGGCCTTTGGCTCAGCTCCTGTCACTTAACGACTTTGTATCTTGACGCTTGTTAATTGACAGAATTCTTTCGAAACTTTGAAAAAAATAATTATTGTCACTTCTTCGCTCTACTTTTTTAATGCTTGGTCTACCTCCGATGTAAATCTTATCTCACCTCCATCTCTAACTCAATTCATTGAATTCCAATTCCTCTAAGATTTTGGTAACTCACAATCATTGATCATATAATTGATCCATGATCAACACCTTCATTCATTTTATTATAAAAAGGATTCCACTTCAATGATAACAAGATGTTTGGCTCTCTCTCAGCCTCCACATGTGCTTCCTCTATGCTACTCTGATCCGATAATGTTATATATAAATGTGTAAATCCCTCCAGAGATTTGACTGCAATAGTAACGTATTTATGTCACGCTCATGCCCAATATGGACTCAATGTTAATAACGCATTGATCATGAAAATTTGTTAGGTCCCTATATTACTAGTGTAGTTCCTTATTATGCCAGTGTAACCTCCCTTATTGTTATTTTTGTATCCCTGTAACCCCTATATTGTTATTATTGTGCCCTTACATTGTTATTGTTAGGTTCACTAGGATTATATTATGATCCCTTGTACCCCTATATATAGAAGGAGGTTTTTTCATTTGTATCATCCAATAATTGTTCATTTATGTAATGTATTGGAGGTTACCCCCCTGAAGTGGCTTATTTCTAAGGCGATGATCTCTCTTTTCTTATATTTTTGGAGCTGGTTTCATAACATTTGGTATCAAAGCTTTGGATTCTATGGTTTCGCTGCTCCAAATAGGTCATCGTGGCATTTTTTCTATAACATTTTTCTATGAAGGTTCAGAAGCTAGAAGAAGAATAATTGCAGTATGAGATATCAAAATTACGGTACCAAGTGTGACAAATTTTGATCTTACAATGACCAATCAAATATGACATAGGTGGTTTAAAAGAAAAAATGAAGGCTAAGTTGGAAAGTTTGAAGGATCAAATGAAATATTATATGGATAATGAAGTAGTGGAATATCACATCGAGCATCAATAACAAGTTCTCCAACTCTCGAAGGATAACCTAACTTGGTGTAGAATAAAATGAAACAACAGGAAGATCAACATCACGTCGAAAGAAGTTCTAAAGTAGACACAGAAACAAAAACTCGACAAGAACGATTAATTTTAAAGTATCTCAGCAAGTCAAAGAACTTTCCTGTAGCATATTCCACATGGAAGGATGAGAATTTTATACAAAAGCATCAAGACATAATCAATCATTGAGGAAAAAACTTGTTTGAAGGATAGGGGCATGTTAGGTCCCTATATTACTAGTGTAGTCCCTTATTATGTTAGTGTACCCCCCTTACTATTATTGTTGTACCCCTATAACCCCCATATTGTTATTATTGTGCCCTTACATTATTATTATTAGGTCGTCTAGGATTATATTGTCGCCCCATGGACTCCTATATATAGAAAGTAGGTTTTTTCATTTGTATTATCCAAGAATTGTTCATTTATTTAATGTATTGGAGGTTACCCCCTCGAAGTGGCTGATTTCTAAGGCGCTGATCTCTCTTTTATTCTATTTTTGGAGTTTGTTTCATAACAAAATTATACAAAATGACAAGGAATAAACTCTGACCAACTCAAAACACTTGAATAGAGTAGTTCTTCCATTATTTAACAATCAAACATATTTAAAATATGCCCTCTCTTTCCTAATTACAACAATGAAGTCCTTCTCAGCCTTATGGCCCTAATTGGTCATAAAATCCTCTAAAATATATTTCCTACCTTTTATACACTCTATTTCCTATTTAAAATTACATATTTATACAAAAAGTATCTATAAATAAATTTTGGTTTAGATCCACTATTTCCTCACCTAAACTAGATCCTCTTTATCCATATTTATCTCAAACGATATAACTAATCCTAAATCTCTTTAAATCTCTCAATATTCTCGAAAATTTTCCCAAAGAATAGATCTGATTAAAATTGTATTTATAAATACATATTTTTCTAGAATTATCTAAAAATAAAAAACTAAATGATTACATTCAATTTAGGGAATCAACTTCCTTGGAAAATAGAAATCCCTAGGTCTAGTCAGAATACAACTTTGACTTGGAGGTAAGATGCTCCTACATCATTCTCCTAAGGTGAAAAATAAATTCATCGCATCCTCACAATGTGTTTCTTGGATCCCAAACATTACTCTTCAGCCAGTCCTTTGCTTTGATATGTTGTTTCTCTGTTGTTGTCTTCTCCATTCCTCTGAGCTTCCAAAATTTGTGATGTAGTTATCCTCATTCCTTGCTGATGTAGTCTCATCCCACTATCTGCAATATGCTATCTGTTACACCATTTTTTGGTCATCTAACATATTATCATTAGATGGACCCAAGTACACCATGTAAGACCAATTTTACCCTATGTAAAATTACCTTCGCTATGTTAAATAACTTAATAAACCACATTTATTAGGTTGTTTATGGTCTAAACGGGAAAACCCAAAAGGAAATATTAAACAAACCTATATTTGTTTGATTTTCCTCATGGAATAATTAATTAAACCATAATTTAATTATTATTCCCAGTCATGTTTAACCCAAAAACAAAGAAATTAATTAGATAAACCTTTATTTATCTTATTATTTTCTAGGAATAATTATTTAAATCTTATTTAGATAATATTCCTTGTTAAATATGACAAAATCACCCACAAATAATTAAATAAATCATTATTTATTTGATTATCTTCTAACCGCTTCCTTAAAAAGATAAATAAATCATTTATTTATTTATTTTTGACAAATAAAGGGATTTGACCCAAGTCAAATACTTTTTCCCTCCAACAAATATAATAAAATATTCCATAAAAAGGTGGATCTAGATTTGGTTAACATTATTTTAATCATGCACCAAGATCTAGAATGACCCAATATTTTGTTATAAATAGGAGGGTTTTTCCTACCATTCTTCACCTTTGTTGCCTATTAGATCACTCTGGATCTATACACTTGGTCACATTTTTCTACATTATTTGTTGTGTGAGCTCCCTTTGAGTTCTATCTTTGTCTGGGTTTTCTACACCAACAAGAGAGAGAGATTCTAGATCTGAAGTGCTGAAGACTTCCAAGAACCCATCCCATTGAGGAGAATTGGATACGCCTTCTTGTTTTCCTCCCAGGTGCCCTTAATACAAAAAATTCTTTCAAAAATTGTTCTTGTCTTGTCTATTGGTATATGGAGCAAACCCTTATTTTTACTGCTTAATGTCTTTCTATGCATAGATCTGGTTTTTTGCAGCGCTTTTCTTGATCAACTAACTACAGATCTGAAGATATTGGCAGCCACTTTTGTTGTTAGGGCTATTAGTTATGCGTAGCTAAAGTGGTCCTTTTTCGTACACTTCGACAAAGGATTCATACTAAAAAATGGCGACTCCACACGGATTTTAAATTATGACTGCTGTCGTTTCTCATATTCCTGCATATCCAGCTACTTCAGACCCTAGGGTTTCTTTTCAGCTGTTTATTTTTCCTATTTTTATGTTTTTTTTCTCACATAAAACCGTAAAACATTAAAATTTTTAACTTCCGTGTGTTTCTGGCCCTATTGCGCAGGTAAGCGACATCAGCCGCAACTGAGACGACAACTTTTCCGAAAATATGCCGCCGAGACAACCAGAATTGGAGGTTGCACTTTTCAGCCCAAAAACTGCGACCTGGACCTCCAGGTTGCACTTTTCAGCCTCTTTTCTACGACCTGCACTGAAAACAGGTCAAAAACTGCGACCTGCCCTTTTTTCAGTTGTTTTTCTACAATTTTTCTAGGTTCTGCTGAAGCCTCTGTCAGGGTTTTCCAGCCTCTATTTCAGCCCGCTTTGACCTGGTTCTGATCTGTTTTAGCTCATCTTATTGGGAACATAGCCCCCTAGGGCTTCAGTACCCTCCACTTTTTGTGGAAGAGTTTTTAGCTGTTTCAGCCGTCTTTTTTTCAGAGTTTTAGCCTTCCCTTTTTCAGATCTGATACCTCCTCTTCAGATCCCTTTAAATCAGCTTTTCTTCCTTTCAAATCACCTCTTGTCATTTTGTTTGGACCTTTCTTTAGGACTTCCCCCCTGTCCTTTCCTCTTTTTGTTTATTTCCTCCCTTTTTCCAGCCACCTTGCCTCTGTCTCTTGGCCGTGATCTGCACCTCTTTTCAACAGCTTTATCCTTTAGATCCCTGTCCCTTTTGACCTTAGATCTATTGGCCTCTTTTCCATGTGTTTTGACTAGATTTTTTCCCCTTTTCAGACTAGTTTTGTGAGACCCGCCTTCGTGGGTTAGATAGATGCAAAAGTAGCTGCTAATTTTCTGTTATTTCAGCATTATATATTGTTCTCTGCAGCTTTATTTTCAGTTACGCAGCACACTTTTTTCTTGCTATCAAAATGGAAAGGGTTTTAAAAATTAAAATTAACGCACGCCACACACTGACCCTAAGTGAAGAAGCGCCTGGTTAACACCGCCTGGAAAAGACTTTAAAATCAATTGTCACTGCACATTTTCTGCCCTTGACCTCACTTGATTTTGTCCCTTTCTGCCCCTGTCAGTTTCCTTCTTCCCGTCATCATTGCGCCCCCAAGGTGCCTTTCCCGGAGACTTCTTGGCCTTCACCCTCAGTTTCCAGTCGATCGACCTGCTCCGTCCCGCCGTCGTCGAGCCAGTCCTTCCCCAAGTCCGCACTCTGACTCCTCTCCTGATTCATTGGGTTCTCCTTCTCCTTCTGGTTCTCCCCTTGTCACCTTCACTATGTCTGGTCCAGGGCCTAATGCTAGCGATGCTCCTGGCCCTAATGCCCGAACTACTAACCATCACAGGAACTACCTCGGCCATACCCTCGCTGACGTACATCGCAGGCCTCAGCCTCCTCGATTTCAATCAGTTGATCAATGACCCTATCCGCCACGATGTTGGTTGGCCTGCTATGCAAACCAAGCTCCTCTCCGACATCCCTAAGTTCGAAGGCCTTGCTGGAGAAGATCCAACCAATCATGTCTGATCTTTCCACATGTGGTGTTCCTCCAATTCCATTACCGATGACTCCATCCGTCTTCGATTGTTCCAACACACGCTTACCAGCGAAGCTTCTAAATGGTATGTAGACCAAGCCACCTCTTCCCATACCACCTTTGCAACCATTGCCCAAGACTTTTTATCGTACTTCCAGCTCCCTCTCCGATACGATACTGGTACGGAGCTCTTGACTTCCTTCAAGCAAACATCTTCAACCCGCCTTTCTACCCATGTTCAGGAATGGTGATAAAGACGAAGCTTATGTCGAGCTCCCCCCTTCGAAGATCGGATCTATATGGACTGGTTCCTTCGCTCTCTCTTAGCTCCCATTGGCAAAGATGTCACCTCCCATTTTCCTCAAACCGAAGAAGCCGCCCTTCAAATAGCCTTGAAATATGACTTGATCTATGCCCAGTCTGGTTATGTTTATACCGTTCTTCCTGACCTCCCCAGGCCCAGCGGTGCTAACTCCCGAGGGCATCTCATTCTGCCGACGGTATCATTGGAGCCCTTTCCCATCCATATGCTCAACCTCTTATGGGCTATGGTCTCCCTCATGGAGGGGCCAGCACCTCTAGCACTCTTCCCCCTCCCGGTAGCATGTATCTAGGATACGGCATGCCTCCTCCTTTTGCCTAACCTCCTACTTACCTCAATTTTTCCCAACCTAACCATTACCCTTATCCGCAGCCTGGTGCGCCATCTCCTCCAGCATATGTGCTTCCACCTCCCTTGCCTCCTCAACCCCAACACCAGCACCTATAGCCCCCTCCAGGGCAATTATTTGCACAGCAGGGTGCGACTAATCCCCATTCTTCTCAAAGAAGGCAGAGAGGTAATCCAAATCAATCTACCCCTGGTACTCGTGGACCCAATCCTCAGGGTTTTGACCCTAACACTGCTAACCAGCAATAGGGCACTCAGCCCAAGCCAGACAGGCCTCTTCGCACCAATAAGCCTTGTTCGTGTTGCGGTGTTTACGGTCATTATACCCACGATTGTCCCCTCTTACCACATATGTGGCAGATGTGGGAGTCTCAAGCCACATTGCGCGGACAACACGCCTCCCCTCATGCTCCTCCTAATGTGGCCACTACCCAACCAGCTGTTTTTACCGATCCCTTCCCTCAGCAAGGATTCGTGGCTACCCAACCACCTGATGGATAGGTCGCCACTCCACCCTCCATTTCTGGTTCCTCCGATTACCAGATCCTCATGATGAACTCTGATCCATCCCCAACCGTCGACCTTCACCTTCAAACTCAATCTCGCCAGTACCCCAAGCCTTCTGCTCAGTCTGCCCCCGAGCCTCCTTCTTCAGGTTCTACAGAGCCTCTTTCAACATCCAATGGTCCCTTACATATCCCTCAACCCAAATTTGAGGTCCATACCAAGATTCCTAAAGGTCCGTTACGTCGAAATGCTGCTTCTGGTCGTTGGCTCATTCGTATAGCATAGTAGACGATTTGGCGCAATCTCCTGTTTCCATTTCCACATTGGAACTCCTCCAGTCGTGCCCTTCCCAAAATAAGGCTCTACTATCTGCCGTGGGTGCTGTAGATCCTGCTAGTGACCAAATTATTGTTTTCGACGCCCATCAATCAGAGCACCCTCCTCTTCCTGCTTCCGTCGCCTTCCAAATCCCCGTCAAAATTTGGAACGCTAACGTTTCCCGATGTATAATTGATGAGGGGGCATCCACCTGCGTGATGTCCGCTTCGGTTTGGAAGCAACTCAGATCTCTTGAGTTGGCCCCTTCCACGATCACTCTTCGAGTGTGGGATGGCCATGCCTCCCAGCCCATTGGCCTCTTCCGTAATTTCCCTATCACTCTTGCAGGCAAGACTGTTTGCGTTGACGTCGAAGTCATTGACGCCCCTCTAGATTACAACATTCTCTTGGGGCAGAGCTACACTTATGCTATGTCTGCTGTCCCTTCTGTGGTTTTCCGCAAGATGTCTTTCCCTCATAATGGAAAGATAGTCACCATTGACCAGTTGACATATCATGAGCCAAAATCTCAGACCTCACCTGAGACAACCATCTCTTCTGTAGCCAACAAGAAAACCGTCGATTCCTTGACCAGTGTATCTCCTGGCATCTAAAAAGACTCCTCTTTGCTCGGAACCTTCCCTGGTCTTCCTCCTCCTCCTATCTCTGACCCCAGCTCATCGAATTTTTTCATGATGCAATCATCTTGGGCTACCCTCAAGCAACCTGCTTCGGCTAGACAACAACCTTGCCCTCCTCAACCTGCTCCTAGCCCCTCACCTGCAGTTGGTAGTCATGAGCCTCTTTATCCTCCTGGCATGGTTCCTCCAAGCCTTAGCCATTTAGGAGCCGTCCCACCTGGCCATTACCCCTCTGGTCAGATACCACTCCTAGCTCCTCCGCCAGGAGTGTACACGATACCGGTCATGGCCACCCTCTCTCTCCCTAACCTGAACCTAGGCATACCCATCTAGTACATTGACCCTCCAGCCGCTACCTCTCTTGGTCACCCCAAACCCTACCTTGCTTTGACACTAGTTCAACCGGTCCCCCTCGCTTCCTCCAGGCCCCCCGCACCTCCCCAGGACCCTGCCCCTGTGGTGCCAGCCCCGGGAAAGAAAGGAAAAGCTCGTAAGGGGGCAACCAATCAGGACCAAGCCGCCCTGACAACCCCTACCCTTCCGCGACCGCCAAAGCCCACTATCCAGTGCGCTTTGTGCGATATTGTCGGTCACGCCACCCATATGTGTCCTAAATTGCCACACCTCAAGATCCTGGTCAATGAGACATTTCCCGACTCTGATATCCCCAAAGTCTATGTCACTATCCGGGATTCTCTCCCGAAACTCAAAACCTTGCGCACAAATCACCCTTGTGCTTTGTGCGATTTCCACGGCCATTACACCCACCTCTATCCCCGCCTTGACGAGTATCATTCCTCCTTGGACACGTACCACCAATTCAAGGCTATGCATGACAAGATACCTTATCACTTGTCTGCGAGTTCTACTTCGATAGGACCAGAGGATATTCCTACTCTCATTCCTCCTCCCACTATCGAACCAATGGAGCCTTAAACCACCATTTTGTACCTATCATCATCCTTGAGAGATAGTTCACCTAACCTTCGCCCTGCAGACACTCTCAGTTCCCCCTCGGTGGACCTTGGATCTGTTGACGTTGCATATCTGAGCCCTTCTCCTCAAGATGACTCATCACACATCACTACCTCCTCGGGTGGTCCTTCTTCCTCCAGTCTTCCCATCTTCCAGTCCGATGAAGACATCATGGAAGCCATGACCAACCCTGACTTTCCATGGGATGATATGCACCATCACGCATACTTCCTCCCACAGCAATCCCATGACCAATATGCTGTGGAAACCAAAGACTTCATTCCCAATGCAGTCGATTGGTTGAAAAATCCCATCCCTGCACTTGATGCTTTCGAAGAAGGGAACATGGCCAATATCTCTCCTACCATCAAAATAGACATTTCAGTCAAACCAGGAATCGAAGAATATGTCACCTTGGGTGCCCAATGCACCCTGGAAGAAATCAAAGCTTACACCAAGCTTTTCAAAGAATTCCGTGATATTTTCGCCTGGTCCTATTCTGAAATGCCCGGACTCGATCCTGCCATCGTCGAAAACCATATCGACACATGGACTGATGCCAAACCAGTCCATCAAAAGTTGAGACCCATTCATCCTTCCGGACATGACGCTATCAAAGCCGAAATCGATAAGCTCAAGTAGGTTGGTTTCATTTACCCCATTGAATATACCACTTGGGTATCCAACCTAGTTCTCGTTCTCAAGAAACAAGGCACCATCCATGTCTGCACAGACTTTCGCGACTTGAACAAAGCTTGTCCCAAAGACAACTTCCCCACACCGTTCATTGACCAAATCATTGACGAGTGTGTGAGGCATGAGGTTCTATCCTTTATGGATGGTTTCTCTGGATACAACCAAATTGTTATCTGTCCTGCTGATCAACTAAAAACTGCGTTCATTAGTCCGTGGGGAACTTTTGCTTACCGAGTCATGCCTTTCGACCTTAAAAATGCCGGCGCCAATTTTCAACGGGCCATGTCTTATTGTTTCCATGACTTAGCTCATATTATCCTTGCTTATTTATACGACCTCACTGCGCGTTCTAAGCATCGGGCGCAGCACCTACATGATCTGCGTACCATTTTTCTCCGATGTCGCAAGTATAATATCCGCCTTAACCCGTTGAAATGTGTCTTTTGCGTTCCCGCCGGCCGTCTCTTAGGCTTCATAGTGTCTAAGGATGGTATCACTCTTGACCCTTTGCAAGTTCAAGCCATTCTCGAACTTCCCATCCCGCGTTCCCTAAGCCAGCTCCAAAGTCTCCAAGGCAAAGCTAATTTTCTTCATCGGTTCGTCCTTGACTATGCCACCACCACACATGGGTTCCTTAGACTCCTCCAATATAATATCCCATTTGTTTGGGATACCTATTCTCATGATTCTTTCGATGCCCTCAAGCAGGCTCTCACATCCGCTCCCTTGATCCACCCTCCCGACTTTGATCAGGACTTCATCCTGTATATCTCCGCGTCCATTTATTCGGTCGCTGGAGTCCTTATCCAGGAAGATGACAATGGTATCGAGCATGTGATTTACTACGTTAGTAAGAACCTTGTGGGGCCTCCTGTTTCCTACTCATATGAAGAAAAATTAGCGCTGGCTGTCATGTTCTTAGTCCAAAAACTTCGTCATTATATCCTCATGCGGTCCACCAAGGTTGTGACTAATTCCAACCCCATGGCTTTCCTATTGAGTCGTCGTATCCTCACTGGGAAGTACGCCTGTTGGGTCATTATTCTTCAGGAATTCGACCTCGAATTTGTCACACCAAAGAGTAAGAAAGGCTTAGCCCTCGTTGAGCTCATTTCTGAATTACCTACCAGATCGCAAGACCCTCCAGTTAATGATGATTTTCCTGATGAACACTTATTTTCCATTACTTCCGAAAACCCATGGTATGGCGATATTCTTACTTACTTGCGAACCCAAAAGTTCACCCTTCACCTTGATCGTGAGGCTCGCCGACATATCCGACACCAGGCTCCTCGATACCTCCTTATCGGTGACGACATCTATCATCGCGAGATCGATTCTGTCCTTCGTCGTTGCCTCACACACGCTGAAGCTGAAAATGTCCTTAATGCCTGCCATAGCAGCGCTTGTAGTGGCCACCTCTCCGGTCTTGCTACTACCCAGAAAGCCATGCGCACTGGGTATTTTTTGCCTTCCCTCTTCAGTGATTACATCGAGGTAGTCAAACACTGTCCCAATTACCAACATTTCGCCCCTAAGGCGCGAGCTCCCCCAGCTCCCCTCCATCCGGTCATCTCAACTGGTCCCTTCTGTAAATGGGCCATCGACTTTATGGAGTGTCGCTCGCCATCCGCTGGTAACCACAGATATATCATCGTGGCGGTCAACTATTTCACAAAATGGGCTGAGGCCATGCCAACATTTAACAACATGGTAGCTACCAGGGCCCTCTTTTTCTTTAGCCATGTTATTGCTCGATTTTAGGTTCCGAAACAACTGGTCTCTGACCATGGTAGACAGTTTGAAGATGAGATATGGCGTGAGATATCCTCACTGTTGGGCTTTGAGCACCAATATTCCTCCTCCTATTACCCCCAAGGTAATGGCCAAGTTGAAGCAGTCAACAAAATCCTCAAGACTATGCTTCAACGAACGGTGAATAAGCACAAAACCAACTGGCATCTCATGCTCTTCCCTGCTTTGTGGGCCTATCGAACTTCTGTTAAAACCACCACCAGGTTTACTCCTTTCCACCTCATTTTTGGAGAGGAGGCAGTCTGACCGATCGAGTGTGAAATTCCTTCCTTGCATCTGGCCGTTGAAATTCTCCCTGACACCCAACCTCTAGAACAATGACTTATCATGCTTGAGCGTGCTTTCGAAGACCGTCGTGTTGCCTTGCAAACCATGGAAGCGGCCAAGAAACGCACCAAAGCTCAGTATGACCGAAAATTCCAGCCTCGCACTTTTCATGAAGGCGACCTTGTTCTAGTATATGACCAGGCCCATGATGTCCTCGGTCATGGGAAGTTTGACTCATTATGGCTAGGCCCTTACATCATCAGTAAGGATCTCGGTAAGGGGGCATACATCTTAGAGGATTTCAAAGGCAACCCCCTTCCTAATCCTCGCAATGCACTCTATCTTAAGAAATATTACCCTTAGCATTTCCCTTCTGAAATGCATGTTTTATTTTCTTTTAGATAGCCAAAATATTTTCTTTTTTTTTTTCGTTTTTGTGATTTTTTACTTCACCCGGACCCATTTTGTCCAAGAAGGGCCACTTCACCTCCCCTTTAAATCGAATTTCCTCACTTACGACACTTGTACTTGGGGCACCACTTCGCCTCCATACTGGTCCATGTTCGTGTCAATTTTCTTCATGAGTTCCCACCTTGTACTCATGTTATCATGGTCCCCCCTTGGACCTTTACTGTATGGCAACACCATCGAGTCATCCTTGTTTAGAGCATCCAAGTTGAGTCATCATCGCATTCATGGAGTCTATCCCAAGTCCCTTTGTACCCCACTATAGCCCTCCATCCTTCATTGCTTGGTCTCTCTCTTGTGTCGCACATTATGGCTTTCAGTCCCACTGTCCCCTATCCCTGATGATATTGCGTCAGTCACTACCATGTCATTCATGCCCTTTATTCTCTAACAAGGGAAGTCGTCCATTCGCTACTCAGTCCCTTCCATTTCACCATCATCATTAGTGTCAGTCTACCCGTCGCTCTACTATTTTCTCTCATGCCTTAGTTGAGGATCTCTCATTGCCTCACCTATGGCGGACCTCCTTCTGTCTACATCAGCTCATTCATTCCAGAAGCCAGGTCTAGAGGGCGGTGTACCTTGGTTCCAGCTTCCACTCTTGTTCGGTGCCTCGGATCAGGCAAAGGGATCTCTCATTTCCCTTTGACTTGATTGTTTCTCCACTCCAGCTCCTTTCAGCATGACTGAGATCCGTATACTTGATGGTTCAGTGATACAGCAGCAGCTCTTGATGATTCCCGGGTGTGTGTGAGATGTCTCAACCCTCATGAGGGGGTGGCCCTACAGGTAGCCCCCCACATGCCCGGATGACCTCCTCCTTGCAGCCTTCGATGCAACTCCAGATATTTGATGATGTTGGCCTTAGCCACTTGCAGCGCCTCTTTGATTTGCATGTATCAGTCAGATTTTGTGAGCCCTTCCCCATTTATAGGGGGCATTTGGGTTGTATTTGTATCTCATGTACTCAGATATTATTGTATAAGTCCTGGCTGTTATCCCAGGCACAACATGTATGTGGGATCCTTCATTGTATTTTTATCTGGCTCATGTTTATGCCGGCTGTACTTTATGGTTCGGTCCCTTGTTTATTGGACACACTATTCTTTTGTACTTTGTCTCGGCGGGCATAGGTATGCCTCCCCCGCCGCCTTCAGCACAGGTACCCTCTCATAAAAAGAGACTTGTTGCACCTGCGAGTCTCGTCTCCTCCTTTTTGGTCATCTAACATATTATCATTAGATGGACCCAAGTACACCATGTAAGACCAATTTTACCCTAAGTAAAATTGCCTTCACTATGTTAAATAACTTAATAAACCACATTTATTAGGTTGTTTATGGTCCAAACAGGAAACCCCAAAAGGAAATATTAAACAAACCTATATTTGTTTGATTTTCCTCATGGAATAATTAATTAAGCCATAATTTAATTATTATTCCCTGTCATGTTTAACCCAAAAACAAAGAAATTAATTAGATAAACCTTTATTTATCTTATTATTTTCTAGGAATAATTATTTAAATATTATTTAGATAATATTCCTTGTTAAATATGACCAAATCACCCACAAATAATTAAATAAATCATTATTTATTTAATTATCCTTCAACCACTTCCTTAAAAAGAGAAAAAAATCATTTATTTATTTATTATTAACAAATAAAGGGATTTGACCTAAGTCAAATACTTTTTCCCTCCAACAAATATAATAAAATATTCCATAAAAGGTGGATTTAGATTTGGTTAACATTATTTTAATCATGCACCAAGATCTAGAATGACCCAATATTTTGTTATAAATAGGAGGGTTTTTCCTACCATTCTTCACCTTTTGTTGCCTATTAGATCACTCTGGATCTATACACTTGGTCACTTTTTTCCATTATTTGCTGTGTGAGCTCCCTTTGAGCTCTATTCTTTGCATTGGGTTTTCTACACCACAAGAGAGAGAGATCTTAGATCTGAAGTGCTGAGGACTTCCAAGAACCCATCCCACTGAGGAGAATTGAATACGCCTTCTTGTTTTCCTCCCAGGTGCCCTTAATATAAAAATTATTTCAAAAATTGTTCTTGTCTTGTCTATTGGTATATGGAGCAAACCCTTATTTTTACTGCTTAATGTCTTTCCATGCATAGATCTGGTTTTTTGCAGCTCTTTTCTTGATCAACTAACCGCAGATCTGAAGATATTGGCAGCCACTTTTGTTGTTAGGGCTATTAGTTATGCGTAGCTAAAGTGGTCCTTTTTCGTACACTTCGACAAAGGATTCATACTAACACTATCCTTAATTTTCCTCTGCTCTAAATAACTCTTCTCTTGGGGCTTCTTCAGCATCAACTTCCAGATTTATTCTATTTCCTTGTCCAAACTGTACCCTAGATCACACAAGTCATTAGTTCTTTGCTAAAAATTTGTTTTTGTTCTCAACTATCACATCAGGATACTAGTTGTTCAGAGCTCCTCTTATCATTCCTTGCATTTTCTGTTGGAATTAATCACTATTGTTGTCCATTTGTTGTTGAATTTCCTCAATGGAAAGCTTGACCTCACCCTCAATTGGACTGTTGCAATCCACTATCCTTGGATTCTTGAACAAGTCTTTTAAAAATATCAGCTCTGCTACAATTTTTTCCATGATTACTCCTCTACTTTCCGACTGGTCCTCTTAATTTCTTGAAGTATTTTCAAGCCATTTCACTAGTTCTCGTACATCTTCATTACCTACAGACACAAAAAAAAATTCAGTTTTATAAAGATGAGACCCTGAAGTCTCCTTTGTTACCTCTAGTATACTTTCCTCATGAAACACTAAAATTTCTAAGCTTTTCATCAAATATGACTCTTTCATATTAGCAACATTCTCCTCATTATCCTTAGTATTTACACACATATGTTTCTCGTTATCAAGTTTTTCCTCCATATCTTCATTTTGACTAAATTCCAAAGACAATTCTATCTTATTTTCATCCTTTCCAATAGTACGTAGTAACTATTTTTCTCCTTTTCATAGGAAAAAATAAATGTTCTATCCTTCATCTCCAATAATGCCTGCATTCACACACCAATGGTTAAAATTATAATCAATATGACCCTCATCTTCTAGCAACACCTGGGTCATCATTCCTCCATGTTAATCTTCATTCTCCCCATAATATGTGAGACTCTCAACTAGCCTCTCATCAATATCTTGTTCTTCACTTTGCCCAAAAAATGATCCTTGTTCTGGTGCACAAATAATCTCTTCAACAATTTCCCTTTGTTGTTCCTCCATTTCTCTTCCCGAATAAGTATTTAGCCTCTGTTCAAAATATTTAAGTTTCTCCATCAATTGAGCATTTTATCTTAGTCTCAGCTTCACTGTTAGGTACCTATATTACTAGCATATTCCCTTATTGTTGTTAGTGTAACCCCCTTATTGTTATTATTGTACCCCTGTAACCCCCATATTGTTATTATTGTGCCCTTAAATTATTATTGTTAGGTCGGCTAGGATTACATTGTGGCCCCACTAGGATTACATTGTGGCCTCATGGACTCCTATATATAGAAAGGAGGTTTTGTAATTTGTATCATCCAAGAATTTTTCATTCATGTAATGTATTGGAGGTTTCCCCCTCGAAGTGGCTTATTTCTAAGGCGTTGATATCTCTTTTCTTCTATTTTTGGAGCTGGCTTCACAACATTTGGTATCATAGCTTTGGATTCTAGGGTTTCACTGCTCCAAACAAATCATCATGGAATTTTCGCTATAACCTTTTTTCTATAAAGTTTCAGATGCTGAAATGTTTAGGGTACGAAGCCAAAATTCTGAGGAACATCATTGCAAAATTTTAGAGCTTTTTTCACAATATTTTCGGAGATATGATCTATTGAAGTTAGGTCTTTTTGCAGGCTCCTCAATTTAATCTAAACAGGTCATCATGGAATTTTCGCTATAACTTTTCTTCTACGAAGGTTCAGAATCTGAAATTTTTAGGGCACGAAGCTGAAATCCTAAGGAAACTCTTCACAAAATTTCAGAGCTATGTTTGAAATATTTTCAGAGATATGATCTATGGAAGGTACTGCTTTTTTAGGCTCCTAAATTTCATCTCAAAGAGGTGATCGTGGGAAAATCTTCATAACTCTCTCTCTGAGCATCGGATTGGAGTGCCATAAAAATTGGTCACTAGTACATGGACTGTAGTTTCTTTGCTATCAATTTCAGAGCTAAAAGAGGAAACAATGACATGTGGCAAGTCATACAAGTTCTCTCTACTGAACCAGTCCATAATTAGGTCATTGTGGGAGATTGGACATGAATTTGCCTTGGAGAATCCAAATCAAGTCAGACCTGTGGCATTCAAAAGATAATTTATAAGGATACCTCAGTGCCAAATTTCAGATATTGAAGAGTGGAAATCACAAATATAATCCAATTTCAATATCGAGCTCCTCAAAAGAAAGAAAAAGGTGTGTACTTTTTTTTGAATTGCATAAGTCTTGTTTGAAGAATCAATTTGAATTGATTCCAAGGGCATGTTGTAGAATAGATATTAGTATTGGGTTTTAAAAATTCCTCATAAAAATAATTCAACACCCATTAAGCCTTCAGAAGGCTCTACTATGACTCATGAAGATGAAGAATTGCAACATGATCTATCAAAAATACAAGAGCAAGTGCACCAAATTTCGCTCTCGCAAAGAGCAACAAAAAGTGAAATGGAAGTTTTGAAGAAAGGCATGAAGGCGAACATGGATGGTTTGAAGAAAGGCATGGAATCTAAGACAGATGGCATGGAAGCTGGCATGGAATCTAAGATGGATGACATGGAAGCTAAGATCAATGAAAAAATGAAAGACAACATGGAAAACATGAAGAATGATCTAAAAGTAGACATGGAAGGTTTGAAAAAGTTTATACAAGAAATGTTTCCTAATGGTGAAAATATAGTAGAGGAAACTCATGATGAGAACAAAATAAATGTTAATCGTGACTTCATAAACTCTAATGTTGGCGGGAAGAACCACCATATTCCAAAAATGGATATGAGGAAGTTTGATGGCAAGGATTCTATAACATGGATACTACAGATGGAGCAATATTTTGATCTCCATAATGCGCAAAACACACAAAAGATACGCATTGGAACTTTACATTTAGAAAAAAATACCTTTGTATGGTATCGATGGCTTTGCTCCCGTAAAATAATTGTCACTTGGTCAATTTTACAAAGGAAATGATAGCACATTATGAGGATACAAAGAGCAACACCTTCTTTAGCCAATTGATAAATCTCAAATAAAAGGGTTTAGTGGGGGAGCACATTGAGGACTTCCAAAAATTGAATATAAGGATAACTGATATTCCAGAGGAACACAGGATTGATCTCTTCATAGGTACTTTAAAGGATAACATCCAACATGAAGTTCAAGTTTTGGAACCTGATTCATTGGAGAACGCATTCAGGTTGGCAAGAAAAATTGAATGTAAAATTATGGTGACAAGGAAGCCTACCACTCACTTCTATAAAGAAGTAAGTGTTGCTACGCCTAGATTTCCATAACCTACAAGGTTGACACCACACAAATTGGAAGAAAAAATAGAAAAAAGGCTTCGCTACAGTTGTGATAGCAAATATACTAAAGGTCATAAGTGTGCCGAGAAGAAATTATTTTACCTAGATTGTGAAGAGAAAGAAGAAAATGAAAAAGAAGAGGATATACACCAGGAAACAACCCTAGAAGAGGAGGAAATGAGTCTGACCATATCATGTAATGCATTGGCAAGAATTACCACTCCTCAAACTCTCAAGATAGAAGGACATATCAAGAAGAAAAATGTAATAGTGTTGATTGATTCAGGTAGCACCCATAATTTTTTTCATTGTCAGGTAGCCAAGGAATCGAATTGTTTCCTATACCCAGCACCAGAATGTCAAGTGATGGTTGCAAAATGGAGGAACTATAAATTTCTCTGGAAAATGCCATAATATCAAGCTAACCATGGGGGAATATGTATTGAATAGTCCAATGCTTTCCATTCCTATGGGAGGTGCTGATGTTATACTAGGAGTACAATGGTTACAATCTTTGGGGACAGTAGCTTTTAATTTTCAAGAACTTTTCTTGAAATTTTTTTCAGAAGGAAAGGAAGTCGAATTACGGGGTATTGAAGGGAAGCCGGGAAGGATAATAAGCTCTAATGTCATGAAAAATCTTCTAAATAAAGAACAACGAGGCGTAATTTCACAATTATGCTCACTAGAAGTTCCGACATCAAAATCATCTATTTCTGCAGATCTCCAACAAGTCTTGGACAATCATTCCAAGGTGTTTGAAACTCCCAAAGGACTCCCACCTATTCATTATCATGATCATGCTATTCATTTGATTCCAGGAAGTGTTCCTCCAAACATCAAGCCTTATAGATATCCTTACTTCCAAAAGAGCGAAATTGAACGTATGATTGCAGAAATGTTAGAGGCGGTATAATTCAACCTAGTCAAAGTTCTTTCTCTGCTCCTGTAGTATTGGTACACAAGAAGGATGGATCATGGCGAATGTGTCCGGATTATAGGGAGCTCAATAAGCTCACCATTAATGATAAATTTCCCATTCCTGTGATTGATGAATTATTGGATGAATTACATGGAGCAATTTATTTTACCAAGTTGGATCTTCGTTCAGGATATCATCAAATTAGAATGAAGACTCAAGATATTCCAAAAACAGCATTTCGAACTCATGAGGGTCATTATGAATTTTTGGTCATGCCTTTTGGCCTTACCAATGCACCTTCTACATTTCAAGGGTTGATGAATTCCATTTTCAAACCCTTCCTTAGAAAATTTGTGCTAGTATTTTTCGATGATATACTAATCTACAACAGGTCTTGGAAGGATCATGTTGAACATGTTGACAGGGTGCTCAAACTATTGCAGGAGAAACAATTATATGAAAAAACATCCAAATGTTTCTTTGGAGTACAAGAGGTTGAATATCTGGGTCATATTGTAATTCACCTGCAACAAAATCCACTTTACTCACCTCTAAAGAGTCCATATGTAACCATGGTATTCCTCAAATTTCTATAGCAGTCTCTTAAAATATCTAGCTACAATTTAATTTCAGCTATTTCTTTATCAAATTCAACATAATTTGATTTATTATGGATTACCTTTGAACCCTTACTATAAACATCAGTAGTCATTGTCTTCTTACCTTTCTGAGCTTCTCATTTCTCATTGTGAGTTACATTCAAACTAATATAATAAGTTGACTCCATCAACCTGTTTTAAATACCATATTAATCTCTTCAATTCCTAGTTTTATCTTGGTGTTTCTATTGATTTATTCCTCTGAAATCTTGACCTGAGCACTCTCTATTCTCGTAGATTTTTCATTCATTCTCCTCTTGCTAGTTACCTTAGAATGATGACTTGTTGAACTATGACCTATTTCTGAACCCATCATATGACTGTTTGTTGAAATTTTTACCTCCTCCATCTTCTCTTTGTGAACCCTCTTTGTTCACCTATGAGCTACAACAAGCTCCCTCTTTATCTCTCTCTTTGTTTCTGCCTATGTCTCTAGGAAATTCTACCCACAATCACTTCTTGCAACAACTTCTACCCAATTTTTTCTTGTTGGAATTTTTTTCCTCCTGGTTCTCTATAGTAAAAACATGTATTCTTCCTATAGATTATACTTGCTCTTCAGCTTCAAAAGCTACCAGGTTGTTGCACTTTCACCTCCTCACTTTCTCTTTGAGAAATATGTTTTCCTCACCTCTTATTCTGCATTAATTTAACTCTAATACTGGGTTCTATCACATTCTTGCTTTCTTCCTTTTCATTTTCACATCATTGCTACCATCGAACTAGTGTCAATTTCCTCATACCGATGTCTACTTCAATATGTAAAATCTTCCTGTTATTGAAAATTTTGTGTACTTCACTACTATATTCTACATGCGATCTTCCATCTATGCCTTTCAAACTAAAATAATGTCAACCTTCTAAAAACTTAATTCTCATAGGGAAATTAATTTCCTATTCAGTTACAAATCACACAAAATAAAACAACCTATAAACCTATTTCTCTTATCTTCCAAAAGCTCTAGTTTATTATTAATTTTTCCTTGTTATGGTAGTATTTAACACTCATAGTCATCAATTCTCTTTTCCTTACTTAGAGTTTCTCCCTGCATTCAATGATCTTCAAATTATTAAAAAAAACAAATTTACCTTTTTCCATATATCTGCTCAGCCCAATAGAGCATTCTCTGTTCTCTATTATACTTTAGGATATTTGGTATTCTATCTTTTAATCTTATTTTTCGGAGTATTGAATTCTTTGATACTGCATGATCCAAGCCCAATTTATTTTTGAACCTGCTAGCCATATTCCCAGTCATGTTTAAAAAGGGGCTTCCTTCAACCCTCAAGATATAAATCTATTTATATCTAATAGTGAGATGCCTTGAATTAAAGCGGGAGGAACTGAAAGGGTTACATGTACAAACCATTTCATCTATAATCAACTAGGGCCCATCTATATAAATATATATATATATATATTAGATCATTTTTATATCACAATAGCGGAATTTACCTGAGCACATCCCTTTATAATTCTTCAACGTTGATGATCCTCTCGTAGCCTTTGTTATATATATTAAAACCCAAGCCTTTTATCCATGCATGTTTAAGTCCTCTTGATTTCCTTTATTTTTCCAGTGCATACCTTGGCTCCTCTATTCTCTACCCATGGAACCTCGCTTTATGTCCAATGCATAAAACCTAGCCTCAAATGCCAAACTTTCCTTTTAATTACTTCTTCTTTGAACCTCAAGGCTAATCCCTTCTAGGTGGCCTAGTTTCCATGCAAGATCACTCCTTTATACACCGATGCAATAAAAAGGGTGACTATAATAACCCTGCTGGGGTAGAACCCTCTGAGCGAGACCCATTCTCTCCTCTGTTTTAAGCTTCAAACCCACTCTTATTAGCCTGACATAATGAGGAAAAGTTATTTATAAATATCTCTAGAGTATAACCTTTAGGCAGGAACCACAGTTTCACATAAGCCTAATCCTCATCACCTGCTCTTCCTCTCTATGTGATCCTTTTTTCCTTCTGGCTTAAGGCCTTTAACCTGACACCCATCAATTGACAATTTTGTCTCCTGACGCTTGTCAACTTATGGAATTCCATTAGAAATTTGAAGAAACTAATTATTGTCACTTCTCTGCTTTAATATGTTAATTAATGGTCTACCTCTATCATAAATTTGATGTCACCTCCATCTCTAACACAATTTGTCATCTTCCAATTCCTCTAAGATTTGGGTAACTCATGATCATTGTGTAATATTCCAAAATTTTCACATGTTATTTGAAATATTAGAATTCTTAATTTTCTTAATTAATTAAGTAAATAAAAGGGTGGAGGGACCCATAATCCTCAAATATGAATAGGATCCAGTTTTTATCTGTGAATGTGGATTATTTAGTGAGAGGTATACATAATGGAGTAGTGGAGCAACTACTAATGTGAAAGGAGTGGTGGTCATGTCTCATTAATAAGATAGATCATAGAGGTTGAAGTAATCAACTGAGATCATGGAGGGAATATAATGTAATATCATTGAGCATTCATGATGAAGTGATGGAGAAAGTAGTGCATTTAATGCACACATGATGGATAGGGTGCACATTGCATGTAGACATGATGGAAGAATTAGAGAGACAACGTAGTCAAACATGGAGACTTATGTCCACATGCACAATGCAGTTTAGAGGTGGGCCAAGGCATGAGAACACTCATAAAATATATAATGGAGATGAAGGAAAAATTGGAGGCATGCTTTAGTATATGATTTTATGATCTGTTTAGATCTAGAGTTGTCTTTTGACATTCCATGCACTCTTATGTTGTTTAGGTAGGTTTGTAGTGCTGGCACAGGGTGTTCCTGAGCGGAAATCACATCCTTACCCACGAGGGACTTGTGTGCATACTATGGGAAGGTTATTATGAGCTTCCATTCATAACCAGGCATTGGTGCCACATTATTTGTACTCTCTACAAAACATATACCTTCAATAATTATGCTATTTCTGAAGAGCAGATTGAGAGGAGAAGGTTGTCTTCAGTATTTCAATTGGAGAATCGATGAAGGATTATTCCTATCATCTTGGACTTCAAGATCAACATCCCCAAGGCTCCATTTAAGATCTAGCATCTGGCCAAACATTATTGACCCCCTATTAGTAGTAGTCTCATCAAGGATTGTGCAGTCTATCATTGTAGATCCAGAGGAGGAAGGAAGTTTGTAGCATTTCAACTAGGAATCCCATGAGGGATCATCCCCTCACTTTTCCATCATTGTTTCCATTAGCCTGGAAATTATTGCAAAATAATTCAGTGGGCATTGAGTCTCTCCCTTTTTTACAATGCAGTTTCTTTAACAACTGCGTATTCATTTGCTGCATTTTGAGGAGGAGGAAGAAGAGGCAATATCACAAGCTTCTAGTTTGGAGATCTGAAGCAGGTATCAACCCTCAAATATTAGATCTGGTTTTACATCATATTGCAACCATCATATGATTAGATCTAGCTCATATATGTAGACCCAACAGTTGTAAAGTGAAAACCTAATAGGGTGATTTTCCAAACTTATAGATCTGAAAAATCCTTTCTGGGTTATCTCAGGTTTCCATCACATTGGCCAGATCTTGAATCTTGGCATCATTAGAGCTCCCGAGCTTCATAGATCTACATTTTAATTTTATCTAGTAGTCACATGTTCATCATCTACTGAAGGTACAACAAAATATTGCTTCCTGCTACTCTTTAGTTATGCAGTACCTGTTGTAGCATGTTTTCAGGGTTATTCTAAGCTATCTCTTTGGCTAGAGTACCTTTATTTTTGTACACTGTTGCAACTAAATCATCCCCACATAATAAAATGGCTCATCTATTATGTGTATATCTATGTTGATCATAAATTTACATGTACATTTACTGGGTTTCAAATATTGTGTTTGTGTTTCAACACATTATTCCATTTTGAGATACTACAGTGGTATCAGAGCATGATCACTGGGTCAACTTGTGGATATTATTGACAACATAAGAAAAGTAGATAGTAGAGGTATACTATGGAGGGATTAATTTTTTCTTCATCTTTCTTGAGAACTATGAAGGATCTCTCAAAGGAGATCAATGAAATGAGGAAAGAAAAGCAAAGAGAAACCTCAAGAAGCTTTCAGGATGAAGAAGGTCCCAGTACTTCTTATCAACAACAAAGAAGACCAGAGTATCATAGATATCCACATAGATATACTATGCCTACTTTATTTGAAGAAGGTGAATGGTATAGAAATGAAGAAATAAGAGAACTTGAGACTCATGAGACTCTTAGTGTATATTTTAAAGAGTACAAAGCACAGTCTAGAGCATTCAAGGAGAATCTAACTCTCCAAAAATTCTTCAAAATCAAAGAAGAAAGGAGATCCTATAGTAGAAATAGAAGGAAGAGGAACAATAGATTCTATTTTTCTAAATTTGATGGATATTACTCAAGCACTGTTAAGTCTTGGAGGAAAGAGTTAGATGCATTTTTTAGGCTACATCCTATAGCTGAAATAGATGTTGTCTAGATTGCAACAATTCATCTTCTAGGTGAAGCCAATGATTGGTCACATGGAACATGCAAAGGTGACTAAATATTCATATTTATTTCACTAATTGAGAAAGAAGTTTGATGTAAGAAAAGTAGAGATGTGTCCCAAAGAGACATTTCCTAAGGAAGAAAAGGATGATGTCATTCTTGTCACTCTGGACAAAGAGTCACTACATTCACCACCAACTACAGAGGTTCTTGTATCTGGAGAAGAGACATTTGCATCTTTGTAATATAGTCTTGAGCTCTTGATAGATAGAGTCCCATGCATGATTCAGGATATGCATGAGGAAGAGGAGGTTGATTCCAGTGCTTGTACATTGATAGAAGAACAACCATCACTCTTACCAGTAGTTGGAGACACCATTGTCCCGGTTGGAGGAACTCTTGTGGTCTTGCAAGAGGTTCCCAAATATCAGTCAATCCAAGGTATGCATCTAGTTCCATCTCATATGGTTTAAGTAGCTCTTATTGAAACTTATGGGGAAATTCCTTCAAAGCCAATGCATAACCAAGGGTTAGAAAAACATGTTGATTTGGAGCATAAACTTATCACTTCGTAGAGGAACCTTCATCTAATCAAGGAGGAGATGAAAAGATATCCTAGTTTGTCATTGATGAACTACATTCAACCCCTTGAGTTGAAGTCTATAGTTTTAGTATATAGGATGAGTATGATCCTATGTACAATGGTTGGCTATGAGTTCAGCATTGTGCCTTTCTTTGAGTCAACACATGTTTTAACTTGCATATCTACAATGTTGTTAATGAGTAGCAGTGAGAAGAAGAGGACCCATTCCTTATGGGAGCAATCAGATGGAAACTTCATTAATGAAGAAATGGAGGAGAAGATGATATATGGTAGACATCTTGAGATGGACAGTCTTTTACCATTTGAAGACGACTCTTTCTCAATGAGATTCTCACATCTCAAAGAGAAATTTCTACTTGTAGTAGATCCAAGACCTTATTGGTTTTGGAGGGCAATTGATGAGAATAATATCTCATGGAGAGGTCTCATTAAAGGTGCAATTCAACATATCAGGGAGTGCAAAGTTCTTCAACAGTTTGGGGTGGATGGTATTCTACAAAGGGAGGATACCATGTTTATACATAACATCATTCATCATCCACATTGGGATGAGTGGGTGAGGATGATAATAAAGGGGTTGCATGACCACTTGCAGATATATGACATGGGCCAGGAAGAATCTTGGTTACGCTGGTTTCTCTTAGGTGAGTTTGGTTACTACCCAAAGGCTCCTTTTTTTTTTATCCATGCCTTGAATAACACTCATATAATGAATAAGGAGGCATCTGCGCTGGCTTCTCTTGGGTGAGTGTCTACTCAACTTAGTGTTCCTAAATTTATGTCATAAATTGTCAACCGGGGTTAGTAAAATATTGAAGTGAAGTGCACTATATGTGCCTAGGTATCTGTTTCTAACTACATTGTGTTTAGTGTTTTTCCAATGTTTTTGGTTTTTTTTCGTTTTTATTCTAAGAGGAAAAGAACTAAGTGTTGGTAAAGAGAAGTTGTTGGTCACACTAAAACAGAGCAAAACCCATTCTAAACAATGTATGGAACTTGAGAACAGAAAATGCAAAACTTTAACAAGAAAAATAACTCATAACATGAATTCAATAACTCATAACATGAACTCAATAACTCATAACATGAGCTCATTCCAATTCAGTCATTAGAAATATGTTGGAATAACTTGAGAAAAGGATAAGTTTAATGTAATGAGGTTGTTCTATGTAAACAACAATCTACAATATCACAGACAAAATCCCATCCATGGCTAGAAATTTGTTGGAACACATTTGGAAAAGACAGTGTGCAACATAGTGAGTGACTCTATTCTAAATTATTCTATGACACTGAAATTAATCCATTCTACAACTCAAATTGTCACTAATAAGCCTCATTCGAAAGTTAGAAATATTTTGGAATACTTTTGGAAAAAAGGCTATTTGTAAAATTATAAGAGATTGCAAAACAATCAAGGCCTTGAATTGATATCACTAATTTTTGTCCATATGATGATGTGTTGGAAGAGATTAATAACAAGAGAAGTTTGTAAATAATGAAGGCCTTGAAGTCTAATGGAACAAAACTAACATACAACTAACTAATGAAACTGGAAATACATTAAACAGAACTAAACAAGAGTGCAACCAATCAAACTTGAAATATAGTGAACATAATTGAACTAGAGTGCCATTAACCTCCGGAGTTTTAGAACTAAACTAAAGTGAAAATAGTCATTGAAATACTACAACTCTATCTCATTCACTGTTAGTGATATTTTGGAACAATTCATAAGAGAAAGAATGGCTGTAACAATTGATGTCAGTGAGCATAAAAACATAAAGTTCATAAAACTACTTGAACTAGGAATGAAACAAGGCTAAAGTTACTTATCTAAACAATATGCACAGAGCTTCTCGGGCAGTAGGGGCCCTCTACCATCAGATTAGCATAAAAATCTCCTCAATATTTCCTTAGATCATGTAATGAAGTTGAATGTCTTTCATTAAAGAGAAAATTCTTCAGAAATAGAGTATTACGGACTTTTGAGATCTAACAACAAAACATCAATCTAGCTAGTTGTATCTCGATCTCCCGAGTCATTATTATAAAATAAATACATAAATACCCTTGAGAGGAAATAGGGATAAGTGTTTTTCCCAATTAAAATCAAATTAGAACTCTTGTGGAAGCCTCGTACTCTTGCTGGAGACATCTGTAGAGTTCCTGTCCTGGTAGGAATCTGCTTCTTAGTTTTGATCTCTTCCACGTGCATAACCACCTATAAATTCTTGCTCAGACTTCGTAGAGAGAAATAAATGATGGGGGAGTGTTGTGGAATTCAACCATATGTGTTTTTATTTGAATTTACACCTGTAACCTATGAGAACATGAATATAGCTGCGGAATAGGCGACTAGCTACAGAATGGCTGCATTCTGTAGCTGAGTCTAGTAAAAAATTACTACAACAAAAAAACCACGAAATATAGCAACTCAGTCATTGTATAAATTCCTAAAGTGAATTTAATTAATGCTATTGATCATTTAAGCCTGTAATTGATAAGAGACAAAGGAAATGAACTAAAATTGGGTGAAAGAAAATGACATCTTTGGGGCTCAACATACCCCCATTGCAAAGTTTTTGCATGTCCTCATGCAATCAATTCATGTATTCTGAGACTTCTGCTATGAAATATAAGCTCCTTCTTCTGCTTTTCCTGATATTCAATGGCCTCCTAGGATTCCTTATGACCAACTTGAATCTCAAATTTATAATTGCCCCGCTCAAATTTTTGTTTTTCTTCTTCAATTTCTCGCTAGCCTTGTACAACTTTTCCATTTGCAGAGAGAGAGTTGTATTCATATCATTTTTTAGCTTAACCTGCTCCCTCAAAATTTCATTTTCATTCTTTATGTGCCTATTGAGTACTTCTAACTCATATTTGTCTCTTCTTAGTACATCAATTGCAGATTCTGATGGGCTAGGAGTTCTTCCTCTACTTTCTGAGGCTCTCTTTTCCAATGACTCAACATAATTATAGATTTGTTGTTGTGCTGGGTCTATCTCTAGAGTTTCTTCATCAAGATCGTCTTCGTACTGGTACTTAGGTGATCTAGTAGTTGGTGTCTCTTCATCCTCAATGTTTATGATTCCCGTTTGTCTAACCTCTGTTTTCTTCAATATACCTCTAAGCCTGTGGCTTCGTCTTGGTTGAGATGGTCCTTCACCTCTCTCCTTGGCATACCTTCTTATCATCTTCTCCTTTTTAAGTTGTTTCTTAATTTCAGCCAATTTCTTAGAAATTATCTCCTCACTGTCCTATTTTATGGACTTACCTGTTTTAGTTTCAACAGATTTGGAAATTTTCCTTCTCCTACTTCTTCTTGTAAGTTTTCCTTCAAATGGAAATTCCTTGGGTTCTTCAAAGTGATTCCTCACTAGAAACTCATCCTGATTTTCTCCTACCTTTCTCAAGTGATGTTCAATTAGGATTTTAACTAGGCCATGCTGGCACAAAGTGGTTTCCAGGAATTGAACCCTCTTTTGAACATTAGAGGCCATTCTTTTCAGACTATGAAGTAGGAAAAAAAGGTAAATTGATTTCTTCATCTAAGAAATGCATCATTAACCAAATATGATAAACATAGAGGGTACCAAACCTTCCCTCACAAGTTATAAAATTTTGCAAAATGAGCAACATATTCTACCATTTATTCTTCAGTGCTGAGCTAGGAATGCCCTTCTTAAAACTGGAAATATCCATACCTGGTGTTTTGAGCATTTTCCTCCATGCCTCATTATGAAATTCCCTATTTTTGAACCATTGTTCACCTTGCCTGGGTAATTCTGTTGCTTCTGCAATGAAAGATTATGTAATAGTGAATTTAACATCTCCTATTTCAACTTCTGCTACATTGAAGGACCGTGCAAATGTCTTAGTTACCTCTTTATGAAAACCATTCAGTTTTTCCAAAAACTGTAACCACCCAACCTGCTGTAGCATTTCTCTAATCTGTGGGTAACCCTCTAGGTATTTGGTTCCGACTGGTTCGGACCTTACTATAAGACCCATGGCTTCTCTTATCAACCTTCAATTTACTGCTCTTCTATCCACGGTGAAAATGGCTATGAAAGAGTTGTTTTTACCCCAAAGGTGCCTTCTCTGTTTATGCAGTAGGAATTAGCTACGGAAGGATGACATGAAGATGTTATAGAATGAGTGAAGTTTGGTGAGGGTAATTCAAATGAATTAATGAGTTTGAGAACCATCATGGAATAAAAGACCGCGGAAATATCTCGTGAGAAATTCAAAATCATCACTGAATACTTCGGCTAGTGATGTGACCGAATAGGTCACTTCAGTACTCAACCGTTAAGTTTTAAATGATGATTTGAAATGGTAGAATGGAAGGGATTTTCTCCAAATTTTTTATGATAGGTTTAATAGGCATGATCAACATGAGTAATCAAAACAAAATTTTGAATTATACATGACTTAACTATACTATAACTTTCATATTTTGTCATCATAATAATTTTACAACTTTACCTTT
Organism: Pinus albicaulis; assembly: GCA_034641835.2. Taxonomy (NCBI): domain Eukaryota; kingdom Viridiplantae; phylum Streptophyta; class Pinopsida; order Pinales; family Pinaceae; genus Pinus; species Pinus albicaulis. The sequence continues at coordinate 1,349,953,214 of CM076584.1, read as the reverse complement.
GCCTTTCCTTTAATTTTTGTGGTTTTGATATGCTTTGTCCTCTTTTGAAAATCATTGTTTCTTCAGTCTTCATAATCCCTTTGATTTTTCTTGTTGACATAGGTGTGCAGGGTCAATTTTTTATTGAACAAGTGGTTGCTGGATAATTTCCTTCAGGATATCTGGCTGTAGAATGTCTCACTGGCTGCAAAATGTCTGACTGTAGAATATACCTATAGGAGCTTTGAGACATGGAATGGAATGTTGTATGAAGTGAATTATAATGGATCATGAAATATGGTGTAATGGAGCATGAGAGAAGTGAAATGTAATGGAATGAAATGGATTATAAATGTAAAGTGGAATGAAATATGAAAAGTGGTCTGCAACTTATGTTTTGTATTATTCAATTGTAGAAAGAGATCAAATTTTAAAAATCTGAGATGAAAATGAGGTGGGCCATGGAATGGAGTGAATAAATTATGGATGAGTGGAGTGAATGAAATATGAATGAATGGAATGAATGATGGAGTGAGACTTATGATTTTGTGATAGCTGCTTGCAGAAAAAGAACAAATTTGAAAAGCTAAAGTGTCAGAAGGATTTTAATTTTAACTTTATATTTTCTGTATAAACATGCTAATCAATGATTAGCTTTCATGTTTATACTTTATTTTATTTTTTTATTTTTTTATTTTTTCATTTGAATTCAGAAAAATTCAACTAAGTTGATGAATAAGAAAAATTCTTCTTCATTAACTTCACATCACTGTTTTCCTGAAATCTCTTGAAAGTGGCTTATGATACAGCTTCAATCTATGACCATTTACAAGAGAAGTGACCTTCTCTTCATCTATTGTCTTGATTTTTATTGCTCCATTGTAAAAAATTCTCATAATTTCATATGGCCCAAGCCAATGTGTTTGGAATTTACCTTGAATTTTTTTTTAACTTTGAATCAAACAAGAGAGCCCAGTCACCTTCTTTGAACTTCTTTTCCTTGATGTACTTATCATGCCATCTAGTCCTTTGCTGTTGGACTATACTTGTTTTCTAGACTACATCTTGTCTGATCTCATCCAATTCTTTAATCTTCTCCAATCTATGCTTTTGTGCCTCTGTTAGATCAAGTCCTAGCTGAACTGCCATTTTAAAAGTTTGAATCTGAAACTCTATGGGAAACAAAACTTGTTTTCCATAAATAATTTCATAGGGAGTATAACCTATTGTGCTTCTCCATGTAGTTCTATAGGCCCACAAGGCTTCAGGAAGCCTGTCTGCCCAATCTCTTCCATGTAAATGAACAATCTTTGTTAGGATCCCTTCAATGACTTTATTGGTAGATTCCACTTGACCATTTGCTTGTGGATTATAGGGAGTAGATTTTTTGTGTCTAATTTTGTACCTTTCCATCATTTGTTCCACTAGCCTTGATGTGAATTCAGCTCCTTGATCTGTAACAATTTCCCTTGGGACACCAAAACGAGTAAAAGTATCCTCAAAAAGAAAATTAACTACAGATGCTTCAGTAGCAGAAAGTAATGGCTTGGCCTCTACCCATTTGGTAACATAATCAGTGCAAACTAATATATATTTATTTTGTCTTGATGGAGGACTAATAGGTCCTACAAAATCTAAAACCCATTTTTCAAAAGGTTCAATATGTACTTGAGACTACAATGGCATCTCACCTGAAGGAGAAGGTTTCCCTACCCTTTAGCAACTGTCACACCTTTTGACATACTATTTAGCATCTTTAAAAAAGGATGGCCAATAGTATCCTAAATAAAGGACCTTATAAGCTATCCTTTTATCAGCAAAGTGTCTGCCACAAGGTTCATCATGACATGCCTTGAGGATCTCAGGCATCTCATCTTCCCGAACACATCTCTTAATGATAAAATCTGGACTTGTTTTGTATAACTCATTAGGAACCCATGAATATTTTTCACTGTAATAAATGATATTTATTTTGTCTCTTGCATTCATTATTGAAGGAAATTTCCCTGAAACTAAATAATTAGCAATGTCAGCAAACGAAGGAGTTTGAGTAGAAATTGCAAAAATATATTCATCAGGGAATTAATCTTCAACTAGGGTGTTGTCTTTGATGTTTTGGAGTCTAGATAGGAAATCAGCTACTGTGTTTTGTTTTCCAAGCCTATCTAGAATGGTAATGTTAAATCCCTGTAAAAGCAATAGCCATCTTATAACTCTGCCATTAGTAATTGATTTGTTCATTAGATATCTAATTGCAGAGTGATCTGTGTGAATAAAAGTTTCATAGCATGTTATATAGTGTCTGAACTTGTTTATGGCATGAACAATAGCTAAAAACTCTTTTTCAGTTACAGTATAATTTAACTCTGAAGGAGTCAAATTTTTACTTGTATAGTAGATGGCATAAGGAATTAGGTCTTTTTGTCCCAATACTTCTCCTAAAGCTGTATCTGAGGCATATGTTGAAATATGAAAAGGTAACTTCCTGTTAGGTCCCCTTAAAATAGGTGCTTCAGAGATTTTTGTTTTCAGGGTCTCAAAGGCTAACTGGCAATCAGGATTCCACTTGAATTCACAGTCCTTGGTAAGTAATTTGAAAAGTGGAGATGCTATCTTGGTGAATTTTTCTATAAACCTTCGATAATAACCTGTAAATCCGAGAAAACTCCTAACATATTTTTGAAAACTTGGAATAGATAAGTTAGAGATGACTTCAACTTTTGACTCATCAACTCTAATCCCATCCCCTGAAATGTGATGTCCCAAAACAATTCCTTCAGTAAACATCATAAAACACTTTTCATGACTTAGTGAAAGATTTTCTTCTTTACATCTCTTTAAGACTTTTTCCAAGTTTGCTAAGGCTTCTTCAAATTTGTTTCCATAAACTGTGAAATCATCCATATATACCTCTACACAATCATGTATTAGATCTGAAAATATTCCTAGTACTGCCCTTTGAAATGTTGCGGGTGCATTGCATAGTCCAAATGGCAATACTCGGTAAGCATAAGTACCCCAAGGACAGGTAAATGTGGTTTTGTCTTGATCTTCAAGTGCTACTTGAATTTGGTTATAACCACTAAACCCATCTAAAAATTAGAAGTACTTTTTTCCAGCTAATGTATCTAACACCTGATCTATGCAAGGTAGGGGAAAATGATCTTTAAGAGTAGCTTTGTTTAATTCTTGGTGGTGAATACATACCCTCCATTTACCATTTTTCTTTGGCACAATTACCAAAGGAGAAACACACTGACTATCTAAAATGGGATAGACAAATTTGACATTCAACAATTTCTGTAATTCTTCTTTAACAATTTCCCTAAGATTTGGATTCATCCGTCTTTGAGGTTGTCTGATTGGTTTACAATTTTCCTCTATGTAGATGTGATGAGTGCAAGTCTTGGGGCTTATCCCTTTCATATCAGTGTACTCCCATGCATATGCATAAGAATGTCTCTGTAATATCTTGACTAGCTCTACTTGTTGATATTTCTCTAGGTTCTTGTTTATGTTTAAAGTTTTTCCTAGAAATATCTCAATTGTAGAGCTACCAAATTTATCCATGGAATAGAGATACATATGTCTTGATGATAAAAAATCAATGTTGGATTCTTCTTGAAATTTTTCATGTTTGTATTCCAAATAGGATTCAAAGTTTTCCAAGGTATTCAGAATCTGGCTATCTTCACTAATTTCTAAAATTGTAAAGAGAGATTGTAAGTCTTCTTCATCCTCTATCCATTGAGTATCATCTAATTCCGTAATTGTTTTTGTTGGAGGATACAAGGTAAATTTCTTGGTTGAACTACCATTAGAGATGTACATATCACCAGATCTACAACTAATGAAAGCATTTGCTATAGCTAACCAAGGTCTTCGTAATATAATAGGATGCCCTCCTAGATTACTCTTAGGAGTTAGGATCATAAAATCCATAGGAGACTCCCAAGAATCTAGGGGCACTGGAATGTCTTCTATTACCCCATCAGGTTTGATCACATATCTGTCTGCTAATTGTAATAATGTGGGTGTAAAAAGAAGATTAGGAAGTTTCAGTTTATCCATGATTTGCCTACTCATGATATTGATTGCTGCTCCTAAATCAATAAGTGTGTTTTGGATCTCAGTTACATTGATGTGTATTTGAACAACTAGATTTCCTGGGTCTAGATACTTTGGAATGGAAATCTTACCCATCATGATATCTGCTATTTTTCCTACCAGTTGAATTTTCTTTGTCTCTCTTATTCTTTTTCCTGTTTTCTTCATGCTCAACGCCTTTATTGTCTTTGCTAAGATTGGAATTTCCTTGATAGCTTGCAATAATGGGATCTTAATACAAACATTTCTCAGCTCATCTAGGAAATCATAATTAGGCACCATAATTTGTTTTTCTACACCTTTATCAATTTGTAATATTTCTGGAAAGGGAGGTGTAGAAGTGGATGTTGATGGCTTCTCTAATATAGGAGTTGAAATTATTGGTTCTTTTTGTTTTGATTTTTCAATGTTTGGGTCTTGGAAAGGTGTGTTCTCTTCAAGACTTTTATTCACCAGTAGAGAGTCTTCCTCGGATTTTTTTTGCTCTTGTATGATTACAGAAGGTTTATTCTTTTCAAGTATTATTCCAGACCTAATTTGAACATCACTAAGGTCTACAGGAGTAATCAAATAAGTTGGAAACTGTTGGCCTTCTATCATGTATGTATTCTGAGGATTTTTATTGTTGGGGTTTGTTATGGGTTGGGTAGGCAACTGATTTGTTTTCTAAGGAAATGGTAATGGAAGTGGTGGATTTTGAGGATTTTGTTGAAAATTCTGTTGAGGAGGGAAATGTGGATATGGTGGATATTGATAGTATTGAGAGTATCTTCCATAGGGATTTTGTGCTCTTTGTGCCCAAGTTTGAGATTGATTTTGGAATTGGGGCCAAGGTTGCTGCCAATAATTCCAATTTGGTGGGGATTGATTATACATCTGATCATGGAATCCTTGTGTTTGAGGTCCTTGCCAAGGCCTTCTAGAGACAAAATTGAGAGATTTTGTGGAATTTGTAGAGATTTCTTCTTGAAAGATAGCTTTGAGACTAGGAAGTGAAGGAAAACTCTTGGTCTCATGTTTTTTTGAACAAATTACACAGGTCTCTACTACTTTTGCATCCAAAGGGCACTCTCTCAAGGCATGCTTCTTTCTACATTTGGGACAAAATATTGCTAAGGCATCATATTTAGCTTTCTTCTTGTTTTGTAACTTAAGGGTGTCTATTTTTTCACTAAGACTCCCTAAAATATCAGATTTGAATTCATCAAGCATATGTCCTATTTCTGCCCTACTTACTGTCCCAGAAGCAAACTTACTTTCCCTTGCAAGAGCGGGGTCTCTTGGTCCTTTTATAGTTTTAGATTTCCCTCTTGAAAGGTTGATACATAATTAAGCTATTTCAGGTAATGTGAGCTGAGATATATCCCCTTTTCCCATCATGTTAAGGATATCTAACCATTCATCCCTAATTTTCTTCAATAAGAGAGCTTTCAAAGTATCTTGGTCCAAGTTTTCCATTTTTTCCCTCTTGATGTTATAGTTAAACCTCTCCAACAAATCTTCCAAATTTTCATCCTCTTTTTGTAACATTTTAAACACTTCCTCTTTATGGTTGACTGGCATATAGTAATCCAAATACCTCTCTAGAAATGATTTTTTCATGTCTTCCCATGTCTTAATAGAACTATTGATCAAACTCCTAAACCATTTTAATGCTTCTCCTTTCAATGTTGAAGAAAATAGTTTAAGTTTTTGAGAATCTTGTAAGTAGTCATAGGTTCTAATAGGACTTCAAATTCAAATAGGAAGGTTTCAGGATCTTCAGTTTTAAGTCCATAAAAGTTTGGAAGGATAGAGGGTGAAATGTTTTACATAGTTGTATTGGTTTCTTCATCTACTATAGGAAACCCAAAAGAGCTTCCCATTTCTCTTCTACCTCTTCCTCTGCCTCCTTCTCCTTCTGCACCTCTACCTCCTTCTCATCTACCTCTACCTCTACCCCCTCCAAATAGTGTGTGTTCTCCATTAAAAACTCTTCCTTCCCCTTCTTCTGCCATATTTGATTCTTCTGTGGAAGTTGAAAAGTTTATGTCCCTAGTAGGGGTTCCTGAATCTTATTCTAAGACAGGTTTAGTGGGTAAAGTGGAAGGTCTTTCTAATGGAATATCTGATCTTAAGTTCTCTGGAAGTCTAGGATCAGTAAAGGATGGAATGTGGGTTTGAGTTGGAGGTGTGTTGGCTCTTGGTCTTGGTGAAACAAGTGGTTTTCCAGGAATCAAGCTTCTGCTTCTTATGAATGTACCCCTTGAGTCTCTTTCTCTATGCATATCATTGTTTTTGGGAGGTAAGAAACAAGGCTACTTAGTTACACTTCCCCAGCAATGGAGCAAAAATGTCTACTCAACTTAGTGTTCCTAAATTGATGTCATAAATTGTCAACCAGGGTTAGTAAACTGTTGAAGTGAAGTGCACTATATGTGCCTAGGTATCTGTTTCTCACTACGTTGTGTTTAGTGTTTTTCCAATGTTTTTGGTTTTTTTTTGTGCTTTTATTCTAAGAGGAAAAGAACTAAGTGTTGGTAAACAGAAGTTGTTGTTCACACTAAAACAGAGCAAAACCTATTCTAAACTATGTATGGCACTTGAGAACAGAAAATGCAAAACTTTAACAAGAAAAATAACTCATAACATGAATTCAATAACTCATAACATGAACTCAATAACTCATAACATGAACTCATTCCAATTCATTCATTAGAAATATGTTGGAATAACTTGAGAAAAGAATAAGTTTAATGAAATGAGGTTGTTCTAAGTAAACAAAAATCTACAATATCACAGAGAAAATCCCATCCGTGGCTAGAAATTTGTTGGAACACATTTGGAAAAGATAGTCTACAACATAGTGAGTGACTCTATTCTAAATTATCCTATGACACTGAAATTAATCCATTCTGCAACTCAAATTGTCACTGCTAAGCCTCATTCAAAAGTTAGAAATATTTTGGAATAGTTTTGGAAAAAATTCTATTTGTAAAATTATAAGAGATTGCAGAACAGTCAAGGCCTTGAACTGATATCACTAATTCCTGTCCATATGATGATGTGTTGGAAGAGATTAATAACAAGAGTAGTTTGTAAATAATGAAGGCCTTGAAGTCTAATGGAACATAACTAGCATAAAAATAACTAATGAAACTAGAAATACATTAAACAGAACTGAACAAGAGTGAAACCAATCAAACTTGAAATACAGTGAACAAAATTGAAATAGAGTGCCATTAACCTCCAGAGTTTTACAAATAAAATAAAGTGCAAGTAATCACTGAAATACTACGGCTCTATCTCATTCAGTGTTAGTGACATTTTGGAACAATTCATAAGAGCAAGACTGGCTGTAAAAATTGATGTCAGTGAGCATAAAAACATAAAGTTAAGAAAACTACTTGAACTAGGAATGAAACAAGGCTAAAGTTACTTATCTAAACAATATGCACAGAGCTTCTCGGGCAGTAGGGGCCCTTTACCACCAGATTCACATACAAATCTCCTCAAGATTTCCTTACATCATGCAATTAAGTTGAATGTCTTTCATTAAAGAGAAAATTCTTTAGAAATAGAGTATTACAGACTTTTGAGATCTAACAACAAAACATCAATCTAGCTAGTTGTCTCTCGGTCTCCCGAGTCATTCTTATAAAAGAAATACATAACTACCCTTGAGAGGAAATAGGGATAAGTGTCTTTCCCAATTAAAATCAAATTAGAACTCTTGTGGAAGCCTCGTACTCTTGCTAGAGACATCTGTAGAGTTCCTGTCCTAGTAGGAATCTGCTTCTTAGTTTTGATCTCTTCCACGTGCATAACCACCTATAGATTCTTGCTCAGACTTTGTAGAGAGCAATAAATGATGGGGGAGTATTGTGGAATTCAACCATATGCATTTTTATTTGAAGTGACACCTGTAACCTATGAGAACATGAAGATAGCTGCGGAATAGGCGACTAGCTACAGAATGGCTACATTCTGTAGCCGAGTCTAGTAAAAAATTACTACAACAACAAAACCATGAAAATATAGCAAGTCAGTCATTGTATACATTCCTAAAGTGAATTTAATTAATCCTATTGATCATTTAAGCCTGTAATTGATAAGGGACAAAGGAAATGAATTGAAATTGGGTGAAAGAAAAGGACATCTTTGGGGCTCAACAGTGAGTATGGTTACCACCCAATAGCTCATATTTCTTTGACTCATGCCTTCTGTATCAATGAGAAAATTAAGCAAAATAAGTCATGTTCACTTTGGTTGTCCTTGAGAGACTTTGGCCATCACATGACATCTCCTTTGTACATGTGTTTTGTATTGTATAGAACTTGGCATGGTATTCTTATGATGTGTAATGATGGTGTTTTCTTGTATTGGGATGATGTGAAATTTCACATGTCTATTAGTGTGTTTTTACTCCATGATGCACATGAGGAGGTAAGAAGGAAATGATATCTCTTGTTGCTTTGGTTTCTTTTGGGGGAGTTTGGTGCAAAAAGAGGCTCTACTCCAGTGGTTACTATTGGGAGAATATGTTTTGACATATTTTTCTACCCATGTGTCTATATTTTTTCTTTTGCATAATGTTGGAATGATGCTTGGATCCAACAAGGCCAACAATGCTAAGGATGCGGGCATGTCAATGTTCAATCTACTTCATAAAGCATGGGATGGAGAGATGTTTTGTGAGATGGATCTTCTCCTTTGTGGGAAGAACCACTTTATATTATGTATCTCATGTATTGATAATCATGTTGGGCAGCTTATGGTTGTCACTTGGTACTTCTTGGAAAAATAAGGACATCTAAATACACAATTGGAGGTCATTCTATACATTCTTGAGAGGCATCTTTGGAACAAAGCATGCATAATGCATTGCAGAAAATGGAGGAGGCCTTCCTTATGTGGATACCATTTGGAGGGGATATATGGATTTTTCATCTACTTTTAAAGTTGCTTGAGGACAAGCAACATTTTTCTGGGGAGGATTGTAATATTCCAAAATTTTCACATGTTATTTGGAATATTAGAATTCTTAATTTTATTAATTAATTAAGTAAATAAAAGGGTGGAGGGACCCATAATCCTAAAAGATGAATAAGATCCACTTTTTATGTGCAAATGTGGATGATTTAATCATAGGTCTACATAATGGAGTAGTGGAGCAACTACTAATGTGAAAGGAGTGGTGGTCATGTCTCATTAATGAGATAGATCATAGAGGTTGAAGCAGTCAACTGAGATCATGGGAGGAATCTAATGTAAGGTCATAGATCATTCATGATCAAGTGATGGACAAAGTAATGCATTTAATTCACACATGATGGAGAGGGTGCACATTGCATGTAGACATGATGGAGGACTTGGAGAGACAACATAGTCAAACATGGAGACTTATGTCCACAGGCACAACGCAGTTTAGAGGTGGTCCAAGGCATGGGAAGCTCATAAAATATATAATGGAGATGAAGGAAAAATTGGAGGTAGGTTTTAGTATATGATTTTATGATCTGTTTAGATTTGGATTTGTCTTTTGACAATCCATGCACTCTTATGATGTTTAGCTAGGTCTGCAATGCTGTTTAGCACATGGTGTTCCCGAGCGGGAATCCCACCTTTACCCATAGGGGACATATGTGCCTTCTATGGGAAGCTTATTCTAATCTTCCATTCATCATCATGCATTGGTGCCACATTATTTCTACACTCTGCAGAACATATACCTTGAGGAATTGCGTTATTTCTGAAGATCAGTTTGAGAGGAGAAGGTTGTATTCAATATTTCAGCTGGAGAACCGGTGAAGGATTAATACTATCACCTTTGAATTCAAGATCAGCATCCATGGGGATCCTTTTAATATCTGGCATCAGGAAAAATATTATTGACCTCCTATCAGTAGCAGTCCCATCAAGGATTGTGCGGTCCATCATTATAGATCCAGAGGAGGAAGGAAGTTTGTAGCATTTCAGCTAGGAATCCTTTGAGGTATCATCCCATAACTTTTACATCACTATTTAAATCATCCTAGAGATTATTTCAGAACATTCCTGTAGGAATTTATTCTCTCCCTCTTGTACAATGCAGTTTCCTCAGCAACTACATATTGAGTTGCTGCATTTTGAGGAGGAGGAAGAAGAGGCAAGATCACAAGCATCTAGCTTGGAGATTTGAAGGAGGGATCAACCATAAAATATCATATATTGTTGTACATCATATTTCAGCCATCATATGATCATATCTAGCTCAAATATATAGACCCAATAGTTTTAGAGTGAAACCCTAAGAGGGTGTTTTTCCGAACTCATAGATTTGGAAAATCCTTTATGAGTTATCTTGGGTTTCCATCACATTGGCCAAATATTGAATCTTGGTATTATTAGAGCTCCTGAGATCCATATATCTGAATTTTCCTTTCAACCAGTAGTCACATGTTCATCATCTCCTGAAGGGATAGTACAATATTTCTTCCTGCGGCTCTCTAGTTATGCAGTACCTGTTGTAGCATGTTTGCAGGGTTATTCTAGGACATCTCTTTGGCTAGAGTACCTTTATTTTTGTACACTGTTGTAACTAAATCATCTCCACATAATAAAATGTCTCATATATTCTATTTATATGTGTTTTCTTTACATAATCATTTCCTGTGTTTCAAATATTGCGTTTGTGTATCAATGTATTATTTCATTTTGGGATACTACACGTTGATCATATAATTTATTAATGATCAACACCTTCATTACATCTATTATAAAAATGGATCTAATTCAATGATAATGACACCTTCATCTCTTTCTTAGCCTCCATGCACAGTTTCTCTATTCTACTATGATCTGGAAATGATATATATAAATGTGTGAATCCCTCCTAAGATTTGACCACATCAGCAACATATTTATGTCACTCTCATGCCTAATATAGACTCAAGGTTAATAATTGATTTAGTAGGAATTAATTATAAATAATGACAAGGAATAAAATCCAACCAACTCAAAATAATTGAACAAAGTAATTCTTCCATTATGAAAAAATCAAACATATTTACAATAGGCCCTATCCACCATGATTACAATAATGAAGTCCTACTTATGGCCTAATTGGCCTTCAAATCCTCTCAAATCTCTTTCCTACCTCTTCTCTACTCTATTTCATATTTAAAATTAAATATTTATATAAAAGGGATCCAAAACTAAATTCTTGTTCAGATCCACTCTTCCTCACCTAAAATATACCCTCTAGATCTATATTTCTCTCAAAAGATCTAACTAATCCTCAAATATCTATATGTAATATTCCCAATTATTCCTAAGCTAATTGGAATATTAATTTTTGTTTTATGTATTTTTTTAAAGAATAAATGTGTAAAGGAGGTCCATCATACTCCTAAATAATGAATAAGTCAATGCCAAATATAAAAAGGCTAAATCTTGGCTGCTAAATCAAGCACCCTTAGGTGTGAAAGTGGCTGGACATTTTGACTGGGTGAACCTTGACCAAATCTACAACGCTGTCATGGAGGAGTGGCCATCAATGAGTCACAACGCAGTTTTGGATGGAGATGCCTTGTGTGAAAGGAGTGATTTCATTGGAAATGGTTTACGGTTTGAAAGCTCTTAACTTATAAAAGGAAGAGGATGGCAGAATTAGAAGGTTGTTGATGATATGTTATTTTTCTGAGTATATGGTTTGTTTATACATATCTCATTCTCTTGCTGTTTAGCTTAGAATAATGTTGTTTAGCATTGGGTGTTCCTGGTCGGTAATCCCACCTCTTCTCATTCAGTAGCTCTTCGGAGAGTTTTCATTGTATTATCCACTATCTAGCTGAAGGTGACACTTCTTATTTCAACTACAATGAAGATCCTATTGAGGGTTTGGTTTTTTTTGCAAGCTACAGCAAGTGGAGGCTACATATCTTCAGATCTAGGCCATTTCAGTGCTCCTTTTCAATGGAGGAGGCTTCTATTACATTGGGAGGAGAGTATTGGATGATTTGAGCTCCATTCTTTTATCTTCGCATGTGGCCAACCAAATTTTGATCCCCATAGCATATTTTTACCTTTAGACCTGTGTTATTCCTGTAGGTTCAGTTGCAGGGTGTTTTGACACACCATCTGGAGAGTTGGTTTTCAAGTGTTTGGGATCTGCCCTTCACTTTGGAGAACCATTAGAGGAGATCATTCTCTTTTTCATATCAGATCAGATCCTTTTTCTAGATCTGAATATTTCTACATATCTGTAGTTTTAAAACTCAGATCTACAGCTTGTACATAGTGTAATGCTAAAAACCCCAAGGGGATTTTGAAGAAGAGCCTATATAGTGTATGGATCTATTGCAAATATGAATTTTTATGCACTTATTTGCTCTATATCTGAAGTGTAATCAACAAATATTGCAGCCTAATAAAATAATGTTGTAAAGCCTTTTTCTAGTCTTAATACATGGTTACCAAACCTCTTTTTGAGGATTTTCTTCTATTGGAGACTTGTATTTCCTGTTATGCATCTCATGGGTCATCTTGTACATCTAATTTGATACTATAAATACATTTTAAAGGTCTCCATATTGGCCTCCTACTTTTTATTTGATGAACTATATTATTTTCCTACATATCTCCATTGTATTGTTGCATTCCCCATTTGGGAATATTAGAGTGGTATCAGAGCATCATCTTGGCACAACCTATGCTTTTTAAGAAGCCAATATGTCTTCTGAAGAAGAGGAGCCTCTTACTGACAGAGAGAAGAGGTATCTAGAGAGAACACAAAAGAAATTTGATTACACCAATGACAATGAAGACATGGGTAAAGCCCCTTTATCTGGAGGTGAAGATGAAGAAAAGGATTTTCCTAAGATCCTTCTTAGAGCCATGCAATATATTGCTAGAGAGATCAAAGAGATGAGAATGGATAGAGTCAAAGAATCCCCTAAAGGATTCCATCTTGGTGAAGGCTCTGGTATGTCTCATCACTGGAATGATCAACCAGTGCATCAGCCACAAGTTCCCAATGCTCTACCATGCCTATGTTTTTGGCTGTGGGAAATAAAGTGTTTCAAGAGCATGAATCCCTTGAAGATTGTTTTGAAGAATATGAATCTCAAAATTAGAGATTCAAAGATAACTTGAGTTTTCAGAAGTTTTGTCACATAAAGGATAATATAAGACCAAGGCATCATCATAGAGGTGGTGGATTCATTCAGAATCATGTTCGACACCACACTATGGGCAGATTATTTTTACCCAAATTTGATGGGTAATCCAAGTGTTTTGCCAAATCTTGGGTAGAAAAACATGACATCTACTTTTAGTTGAACAAGGTTCCAGAGATGTAGGCTATCAAGATTGCAACGCTGCACCTTGAAGGTGAAGCACATGACTGGTGGTTCCATGGCTTGTCTACATTAGGTCATGCCAATGTGGCTGCTTATTCAGATTTCAATAAATGGCTGGTGGAAATATTTGATAGAAGAGATCCAGAGGCACCATTCATGAGCCTTGCAAAGTTGAAACAATAAGGTAATACAAAAACTTATTTCTATGAATTTTTAAGACATTCTGTTATGGTTCCTAATTTGTCTATAGTGAGAAGGGTGTACATGTTCATTGATGGTTTATATGAACCTCTTCATGGGTTGGTTAAATCTACCAAGCCCACTACCCTATATTATTCTATTGAAAGGGCTAGAGGCCTTCAATATTCCTTGCCAAAAACTAAGGAAAATTTTTAGCATAAGCCCTCTTTTCCTTCAAAGGGAAAGGACGAAAAAGCTGCTCCTTCAAAGGAGAGCTCATACAAGAAGTCTCTTGATGATGATGTCTAGAAAGATCTAAGAAGAAGGAAGATTTTCTTCATTTTCCAAGAATCATGGGCACCTGGACATAGATGTGCAACAGGTTAGGCACATTACATAGAGGTCTTCTCA